>CM047748.1:28327635-28425135 GCA_026225825.1 Pistacia integerrima
AAGATACATGATCACTCTCAGGCAGGACTAGACTAATCTTGTGACCGACCTTCCATCGAGTGACAAAAACTAAAAGGAGCGTTTTTTCTTCTTGAGGGGTGAGTCAGTCTTTAGAGAGAGAGGCCAGGGTGAGATCTCGTACACCTGGCAAACGATTGGTGAGAAACTTAATTCTTGACTTGCGCTTTGAGTACTAAAGTCTTATTTTGTTTCTCCTTTGCAGATCCTGACTTCAATCGAGCCAGGCAGAGTAGGGACAACTTGGACGTGTAGACTAGAAAGGTTCTTGCCATTCCCAAAAAGCAGAGAGATTGGCGAGTAGTGTTGGAGGAGGCTGATTTGAGGGTGAGTCACTTGTGGGCTGGAGTTGGGGCGATTCCGCGAGGTATCTCATTCCCTTCGTTGAAGCAGACTTTGAGTATGTTGTGCATTCGCTGTTGCAATCATATTTTGTTTAGTAAGTTGAGCCTGAACCCCCTAACAGTTGAGGAATTTACGATTGCAGGAGACTTATGATGAAGTTAACCATTTCCAGCACAAGTGAGTTCATCGTGAGACGTTGTGAAAAGAGAAAAAAAGACTCTTCAACTAGGGAGGAGTGGAGGGTAGAGGATGTGGTTGTGACTCTGCTTAGACAGCTAGCTGTGACTGAGGTCGGATCATCCAAGACGGTGGTCTTGGATGAGGAGAGCGAGATGCTGACTTTTAGTATCCCAGCCACCACATCGACTTACTCAGATGCAGCTTCCATGAGCAAGTTGGCCGATTTGCTTCTGTTTCCAGCAGACGACAGTCGACTGAGTCAAATGGGTGCAATTGTTGCTACCGACCCGTGCCTTCTAGGTATGAACCGGGCTTTTATATTACTGTATCCATTGTGACTTAATACTAACTGAATGATTTTATTTAGGCTTTCACAAGTAGCCTACACTTCAAGAAGTTCGTCATGGCATAGGAGAAGAAAATACAAGAGATTTCTAAGTCCAACACCAATTTATGACATAGAGAGACTGCAGCCCAGAAGGCCAAGTGGGAGAGCCAGCAGCGAGTAAAGGAAGTCAAGGTTGAACTAGAGCGACTAAAGAAGGAGCTAGCTAAGAAGAACACGAAGATTGAGTAGTTGAGGGAGCAATGCCTCACCATTGCTGATGATGCCATCATTAAGGCCAGAGGAGAGCTGATGCTAGATTACAAGGCTGGGAACACTGCCACTGGAATCTAGATGAGGACATCCAGCTCTTACGGGAGATGGAGGAGGAGGAGGCCGTTGGTCGAGTAGACTACACAAAAGAGCAGGTCGATGAGTAGATACTTGACCTCGCTAGTCAGTCGGTACGGTCGATTACAGGTGATGGTGGTGACCAGGCTGCGAGGACAACTGTCGGGGCAAGTGATAGGGTGACCAAGTCATATATGGGTGAGACGACTCGTACTGATGATGTAGGGCATGATGCCTCTTAGACTTATATTTATTTTTCATTTGTATTTTTGGGGCCTGAGTTGCCTTTTTTCATGGCATATGTGCCTTTTTGTATCTGATACTTAGTTGTTTGAGGCTTTTTATATTTCAACACCCGTTTCCATTTTTGGTCCTTTCTGCATGGATGATTGAATTGATTGTTCATAGATGTGTGGGTGTTGGGCCCTCTTTCCTTTATGATGCCTTGTAAATGTAGTTTGAACCATTTTAGCTTAGTCAGTGTAGTAGAGTTCTGAGCCGACTAATTGCATTCATGATGTATTCAAAACCAAGTAGTTGAGTAGGTGGTGCCATTTGAAGGTGATTTCATAGGATCGAGTCGATATGAGCTGACTGGAGGTGTAAGCTTTTGAATTGTTGAATCAACCTGAGCCGATCGAATGTGTAAGCCTATATGAATTGTTGAGTCAGTTTTAGCCAACTGAAGGTATAAACCTATGGGCCGAGTCGGTGTGAGTCCGATCAAGGTGTAAGCCTACGAGTACGATTCGGTATGAGGCCGATCAAGGTGTAAGCCCATATGAACTTGTGAATCTTGTGATGGGTGGTGTAGATAGTAAAATCTACGGTTACAGAAATAGGGTCTGATCCCATGAGGTTTAGGCCACTAGCAACCCGATATACCTGCACTCACAAAGAAATAAGTGTGAAGCAAACAGAAAACACCACAGTGGTGTTTGTCGTGGGCACTCTGACGCTCAAGTCAGCAAGGCTGAGTGAAGGCTAATTTAGTAAGGGTTAGGGAAAGAAAAGGTCACTAGAAAATTAGTGAGAGACTAGAACTACAACAGTGATATAGAGCTCTCGTGGGTGAAAACTATGGGGTTAGAAACTGTAATGTTAAATGAATTGTGAGAGGGCTAGCCTCTGTTTAAATAACAGTTATAGGATCTTCGAGTCCTAGTAGGACTATAAGTCCTTGGTGGTTGAGGTTTAGTAAATAGGAAAGCCTTTGATTCCCTTACCTTGGTAAGAGAGGGAGTCTTATTTTGTCAAAGATACGAATCTTAGATGAATTAGGATAGTGATGGATCTCTTCGGTAGAATCTGGATAGTACCGAACTAGGAAGCAGGCGACCTTAGGGTCCATGAAAACCCTAGGTCCAGTAGGTGATCTTGGATTAATGGGCCTAGGCCCAGATAAACTGATGATGAGGCCAAAATGAATCGAGATCTCTATTGATTGGGCTCAAGTAGTGAGCAACATGATAGGCATGATGAGCAAACCCAATTTGCGAACTCTGTAGTGCACCCAACCAGAATTGGGCTGTGACTTTGAGCTTTGTCAAAGGGCTTGTCAGGATCGGGGACATTTTTTGGCCCTAACAGGTGGTTAATTAAAAAGATTATATATATAGGGGTATTCAAAAGAACCAATTGGAACCGGAACCGACGGGTACCCAGGGTTTGATTCCTGTTCCAAATTTTTGGAATCATATCGGCAGTGCGGCCCTGGTTCCAGCCTTCCTATAGTTAGGAACCGGAACTGGAACCGAGAACCGAGACTAATATAAAATAAAATTAAAGAGTAAGGGGGTTAATAAAAACTTTTGTAGAAAAAGTAAGGTGAATACATTTGTATTTATATTTCGTAACATTTAAAGTAAGTTGGTTTGACTTTTGAGAATCTACCTTTACAAAGTAATTGAGTTTGTAATTTTCAATTTTCAATTTATAATTTGTAATTTTATTTTTGTTAACAAGTGCCAGGTGGGGGGGTATTTGTAAGTTTTTAAGGGTTTTTTTGCCATTTTAAAAACTTTTGGGGGTAATAAATTTTATAGGGTACCTAGAACTGGAACCGTTGGTTCCAATTTCGGTTTCAAATTTCAAGGAACCGTCGGTTTCGGTTCCTTCAAAAAATGCAGGGTACCTGGATCCGAACACCCCTATATATATATTATTTATTTTTTTTTTTTCAATGACATATTATCATTAATATATATGTCTATAAGATCAAGTTCTTTGTGAACTTGGTTAAGGAGAATCTAATTTTATTTGACGACTAGAACACCAAAATTAATTTGCTTCATAATTCATTAAACTAGATCCGACTTATGCAATTATAGTAAAAAGAAGATGATTGGCTTTAGATAAACTTGCCTTGATCAATAATATTGGAGCAAAAGAATGTGATGAAATGAAACACTAAACTTGCGAATAGTGGCGGACCCAGGATTTTTACCGTGGGGGCCTCTGAGTTCTGCCATTGTTTGTCAAACAACTAGTGAAAACTTTAAAAAATCACCAAACCTTGAGTAAAGAAAATAATACAATATCAAGAATTTGAAAGAAAAGAATGCAATAAAACAATACTTTCCGACTTGAATAAATCTTTAAGAAGCAAAATTTTGAGTAAACCTTGAGCAAAACCTTCTTTTATTTTTTATTTTTGGCTTCTAAAGATTATAATATAAATTTCATGGCCTTGATCAGACCTAGCCTAATCTAAAGTCAATCAAAACTTAAATCAAGTTGACATTGTGTTGACTTTTAATATGAATTAATAAAAAAAATGGAGAATTTTCTTGGTATAAACATAGATAATAACTCAAATTTCTTTAATAATTTTGAGCAGTTGAATGCTAATATTTGAAATATAGGAAAGTGGTAGGTGAAGAGTGAAAAATAATGAACTTTAAAATATAGTTAAGGTTTTAATTTGGAAAAGCATGAACATTCTTAGACACAAAATAAACTCATAAGATCAATATTTTTTTCCCTCAAATTAGAATAAAAAATCTCAAAAAAAAAAAAAAAAAGCATTATTCAACCCTAAAATAAACTAAATTGAAATGAGTAATACACATACCTAAAACTGATAAAATAAAAAATGAAGCTAATTGTGGCACCTTGAGCAGTGAAAAGCTTTAACAATTTCAGTCTTTAAAAGTTTTAAGAATGAATAGTATGAGAAAAAGAGAATGAGAAAGTAAAGAATTTTGAGGATAAAATCATACAAAGCAGGTAGAGCTGTGGAGAAGAAGGGTAGAGAGAGTTTTAAACTTTTAATATGATGTGGGCTTAGAATAACAAGTTTTTTGTGAGTCTGGATATATGTACAATAGTTTTCATTTTTTAAAAATATAAGAGCAAGTTTGAGTATATATATTAATAACAATTTTTGGTGGGCGTATGTATTTGTAATTTTTTTCTTTTTTTTTTTTAAATCGGAGGCGTACCTTCAAAAGGGTTAGATCCACCTGCTTGTGAATTTCTCATGAACAGCAAAAAGTAGAAATGAGTGAAGTTTCATTGACACAAGTAGATTAATGTACTGCATTGAATAAGTCTCACAATTTTATTCACGAAACAGAATTCATCATATTCATAACTTAAACACTTCTCTCTTTCATGAAGTTTTTGAAAACAAAAGAGGGCTGACATTTCTTGAAAACTGTTACTAGCAGAAAGAGATTAATTGATTGATGAACCAATTTCAAACTGATTTGGTACATTACCATCAACCAAGTCAATCTCTTCGTGACTTTGTTGCATAGTTGAAGGTCCACTTAATGTTTAATCCCAGATCATTCAATTGCTTCTTCAAACATCTTTTTGTGAATTGACAACTCCTATGATATCACGCTCTTACCGAGCATCAAAGATTTAAAATACACGATTCTTTTTCATTGCACATCAAAAGTATTATTTTAAACTTAACTTTATTATTTCAATAATTTCATGATTAGTGCAAAAATAGTTTCCATTAAAACCTAAGATATATATATATATATATATATATATATATATATATATATATATATATATATATATATATATATCTTAGGGGGCATTTGATTGGAGGTAAATCTAAGATTATTGAGATTATGTCATCTTATATTACTTAATTATCATATTTGGTTATCAAGTAATATAAGATTCTAGTAATCTTATATTACCAATAGTTGTTACTATTAGTAATATTAGAGGTAATCTGATTACCTCTATTTTCTTAGATATTATAAGTTACTAAAGTAATTTTATTTTTGTTATAATTCTATCCCTTATTAATAAAAATTTTGAATAATAATACCCCTGTTTTAAAATCAATTTACATTAATATATCATTTCAATTTTACCTTTGTTTAATTAAGTTTATGGACAATAATGCCCTTATATTTACAACAAAATACAAACCACCACCGCCATCGCCACCCAGCCACCACTGCCGACAGCAGGCCAACCACCACGGACTGCGAAAAGTCGTCGGAGTCCCTAAGAATGACCGAGAGTCGCTGACACGCTTCGAGAGGCTTCAATATGGCCGTTTCTGGCCATATTGATGGCTGAAAACGGCCATATCGGAGCCTCGTGGTCACAGTGAGCTACTCACGGCGACTTCCGGCCGTGGTTTGCGGTGGCAGCCGGTGGCGGCAAGGGTGAGGGTGATTTTGTCATAAATTAAAGTTTTATATAAATGGGGGTGTTTTAGCTAAATTTGAAATATTGGGGGTTAAACAATTATTCAAAAATTAATAATAAAAATAATATTATATTAATATTTAAAAAGAGGGTAATTTAGTAATTTAAATAACATACCCATCGATTTATTCCCTCTAACCAAATATATTAATATAACATACCCACCAACTAATTAAACACATTTTTCTAAAGATTTCCAGTAATCTTTAAGCTAATATAAGATTCCAATAATCTAACATTCCTATTAATCCAATATTCTCTGAACCAAACTCACCATTAGAATGAAGTAATTGATTCATTGCATCAACAGTTTAATGAATTTCACAAACTTAACTTATAGATCAAAGGCCTATTCAATTCACCTTTAACGAAATGCCTACAATTTTTCGAAGAAATAATCGAGATTTTGAATGAGGAAATTGACTTGTTATATCCTTTTCACTCCTCTCCTGATTAGATTATGACAAATAAATCTTGGTGAAAGCCGATAACTAAGAAACAAAAGAAAGGTTAAAACTTGGGTGAAAGCTGATAACCAAGGAAAAAAATAACATTATTCTTGTAAAATTGGATAGTCTTGTCTTTTTATCATAATTTTTAGTTTAATTTAAATAGAATGGAAGTAAGGGCTTTGTAAATATGAAGGGCTGCCGCTCCTTTGTAAATACACATTCGGTACTATCTCGATAAGATCAGCGAGTATACGATATGGTCCCAGTTCCCACCCAAAGATTAGCGAAAATATAATTTTCACCCCTAGTTTCATTTATTTCAATTTCCACCTTTAAATTAATAAAAAATTATATAATATAACGGTCAAAAAGTAAAATAATCATTTACACTGTATTAAATTTGAAATGAAAATAAAATTTTTAAAATAATCTGTTATCATTGCAGGCACATGTTAGCAAAATGCAGTGTACGTTAGCAAGCATCGCACCTCGTTTTCGGCCATTTTATGAAAATGAAGATGAATGATATTTTTTTCATCAATAATTTATTTTGAATATTTTTAAATTAAAATCAAAATTGAGATAGTTGTATTGTACAAGTAAATGTTAAAGTTAATTCTTAATCTTAATTTCTATGTTTATATTTGTAATTTATAACCAAAACTTATAAGTAATAAAAAGTGTTGAAATTCAATTAATATTTCAATGTCTCATTATTTTATTATATTTCATAGTAGTTATAATTTTTTTTTTAATTAATACAAATACAAAATATCACTAAATATAACATATAAAAATATTTTATAATAATTAATAATAATATATAAAAATTACCATAATTTATAAATATTAAAAAAAATTTATAGGTCGGCTCGTGTGCTAGGTCCACGACACAACATGCTATATAGCGGGTCGTGTCCTGGGCCTTTAGATTTGGCAAGTCAACACACCAAGAGAAGACACAAATTTCTACTAGTTTTAGCACGACACGGCTTATGACATAACATGCCTTAAATTTTTAGGTATGGTACGGTCTATCACTGACTCTAATAGCATGTAAAGGCTAGCATTCACCACGAGTGGCTTAAATCAATTCAAAATGAGAAATAAATTCACAACCATCAGAATTATCACGACCCCTATATAGTAGTAGCCACCGGCCAAGTGCGGGTCGTTAAGTACTTGGATAAAGTTGGAAGAGAAGGTTTTTAACTCAAAGACTAACTGGGAAGAATGAGATGGGTCTAAGGCAGTAAACGAAGAACAGTTCGTAAACAACTCGATGTTCGTTCGATACTGTTCGCGAACAGTTCAATGTTTGTTCGATAATATGTTCGATCGAGTTCGAACATGGGTTGTTCATTCAATTATATATATGAACATTATACGTTCGACTAATTCATTCGTTCGCGAACAATATGTTCGATTGTTCGTTCGTTTATGTTCGAAAAACATGATATGCATTTTTATAATTTATATATATATATTTTATATTATATTTGGTTTAGTTTGGATGAATTTTTTTTAATGGTAATCAATAATAAAATATTATGATACTTTTGTTTTTCTTATATATATATATAATATGTTTGGATTTTTTTTTCCGAATGTCATCAATAATTAAATATTAGATAACATTTCAATTAATAAATAATAAATATGGTATGGTAAATTGATGAACATAACATATTGTATAATCAAGTGATGTATAGCATAACAAATTTAGTAATATAATAGTTTAGTAAAATAAAATATGGTAAATTGATTAATATAACATATTGTATAATTAAGTGATATATAACATGACAAATTTAATAATATAATAGCTTAATTGAATATAATATGACAAATTTATGAAAATAATATATTGTATAATCAAGTGATATATAACATGACAAATTTAATAACATAATAGCTTAATTAAACCTAAATTAATCACACATTTTTGTTGATTATATATTACAATAAACTCTCATACCATTATGAATTTATAGGTGTTGATGCAAAATATATATGTAAACAGTTATTCGAACGATTGGTGTATATTTTTTATTTGAACAGGTATTTACAAGTTATCGAACAGTTATTCGAACAGATATTTATGAGTTAGTCGAATGAACACGAACTGACCTTTTGTTAATCGAACGAACACGAACAGTCATCTTGTGTTCGTTTGAGTTCGAACACAAAATCGAACAATCAAACATGCTTATTGAACAAGTTTCAAATGGGACTGTTCGTTCGTGTTCGATTCGATTGCAGGCCTGGATGGGACATGTTTGTTTCAAGAGAAACCTGCTATTCAGTTCTTCAACTTTGGCTGGTATAAATAAATTAATTATTATTACATCAGCAGTTAAACATTAATTAATATTAAATTAATTAAAATAATTTATTTAATCCAAAACAAAAAAACAAAAACAAAAAAACAAAAGAAAACAAAATTAGTCAAAACCCATTTAGCAAGAGCCGACATTACAGTTTCATTTCAAAAATTCAATTTCATTACCAAACCCTAACCCTAACCACGGTCGACGCCGCCACGCCTCGGCAGACGCCGAATCGCCGGTTGCGTGATCCCCAATACTAACCACCACGTGGACAAACGGTCTCCGATCCCCAATACTAAGCACAGGTAAGTCTCTATAATCTTTTTTAATTCGATTTTCAGTTTCAATGAGCTGTTATCATCGTTTGGCTGCGTAGAAACTTGAGGAAAGAAAAAAAACAATAAGGGGTACTGAAAAAAATTAATGAGATGAACTGCTTGTTACTCGTGATTTAAGAATTAAGTAGCACAGATCATATTACCTTGTAGTCAAATTTTAGGGTTATGCGAATCGTTGGAGTTCAACTGAATATTCATAAGTTTGGATTATTGATTTTTGTAATTGTTAATGTAGTTCTGAAGTAATTTCGACTTATTATGTGAAGGTATAACTTTTAATTGAATTTCGGAGTGTAATACAATACAACACATATCTGCCTTTTTTGAGTGAGAATGGGGAAGACAACGTACAAGAGGCTAAAGGGTAGCCAGAGCTTCAGACAGAGACTGGTATTGGCTACGCTCGCCAATACTCCCGTTCTTATAGAGGACATCCGTTCCGAGGAGACGTGGCCTGGCCTCCGCCCTCACGAGGTCTCCCTCCTCCGCCTCCTCGAGAAAGTCTGCGATGATTGTGTTGTTGAAATCAATGAAACGGGTAATTATTAATTTGCACTGAGAGGTTTGTTGGTTTTTTATTTTTTTTTTTGGGTATTATGGAAGCGGTTTGATATGATTGAATGTTTATGGGCAGGTTCAAAAATGAAGTACAAACCGGGAACAGTGATGGGAGGTAGAAATTTAGTGCATGACTGTGGTGTTAGTAGGTCTATTGGGTATTTCTTGGAGCCCCTGATTGTAATTGGGTTGTTTGCGAAGAAACCGATTTCAATAATGCTCAAAGGTATTCATTTTTCCTATTTTGTTTTTGAATGTTTGTTATGCTTTTGATTTAATTGCTATTCTTAGATTAGATTTATAGCAACATGTCAAACTACTTTGTTGTGATAGAAATATGTGGGTTTATGAAAGGCCCTCTATAGTGTTAAATTCACTCTATATTAGAAAGAATGCAAAGGTTACTTTGGAGATGGGAACTTTTGCTTTGATTTATAGGGTGGTAGAAGAACAAAAGGAAAAATTAATTTACTTCCATATATTTGTGTATGAGGAACTATATATAGCTTCCCCTGCTGTTTACTCAAACTCGAATCCTAGAGTTCCAAAGTGAAGTTTAGTTTCTGCGTAAGAGGAAGAAGTTCAATTGTGGATTTTTTTGTAGGCAATTTTTTTAAGTTCAAACTCTATTCTTTTCTTTGTTGTGAAATTTTAAAATTTAAGGATTATTTGTCTAAAATATAATGAGTGAAAGAGATAGGTTGTGCATTAAATTAGTGTGGACAGCACATTGTTCCATGATTTTTTAAGACATTCATTCCATGTAAATTGTCATGATCTTTCAACAACCCTAAGGCGTTTAAGAGCTATAAACACATGCTCTTTAATGAAATTAGAGATTGTGCAGGTGTCTATATTGTATTTTATTTTTGTATTTTTCATTGAACAAATTTCTAGATGTTGCTTCATATGTCAAGGTTAACTTACAAATACATCCACCCTAGACTTTATCTTAGTTATGGATGCAGTAATCATATCTCTTTAACTCGATATTCTGACACAGATAATCAGGCACTATAAAGTTTGTCAAAAAGTAAGGGATAGAGTTTAAACTTATAGAGATTTCAAGACCTAAAGCACCATTTATATTTTACCTTCTACTCGTAATCTTTACCTGGAACTTGAATCAATGTGTGTGGATATATGTCTCTTGCTGTAAATCACATGTTGAGTGGTATTTGTCACTGAAATGGTGTTTCTGCAAGTAATATTATTTTTTGTTTCAGGAATCACGAATGATTTTAAGGACCCATGTGTTGATACTTTCCGTTCAACTACCTTACCCATGTTGAAGCGATTTGGAGTTCCTTCTGAAGGATTGGGGCTGAAAATAGAGAGTCGTGGATCTCCACCTCATGGTGGGGGACAAGTTTTTGTGACTATTCCAGTTATTGATAAGTTAACGGTGAGCTGTTGAATTTTAATGTAGTACACTGTAGAATGTTTTCCAAAAGATTACAAGGTGTAACCTTGGTGCTTAGTGCATTGAAAACAGTAACAGCAAAAGATAAGATAGAAGAGGGTAAAGGAGAGTGCATGAAATTAAAAAAAGACTGACAAGCAAAGATAAGAATCTATGGGAGGTTATCTATTTTGTATATTTTTCTTATGCTTTTTCTTTGTACAGGCAGTTAATTGGCTTGATGAAGGAATGGTTAAAAGGATTAGAGGGGTCACCTACTCAACCAGAGTGTCTTCTCAGTTTGAAAATACCATGATTCATGCTGCTCGTGGAATCTTCAATCGTCCTGCTTCCAGATGTTCACATCTTTACTGATCATAAAGCTGGTCCTCATGCTGGAAAGTATGGTCTCATTTTGCCGTAGATATTATCTTCTTATATATCTTGATATAATCATTTCAATTTTTAAGTACAACTTATCTCATCAAGAGGAGCGATTTGGTGGCAGGTCACCTGGTTATGGAATTTCACTGGTTGCAGAAACTACTTCTGGTTGCTTCATTTCTGCTGATACTGCAGTATCTCATGCACAAGGAGAAGCAGGTGAAATTGATAATGATGAGAAGGAGGAGTTGACGCCGCCGGAGAATGTTGGTGAGGAAATTGCTTCATTTCTTCTTGAAGAGATTCAGAAAGGTGGGGTTGTGGACTCAACACACCAGGTTTGTGTTATAAATTACTCCCGTATCTCTACGTCTTTTGACTTTCCTCGTTATTTTGATGAAATATTCTGAAGGATCTCTTCCATTTCTGGGTTTTGCCTATTGATCGGAATTGAATGAATGATTCGAATTGTAAGTTGAGTTAGGAATTTAGCACCTTAAGTCATCATTTATGACTTTGGGCTTATACTCAACTTCTTCCATCCCTCCAGTCCTGTGGTCTTTTGATGGAAACCATTTTGTTTATATAGCATGCCGTTTTAAATCTAATTTATGATGTCTCCCCTCAACCTTGATAACTAGTTGGTTTTTTTTCTTCCAAGTTTTGGCTCTATAAGAAGCAAGGCTAATGTGATGTAATCCCCCTTTTCTTTTTCTAATAACTTTTCAGCCTGTCTTGAATTATTTTTATTTTGAGGACTTCTCTTGAAGAATGCGATAGTAAGAACATAAACCTTCCTTTCCCTTGCTTTCTCATTAGATAATGTGGAATAGCTTTATCTTCTCAAAATATGGGGAATAGCCATAGTGCTAAACTATTATCCTCTCAAAGTATTGGGAACAGCCATATTGCCTAACTATCTACCTTTGTAGTAGAAGTGCACCCTATTTTCGGATGCAATACAAAGGTTTTTCCCTCCGCTTCTTTTTTCATAATCTGAGTTCTTTCATAAAAATATATACCTTAAAAACATTGTGTTCTGCTTGACAATTACTATGGCTATTAGTATAAAGTGGGGTTCTTATATATATCTTCAGCAGTGTTTATTATATGCAAAATAAAGCTGAAATATCTTAGTTAAGCCAGCATCTTAATACTTTTGTGGTGCCTTCAACATCATAGCAATGTGGTATAAGGCTTGCATTAATTTGTGGGATTTGCTCACATTTTAGCTTTGATTCCTATTATTGATACAAACTAGAGGGAAAAAAGAGAAAACAGGAGGAAAAAGAAATGAAGTTTTGTGTCTCAGTGATGTGTTCCGTTATTTATATTTCCCTTATATCACCTGACATTAATAGCTGTTATGTTCTGTTTGTAGGGTTTGTTATTTCTTCTCTGTGCATTGTGTGAACCAGATGTTTCGAAGGTTCGTGTTGGAAAGCTGTCGCCATATGGAATAGAAACACTCAGAAGCATCAGAGATTTTCTTGGTGTTACATTTGACATTAGACCAGATCCATCAACAGGGACAGTTATACTTAGATGTGTGGGATGTGGATATAAGAACCTTGCTAGAAAGGTTTCATGATTATTTCACATAGCAGCAGATGTTATTGATTTTATAGAGCAGATGATATGCTTCTTGCTTTGGAAAGTTATTTCCAACAGCCTTAGATGTTTCAATTGGTGAGATTATGATGCCTCTTATGCCCTGTTGACTTGAAATTTTGATGTGATCATGTCGGCAGTGTAATGAAGATAAATTTTAGAATGATGGAGCTCCTAATATGATTGGTGTTCCGGTCCTTCGTTACTATCAAATTTTGATTCGATAAAATTGTACTATGGAATCATGTTTTGATAAAATTAACTTAGCCAAATTCTTTTATGGGCTGTTGTGTGTGACATGATAACTATTCTTGTTTATGAATTATATTTGTTGTGATTTTTTTTGTATGGTATAAGCCAACCTAGTGCCCTCTTTTTCGCATGCTTGAAACTTACGAAATATAATGAAACTAATGTGGATATCTTTGGCTTCGTTTGGTTGCCAATTGGGAATACTATTTTTAGTATTTCTAAAAAAGTTAAACAGTAAAATACCCAAAAATCAGAGTTTTTGGGAATACTATTCTTCATATTATTCAATTTTTTTTAAACTCCTTTAAATTTATTAATTTAATTAAATACCTCTAAATATTTTTTTAAAATTTGCAAAAACACCCCAATAATTTATATTTACCAGATTTCGGCCACCACCGTCGGAATATGATTGGAATCTGATAGGATGGCACACTATCGGCTGAATCTGGTCGGTAGTGCGTCGATCTAGCCTTTTTCGGCCAGAACCACGATGGATCTTGCCGGAAAAGGCCAGATCTAAGGCCAAAGATCTGGTCGTTGACTGCCAGATCTTTGGCCGTAATAGTCTGTAACGACGGCCAACAAATGGCGTCGTTGACCATCAACGACGCATCGTTCCAATTAAGTTGCTGACGAGCAAATACAAATGACGGGCCAGAGATTTGGCGCTTACGGCCAGATTCACGGTAGATCTTGTTAAAAAGAAAAAGGCCATATCACGGTGCACTGCCGAGACAAGATCCGGTCGGTACGATGCATGGCGACTCGGCCATCCTCCGGTGGTGGTGGTTGACTGTCCGTATTTGAGGGTGGGTTGGGGGTGTTTTTGTTAACTTTTAATATTTTATTATAGGGGGTATTTTGTAAAAAACAAACATAGGAGATATTTTATAATTTATAAATCCTACATCGTAATACCCGTTCAATTCAACTTTTTTTTAACTTTTTTTCAAAAAAAATTTCCCAAAAACCCAAAATTTTGAACCAAACTAAGCCTTTATTTTTTTTAATAGATAATGCAGACTTCAGACCTTGTTATTTGAACTTGAAAGTAGCTAAAAGATGAAACAGCCGCTGGCTATCGAATTACTGCGTTCGGACCATGTTCTCTATAACGAAATGCAACATCTTTGCGCATAAATAAATTAAAAGATTATATTGATGTAATTTACACTACTTTACATCACTGTTTCTTCCACTGGAGAGTTCTGAAAAGAGTGGTGCTGTACATTTTAATTTGTATATTTTCATCCCAAATTGATTTTTATGGGACAGGTATGCATTTGATACCCAACCAATTGGCAAAAGGCAACTGCAGTTCCAATACAGGATCCCATTGGCCGCAGTCCAGCCTCTCTTCATCTCCAAACCTCTTCAGATACTCTAGTCATATTTGAAGAACAATGGTAATCCCAAAGATCCCCAAAAACTTGTTCTTGTGGATTCCCTCAAAGAAGTTTTTCTTTATTCTGCTTCCTTGCGTTGAATAGATTAAAGACTTGCAAAGCACAAATATATTGAATACCAAAGTGTCATTCACGTTCATATGTATATTTTTAGCTTTTAAAGATTATAATATAAATTTTTATAACTTTGATCAGACCAAAACTTAAATTAACGTTGTGTTGACTTTTAATATCAATTAATAAAAAAAGGAAAGAATTTCCTTGGTATAAACATAGATAGTAACTTTAATTTTTTTAATAATTTTGAGTAGTTGAACGGTAATGTTTAAAATGTAGTAAAATAGTGGGTGAAGGGTTAAAAAATAAAGCTCTTTAAAATATAGTTAAGGTTTTAATTTGAGAAAGCATGTTCATTCTTAGATACAAAACACAAATTAAACTCACAAGATCTAAGTCTTTTTCCCTCAATTTAGAATAAAAAAATCTCCAAAAAAATAAGCATGATTCAATCTTAAAATAAACTAATTAAAATGAGCAATACACATATATCTAAAACTAATAAAACTGAAAACGAGCTAATTGTGACACCTTAAGTAATGAAAGCTTCAACAATTTCAGTATTTAAAAGTTTTAAGAGCAAATAACATAAGAAAGAGAATGAGAAAGTAAAGAATTTAAGAGATAAACTCATAAAAAGTAAGTGAAGCCGTGAAGAAAAAAGAGTGGAGAGAATTTTAAACTTTTAATATGATATGGGTTTGAAATATATATATATTAATATTAAGTATTTTATGGGCTTAGATATATGTATAATAATTCTCATTTTATAAAAAATCTAGAATGGCCTGGGTATATATATTAATAGTAATTTTTTTTTATTTTAAAATTTGAGAGTATGCCTAAAGGGGCTGGATCTGCCCCTGACAATTAGGGGCTCCAAGAAATACCCGACAGACCTACTACCACCACAGTCATGCACTAAATTTCTCCCTCCCATCACGGTTCCTAATTTGTACTTCATTTTTTAACGTGCCCATAAACATTCAGTTATATCAAACCACTTCCATAATACCAAAAAATAAAAATTTCCAACACCTTTCTTGTTGCAAATTAATAATTACCCGTTTCATTGATTTCAACAACATAGACGTCGCAAACTTTCTCAAGGAGGAAGAGGACGAAGATCTCGTGAGGGTGGAGGTCGGGCCACGTCTCCTCGGCACGAATGTCCTATATAAGAATTGGAGTATTGGCGAGCATAGCCAATACCAATCTCTCTATGAAATTTTGGCTTCCCTTTAGCCTCTTGTACGTTGTCTTCCCAATTCTCACTGAGGAAAAGCAACTATGTGGTTTACTGTATCTGCTAAAACCCTAAACTATATAAGAAATATTAGTGTAATAAACCCCGAATATATAATCAGATTAGGTCTTCTAGGTGTGTGAAACAGACTCTTAAGTCTGGGCCCACTAACAATTTCGGGGTTTAGTACACCGATTTTTTCTTTTTTCTCTCATCGACACCACTGAACCAAACTAGGCATAGGATTTGTCCTCAAATTTCCAAGGACCTGCCCCGCCCTGCCTCGTCTAGGGTAGGGATTCCTCATAAAAAGCAAGGACAGGGATGGGGACCAAAAGATTCCTCGGCTGCCCCGTACCGATTGAATCTGGATAGTAAAAATGGAATGGCTCAGATTCGTTTTATAAATATCTCTTTTCTCTTCTAGTTTTCCTCCAAGTCGTCATTACAAACCACCACCATAGCTGCACCCGTTGCGCTGAACCTACCACAGTAGCCCATATCTCACCAAAATCTAAACCCACCCCATTCTAGACCACCACCATAGCCGTGAACGAGTTGATCTGATCTTTGTTGCTCTCTCGTCGTCCATAGCAGGATGCAGGCCAAGTTTCGATACCATAATCCCACAAGATTAATAAACATCAACAACGACAGATGCACCCATCGTTATTGAGATGAGGAAGAGTAGATTGATTGGTTGTTAGTGCAGTTTTGAAGAGAGGGCATCTGGCTGTTGAAATTATGAAATATTGAGGTTTAAGCCTCTGGTTTGGTTAGGAAGAGTAAAAATTGAGGGTTTGGGGAAAAGCCAAAGGAGGAGAGAAGACAATTAGAGAAGGGAGCGCACGGCGTGACCTCAATTTGGAGGGTCCACTGTCCCTGCTTTTTTTTAGGAATCCCAACCCCATACAAGGCGGGGCAAGGTAAGTCCCCAGAAATTCGAGGACAGATCCATCCCTAGTCTGGTTGACTAAAGTCCATGGGAGAAAAATGAGAAATGGGTGTAGTAAACCCCAAAATTGTTGGTGGGCCCACATTTAAGAGTCTGTTTTATACACCCAGAAGATCAGACCCGATTATATATTTGGGGTTTATTACACTATTATTTCTTATATAGTTTAGGGTTTTTACAGATATAATAAACCACATAGCTGCCTTTCTTCACTGAGAATGGGGAAAACTACGTACAAGCGGCTAAAGGAAAGCCAAAGCTTTAGACAGCGACTGGTATTGGTTACGGCGTTACGCTCACCAACACTCTTGTTTTTATAGAGGACATCCATGCCGAGGAGACATGGCCTGGCCTCCGCCTCCTCGAGAAAGTCTACGAAGACTGTGTTGTTGAAACCAATGAAACGGGTAATTTGCACCGAGACTTAGAGAGGTTTGTTGGATTTTTTTTTTTTTTTGGGTATTATGGAAGTGGTTTGATATGATTGAATGTTTATGAGCAAGATAAAAATGAAGTACAAACCAAGAACGGTGATGGGAAGGAGAATTTTAGTGCATGATTGTGGTGTTAGTTGGTCTGTTGGGTATTTCTTGGAGCCCTTAGGGGTGTTTAACCGAACCCCGAACCCAAACTAGTAACCAAACTGAATACCCGGATTCCCATTTTGACTATGCAAAAAACCCGTTGCCGGAACCAAACAGGTATTTTTGCCTAAAATTAAAATTGAAATCAATTTTGTCGTCATGAATGTATCCTCTTCCTTTTAACTCTTTCTTCAAACCCTTAAGGTAATGTCGACTCTATTGTATCATGTCCCATTGGTGGTTTTAGAGCAACGAAAAATGGTAAATTAGTGAGCTCAATACATAAAATCAGTTCTTGAAATTGGGCCTTTTCCATGATACACTCACTCCCAAATGCACAGAATACCAAAATTTTAACTTTGAAACTAGCCAACAACATTTCCCATTGTTCTTCTAAAGTTATAGAAGGAGGTTCTGGAAGGAGGTTCTGGCACTACAGGCCCTGACAACAGAACTGGCTCTTCGAACTTGCTTGCAATATAATCACAATAAGCCCTTTCAATGTTCCTGCATGCTTTGAAACCAATAGCATCACACTTACTTAAAGATGCTACTTGTTCTTCTACTAATGATAAGCTAGCAAAGTCTTGAATGGTTGCAGCAACTAGTCGAGCTTCATGGGCATGTACCTTGATTTTTTAAGGAGGAAAACCTTGTGGAGGGTGCGGTAAATCAACTTCTGACAGAATCTTCTGAGGAAATTTTCTCTTTGGCTTAACAGATAACCAATAATGCAAGAACTAATAATACAAAAATGTATGGATTTGATGCCTAGCTTTTGTGTCAATGCTGGCAACCAGTGAGTGAAATCAAATAAGAAGAAACCGGGTTTGAGGTCACAGAGAATTGCTTCAATGGCAGGTCAAGGGAGATCCATGGCTGTCATGACGAGGGGATGTAATGGAAAAAGAACATCATTGACTGTTTTAGCTCCACGGGAAGGCCATTGACGAAAGGAACAGTGACTGGAATGAAGTGAATGAGGTGTTTGTGAACATCAAATTCGCTTCAAAACTCAGTACCTGCTTAACTAAACCGAATTTTCGATTCGGTTCAAAAAGGGGTCAGCCACAAACTGGTTCGGATTCGGTTTCAACTTATAGCCTAAATCGAATTTCTGGTTCAATTCAAAAAAACACCGAATAGGTTCAAGTACCCGGTTTTAAACACTTGTAGGAGCCCTTGGTTGTAAGAGTACTGCTTGCGTACCAAATCTATGCATCGAATGATGTGGCAAAATCCTGACCGTTTATTTATTATCAGTTAATATTAATCAATGGTCAGGATTTTGCCACGTCATTCGATGCACAGATTCGGTGCGCAACCCCCGGTGACTATCATTTTCGTGGTTGTAATTGGGTTGTTTGCAAAGAAACCAATTTCTATAAGGCTCAAAGGTATTCATTTTGCCTATTTTGTTTTTGAATGTTTGTTATGCTTATGATTTAATTGCTATTCTTAGATTAGATATGTAACAATATGTTAGACTACTTTGTTGCGATAGAAATATGTGGGTTTATGCAAGACCTTCTATAGTGTTAAAATTCACTCAATATTAAAAAGAATGCAAAGGTTACTATGGAGATGGAAAATTTTGCTTTGATTTATAGGGTGATAGAAGAACAAAAGGAAAAACTAATTTACTTCCATATATTTGTGTATGAGGAACTATATATAGCTTCTCCTGCTGTTAAAAACTGGAGTCCTAGAGTTTCAGACATGGTGAAGTTTAGTTGCTGCCTAGGAGGAAGAAGTTCAATTATGATGGAATTTTTTGTAGGCAATTTTTTCAAGTTTAAACTCTACTCTTTTCTTTGTGAAATTTTACAATTTACTGATTATTTGTGTGAAATATAATGAGTGAAAGAGATAGATTATGCATTAAATTAGATAAATTTTGTGGACAACAGATTGTTTCATGATATTTTAAGACGTTGATTCCATGTAAATTTTGATCTTTCGACAATCCTAAGACGTTTAAGAACTATAAACACATGCTCTTTAATGAAATTAGAGATTTTGCAGGTATCTATATTATATTATATTTTTGTGTTTTCAATTGAACAACTTTCTAGATGTTGCTTCATATGTCAAGGTTAACTTACAAATACATCGACCCCAGACTTTATCTTAGTTATGGATGCAGTAATCATATCTCTTTTAACTCGATATGCTGACACAAATAATCAGACACTATAAAGTTTGTCAAAAAGTAAGGGATAAAGTTTATACTCAATAGAATTTTAAGACCTAAAGCACCATTTATATAGAAGCTTTGCTCCTAGTCTTTACATGGAACTTTAATCAATGTTGTTGGATTATAGCTAGTTATCTCTAATCTGGATAATATTTGATCATATTATTGAAAATACGAAGGTTATTACATCAATACCAACCTAGTAACATTAGGAAATGAGAGCAAGAAAATCTTAAAAATAATCTAGATAATATTTGAAGTATCATATTATTAAGCTGTACTAAAATTTCTAAAGTACTAAAATTATAATTTTAAGTCAAATTCTAATTTAGAAATCTGTTTTACCTCATCAAATGCTTCAAATATGTCAATGCTTAGTTGGTGAATAGTGCAAACAATTGTCCTTCCTGTCTCAACCACATTCTTCACAGCTCGCATGACAACTACTGCCGCTCGTGTATCTAAACCGCTAGTAGGTTCATCCATCAAGATTATAGAGGGATTGGCAACAAGTTAGACAGCTATTGTGAGCCGCTTACGTTGCTCAGTGGATAGACCCCTAATACCTGGTACGCCAATTAAGGCATCCATAATTTCATCAACTCAATGATCTCAAGGACTTGATTCACAAATTCCTGTTAAAACATGTAATAGTAACTTTATCATACGTTACTGTAGTGCAAACCAATTAAGAAAAACAACATTTATTGACTATTCGTACTGTTGTCTAATGAACCAGATTTATTATCATATCAATAACTCACTTGTTTAATAGGAGATGGAAGAAAATCTAAATTGATGTTATTGGAGAATGAAAGTCTAAGAGCATGCACAATTAAGTAATTGAAACAAATACAACCAAATTTTAATTGGTGAGTTTTAGCCAAACACGCAGGAAAATTATCCATGCTGCTCCTCAGGGACTTTGAGAACTAACTTTTGTAGATGCTCTATCATTGGAAATTTAGCAAGCCCAGATTTCAAGAAGCTCCCTGTGGCTAAATGAGCTAAGAATCTCTGTGGCACTTTGTGACCATATTGGGCAATGTCATAAACCAGTTCTCTTTTCTTGCCCAAGGTAAGTCGGCTGCATTTCTCTGGATCAAGAACAAATCCCGAAAACAAAAAATCAATAAACCAGTAGCAGAAGTTTGAACTCCAGACACCTGTGAGCACATATAGTAAAGTTGAGCGTCCACTAGGAAAGATTTGCTCAACAGAATCCATGCAGGACCAAGGTGCTGAAAGTTCAAAAATATTTTGAACTGCAAACTTCATTTGGTGACTGATGGCATGCAAGAAACATAAAAAAGTGGCAACCAGAACCCCAGAGACTGATACTAAAATAAATAAGGGATAAGTTATTAATTGATTTACATATTTCTTCATATTAAAATTTGAATCACGCACTTGCGGCATATTCAAGCATGTCACTAATCCCTTTAATTTAACATTCTCACAAGCATGTGTACCCTGAAAACTTTATCATTTTTCATAATTCTACCCTTTATATTTTTGTCAGCTGTATTCTAGTCATTTTTAAAAGATTTTTACCCATGGCTCCTCATTGCCACTGTCAAGACGTATGACCAAAATGAATAAACCAGTGGCACAAAATTACTTGTTGGCAATAATTCTAAATTTATAAGCAAGTCATTGCTCCCCTTCAACATCTTCACCCCCACTACACTTAGTTGTCAATTCACAAACTTGCAGTTTCTTAATAATCAAAAACTGTGCTATACTAGTCATGGTCAGCCTCACCCAGTCATAAATTCATACAGTAATCAATTCCAATAGTTAATGAAGATCCTTAAACTTCAATGATAAAGGACGCAGATTCAAAACAATACCCAAGAAAAACACTTATAAGCTAAATTTTACATACCCTAAAACGTTTCACTACAACTACACACCAAAGCCTCAAACCATGCAGAACCAAAACCAAGAAAAAAACTTTAAACATTTGTACAATATATATGAATATATAAGATCACTATCTGATACAGTGACCAAAACGAAAAACAACCAAAATCAAAAGGCTTTAAAAGGAAAAAGACTACATGAGAATGACAGGCTTTGAACATATATTGAGTCCCTGCCTGAACACCTCTTCTCTGCTTGGCTCATTGCTCACTGAAAATCCAACAAAAAGAACACTATTAACAGTGTATATAAACAGTTTCCCATATTGATACACTATCAAATTATACTTGCACAAATTGAACTACAAGTTAAACACGATGGTGATGTGGCGTGGTTGAAGAGATTGGGTGGGAAGATACTGGGAAGGGAGGAAACACGATGGAGAAAGGCGGCAAGCGGCTGTAGAGTGGGGTTGCGAAGGGTTTTGTGTTTGTTGGTGGGTTTGGGTTTTGCATAGGTGAAAGTGAATAATCCTTTTTCATCTTTTTTCAGCTAATAATAATTTTTTATTAATTATTGCTTAACTATAAAATTTATTAACGATTTACTCTTTTGCCCCTCTCTTATTAAAACTAACAGAAAATATTAACGTTCACCTAACCGTAGGGGGTTTTAAGTTAATACCGATATCAAAGGGGTTAATTAGTTTAGGCCAAATCTGGGAAGGTTGTATTAAAAATTGTAATGCATGATTAGAACAATCCAAAAGTAAAAACAAAAAACCCAACAACTATCTGCATATAAATATTAATAACCAAATAAATAAGTGAAAATTAGTTAATTTGGTCAAATTGAAAGTGACCAAAAACCTAGGGTGATTTCGGACACATAATTTTAAACCAAAATTTTATTTTATTTTCTTATCAGAAGTTAAAAGAAATTAAATATAATAACCCTTGGGCAACTGTCAAACAAGCAACATGAGCTGGCTTTCTTAAATATAAAAATTAATATATAATTCATAAATGAGAGCTCCAACTACAATTTAGGATGCGTTTGGTTTATTATTTTAGATAGGATTTTGGGAATAGTATTGGATAATTGAATATGGGAGTATTACGAGGTAAAATTTAAAAACTTATAGAAAAACCCTATAAGTTTGCTAATTTAATAAATACCCCAACATATAAAATGACAAAAATACTCCCACCACCTACAGTGCCAGATTCCGGCCACCACCGTCGAAATCTAGCCGAAAAATCGCCTTACGACACGCACCTGCCATCTGCACCGTGGCGTAACGAGTTATTATGGCTTTTTCCACTGTATCCACCTCACTGACCGGCCGGAAAAGGAAAAGGCCAGATCTATGGCCTGCCGTGGTCATCGATGACCGAAAAAGGCCAAAACGACATTAATAGCTGTTATGTTCTGTTTGTAGGGTTTGTTATTTCTTCTCTGTGCATTGTGTGAACCAGATGTTTCGAAGGTTCGTGTTGGAAAGTGTCGCCATATGGAATAGAAACACTCGAAGCATCGAGATTTTCTTGGTGTTACATTTGACATTAGACCGGATCCATCAACGAGGACGGTTATACTTAGATGTGTGGGATGTGGATATAAGAACCTTGCTAGAAAGGTTTCATGATTATTTCACATAGCAGCAGATGTTATCGATTTTATAGAGCAGATGACATGCTTCTTGCTTTGGAAAGTTATTTCCAACAGCCTTAGATGTTTCAATTGGTGAGATTATGATGCTTCTTATGTCCTGTTGACTTGAAATTTTGATGTGATCATGTCGACAGTGTAATGAAGATAAATTTTAGAATGATGGAGCTCCTAATATGATTGGTGGTCCGGTCCTTCGTTACTATCAAATTTTGATTCGATAAAATTGTACTATAGTCATGTTTTGATAAAATTAACTTAGCCAAATTCTTTTATGGGCTGTTAAGTGTGTGACATGATAACTATTCTTGTTTATGAATTATCTTTATTGTGATTTTTTTTGTATGGTATAAGCCAACCTAGTGCCCTCTTTTTCGCATGCTTGAAACTTACGAAATATAATGAAACTAATGTGGATATCTTTATTTTTTTTAATAGATAATGCAGACTGCAGACCTTGTTATTTGAACTTGAAAGTAGCTAAAAGATGAAACAGCCGCTGGCTATCGCATTACTGCGTTCGGACCATGTTCTCTATAACGACATGCAACATCTTTGCACATAAATAAATTAAAAGATTAAATTGATGTAATTTACAGTACTTTACAGCACTGTTTCTTCCACTGGAGAGTTCTGAAAAGAGTGGTGCTGTACATTTTAATTTGTATATTTTCATCCCAAATTGATTTTTATGGGACAGGTATGCATTTGATACCCAACCAATTGGCAAAAGGCAACTGCAGTTCCAATACAGGATCCCATTGGCCGCAGTCCAGCCTCTCTTCATCTCCAAACCTCTTCAGATACTCTAGTCATATTTGAAGAACAATGGTAATCCCAAAGATCCCCAAAAACTTGTTCTTGTGGATTCCCTCAAAGAAGTTTTTCTTTATTCTGCTTCCTTGCGTTGAATAGATTAAAGACTTGCAAAGCACAAATATATTGAATACCAAAGTGTCATTCACGTTCATATGTATATTTTTAGCTTTTAAAGATTATAATATAAATTTTTATAACTTTGATCGACCAAAACTTAAATTAACGTTGTGTTGACTTTTAATATCAATTAATAAAAAAAGGAAAGAATTTCCTTGGTATAAACATAGATAGTAACTTTAATTTTTTTAATAATTTTGAGTAGTTGAACGGTAATGTTTAAAATGTAGTAAAATAGTGGGTGAAGGGTTAAAAAATAAAGCTCTTTAAAATATAGTTAAGGTTTTAATTTGAGAAAGCATGTTCATTCTTAGATACAAAACACAAATTAAACTCACAAGATCTAAGTCTTTTTCCCTCAATTTAGAATAAAAAAATCTCCAAAAAAATAAGCATGATTCAATCTTAAAATAAACTAATTAAAATGAGCAATACACATATATCTAAAACTAATAAAACTGAAAACTGAGCTAATTGTGACACCTTAAGTAATGAAAGCTTCAACAATTTCAGTATTTAAAAGTTTTAAGAGCAAATAACATAAGAAAGAGAATGAGAAAGTAAAGAATTTAAGAGATAAACTCATAAAAAGTAAGTGAAGCCGTGAAGAAAAAGAGTGGAGAGAATTTTAAACTTTTAATATGATATGGGTTTGAAATATATATATATTAATATTAAGTATTTTATGGGCTTAGATATATGTATAATAATTCTCATTTTATAAAAAATCTAGAATGGCCTGGGTATATATATTAATAGTAATTTTTTTTTATTTTAAAATTTGAGAGTATGCCTAAAGGGGCTGGATCTGCCCCTGACAATTAGGGGCTCCAAGAAATACCCGACAGACCTACTACCACCACAGTCATGCACTAAATTTCTCCCTCCCATCACGGTTCCTAATTTGTACTTCATTTTTTAACGTGCCCATAAACATTCAGTTATATCAAACCACTTCCATAATACCAAAAAATAAAAATTTCCAACACCTTTCTTGTTGCAAATTAATAATTACCCGTTTCATTGATTTCAACAACATAGACGTCGCAAACTTTCTCAAGGAGGAAGAGGACGAAGATCTCGTGAGGGTGGAGGTCGGGCCACGTCTCCTCGGCACGAATGTCCTATATAAGAATTGGAGTATTGGCGAGCATAGCCAATACCAATCTCTCTATGAAATTTTGGCTTCCCTTTAGCCTCTTGTACGTTGTCTTCCCAATTCTCACTGAGGAAAAGCAACTATGTGGTTTACTGTATCTGCTAAAACCCTAAACTATATAAGAAATATTAGTGTAATAAACCCCGAATATATAATCAGATTAGGTCTTCTAGGTGTGTGAAACAGACTCTTAAGTCTGGGCCCACTAACAATTTCGGGGTTTAGTACACCGATTTTTTCTTTTTTCTCTCATCGACACCACTGAACCAAACTAGGCATAGGATTTGTCCTCAAATTTCCAAGGACCTGCCCCGCCCTGCCTCGTCTAGGGTAGGGATTCCTCATAAAAAGCAAGGACAGGGATGGGGACCAAAAGATTCCTCGGCTGCCCCGTACCGATTGAATCTGGATAGTAAAAATGGAATGGCTCAGATTCGTTTTATAAATATCTCTTTTCTCTTCTAGTTTTCCTCCAAGTCGTCATTACAAACCACCACCATAGCTGCACCCGTTGCGCTGAACCTACCACAGTAGCCCATATCTCACCAAAATCTAAACCCACCCCATTCTAGACCACCACCATAGCCGTGAACGAGTTGATCTGATCTTTGTTGCTCTCTCGTCGTCCATAGCAGGATGTAGGCCAAGTTTCGATACCATAATCCCACAAGATTAATAAACATCAACAACGACAGATGCACCCATCGTTATCGAGATAAGGAAGAGTAGATTGATTGGTTGTTGGTGCAGTTTTTAAGAGAGGGCATCTGGTTGTTGAAATTATGAAATATTGAGGTTTAAGCCTTAGGTTTGGTTAGGAAGAGTAAAAATTGAGGGTTTGGGGGAAAGCCAAAGGAGGAGAGAAGATAATTAGAGAAAGCAGAGCACGGTGTGACCTCAGTTTGGAGGGTCCACTGTCCCTGCTTTTTTCTAGGAATCCCAACCCCATACAAGGCGGGGCGGGGTACGTCCCCAAAAATTTTTACTAGTTTTAGCACGACACGGCTTATGACATAACATGCCTTAAATTTTTAGGTATGGTACGGTCTATCACTGACTCTAATAGCATGTAAAGGCTAGCATTCACCACGAGTGGCTTAAATCAATTCAAAATGAGAAATAAATTCACAACCATCAGAATTATCACGACCCCTATATAGTAGTAGCCACCGGCCAAGTGCGGGTCGTTAAGTACTTGGATAAAGTTGGAAGAGAAGGTTTTTAACTCAAAGACTAACTGGGAAGAATGAGATGGGTCTAAGGCTGTAAACGAACCGAACAGTTCGTAAACAACTCGATGTTCGCTCGACATCGTCTGCATCAGCTCAATGTTGACATGCTTCGATCGCTTCAATGCCCTACGTTGTATAATATGTTCGATCGAGTTCGAACATGGGTTGTTCATTCAATTATATATATGAACATTATACGTTCGACTAATTCATTCGTTCGCGAACAATATGTTCGATTGTTCGTTCGTTTATGTTCGAAAAACATGATATGCATTTTTATAATTTATATATATATATTTTATATTATATTTGGTTTAGTTTGGATGAATTTTTTTTAATGGTAATCAATAATAAAATATTATGATACTTTTGTTTTTTCTTATATATATATATAATATGTTTGGATTTTTTTTTCCGAATGTCATCAATAATTAAATATTAGATAACATTTCAATTAATAAATAATAAATATGGTATGGTAAATTGATGAACATAACATATTGTATAATCAAGTGATGTATAGCATAACAAATTTAGTAATATAATAGTTTAGTAAAATAAAATATGGTAAATTGATTAATATAACATATTGTATAATTAAGTGATATATAACATGACAAATTTAATAATATAATAGCTTAATTGAATATAATATGACAAATTTATGAAAATAATATATTGTATAATCAAGTGATATATAACATGACAAATTTAATAACATAATAGCTTAATTAAACCTAAATTAATCACACATTTTTGTTGATTATATATTACAATAAACTCTCATACCATTATGAATTTATAGGTGTTGATGCAAAATATATATGTAAACAGTTATTCGAACGATTGGTGTATATTTTTTATTTGAACAGGTATTTACAAGTTATCGAACAGTTATTCGAACAGATATTTATGAGTTAGTCGAATGAACACGAACTGACCTTTTGTTAATCGAACGAACACGAACAGTCATCTTGTGTTCGTTTGAGTTCGAACACAAAATCGAACAATCAAACATGCTTATTGAACAAGTTTCAAATGGGACTGCTCGTCGTGTTCGATTCGATTGCGTGCCCGGATGGGACATGTTTGTTTCAAGAGAAACCTGCTATTCAGTTCTTCAACTTTGGCTGGTATAAATAAATTAATTATTATTACATCAGCAGTTAAACATTAATTAATATTAAATTAATTAAAATAATTTATTTAATCCAAAACAAAAAAACAAAAACAAAAAAACAAAAGAAAACAAAATTAGTCAAAACCCATTTAGCAAGAGCCGACATTACAGTTTCATTTCAAAAATTCAATTTCATTACCAAACCCTAACCCTAACCACGGTCGACGCCGCCACGCCTCGGCAGACGCCGAATCGCCGGTTGCGTGATCCCCAATACTAACCACCACGTGGACAAACGGTCTCCGATCCCCAATACTAAGCACAGGTAAGTCTCTATAATCTTTTTTAATTCGATTTTCAGTTTCAATGAGCTGTTATCATCGTTTGGCTGCGTAGAAACTTGAGGAAAGAAAAAAAACAATAAGGGGTACTGAAAAAAATTAATGAGATGAACTGCTTGTTACTCGTGATTTAAGAATTAAGTAGCACAGATCATATTACCTTGTAGTCAAATTTTAGGGTTATGCGAATCGTTGGAGTTCAACTGAATATTCATAAGTTTGGATTATTGATTTTTGTAATTGTTAATGTAGTTCTGAAGTAATTTCGACTTATTATGTGAAGGTATAACTTTTAATTGAATTTCGGAGTGTAATACAATACAACACATATCTGCCTTTTTTGAGTGAGAATGGGGAAGACAACGTACAAGAGGCTAAAGGGTAGCCAGAGCTTCAGACAGAGACTGGTATTGGCTACGCTCGCCAATACTCCCGTTCTTATAGAGGACATCCGTTCCGAGGAGACGTGGCCTGGCCTCCGCCCTCACGAGGTCTCCCTCCTCCGCCTCCTCGAGAAAGTCTGCGATGATTGTGTTGTTGAAATCAATGAAACGGGTAATTATTAATTTGCACTGAGAGGTTTGTTGGTTTTTTATTTTTTTTTTTGGGTATTATGGAAGCGGTTTGATATGATTGAATGTTTATGGGCAGGTTCAAAAATGAAGTACAAACCGGGAACAGTGATGGGAGGTAGAAATTTAGTGCATGACTGTGGTGTTAGTAGGTCTATTGGGTATTTCTTGGAGCCCCTGATTGTAATTGGGTTGTTTGCGAAGAAACCGATTTCAATAATGCTCAAAGGTATTCATTTTTCCTATTTTGTTTTTGAATGTTTGTTATGCTTTTGATTTAATTGCTATTCTTAGATTAGATTTATAGCAACATGTCAAACTACTTTGTTGTGATAGAAATATGTGGGTTTATGAAAGGCCCTCTATAGTGTTAAATTCACTCTATATTAGAAAGAATGCAAAGGTTACTTTGGAGATGGGAACTTTTGCTTTGATTTATAGGGTGGTAGAAGAACAAAAGGAAAAATTAATTTACTTCCATATATTTGTGTATGAGGAACTATATATAGCTTCCCCTGCTGTTTACTCAAACTCGAATCCTAGAGTTCCAAAGTGAAGTTTAGTTTCTGCGTAAGAGGAAGAAGTTCAATTGTGGATTTTTTTTGTAGGCAATTTTTTTAAGTTCAAACTCTATTCTTTTCTTTGTTGTGAAATTTTAAAATTTAAGGATTATTTGTCTAAAATATAATGAGTGAAAGAGATAGGTTGTGCATTAAATTAGTGTGGACAGCACATTGTTCCATGATTTTTTAAGACATTCATTCCATGTAAATTGTCATGATCTTTCAACAACCCTAAGGCGTTTAAGAGCTATAAACACATGCTCTTTAATGAAATTAGAGATTGTGCAGGTGTCTATATTGTATTTTATTTTTGTATTTTTCATTGAACAAATTTCTAGATGTTGCTTCATATGTCAAGGTTAACTTACAAATACATCCACCCTAGACTTTATCTTAGTTATGGATGCAGTAATCATATCTCTTTAACTCGATATTCTGACACAGATAATCAGGCACTATAAAGTTTGTCAAAAAGTAAGGGATAGAGTTTAAACTTATAGAGATTTCAAGACCTAAAGCACCATTTATATTTTACCTTCTACTCGTAATCTTTACCTGGAACTTGAATCAATGTGTGTGGATATATGTCTCTTGCTGTAAATCACATGTTGAGTGGTATTTGTCACTGAAATGGTGTTTCTGCAAGTAATATTATTTTTTGTTTCAGGAATCACGAATGATTTTAAGGACCCATGTGTTGATACTTTCCGTTCAACTACCTTACCCATGTTGAAGCGATTTGGAGTTCCTTCTGAAGGATTGGGGCTGAAAATAGAGAGTCGTGGATCTCCACCTCATGGTGGGGGACAAGTTTTTGTGACTATTCCAGTTATTGATAAGTTAACGGTGAGCTGTTGAATTTTAATGTAGTACACTGTAGAATGTTTTCCAAAAGATTACAAGGTGTAACCTTGGTGCTTAGTGCATTGAAAACAGTAACAGCAAAAGATAAGATAGAAGAGGGTAAAGGAGAGTGCATGAAATTAAAAAAAGACTGACAAGCAAAGATAAGAATCTATGGGAGGTTATCTATTTTGTATATTTTTCTTATGCTTTTTCTTTGTACAGGCAGTTAATTGGCTTGATGAAGGAATGGTTAAAAGGATTAGAGGGGTCACCTACTCAACCAGAGTGTCTTCTCAGTTTGAAAATACCATGATTCATGCTGCTCGTGGAATCTTCAATCGTCTGCTTCCAGATGTTCACATCTTTACTGATCATAAAGCTGGTCCTCATGCTGGAAAGTATGGTCTCATTTTGCCGTAGATATTATCTTCTTATATATCTTGATATAATCATTTCAATTTTTAAGTACAACTTATCTCATCAAGAGGAGCGATTTGGTGGCAGGTCACCTGGTTATGGAATTTCACTGGTTGCAGAAACTACTTCTGGTTGCTTCATTTCTGCTGATACTGCAGTATCTCATGCACAAGGAGAAGCAGGTGAAATTGATAATGATGAGAAGGAGGAGTTGACGCCGCCGGAGAATGTTGGTGAGGAAATTGCTTCATTTCTTCTTGAAGAGATTCAGAAAGGTGGGGTTGTGGACTCAACACACCAGGTTTGTGTTATAAATTACTCCCGTATCTCTACGTCTTTTGACTTTCCTCGTTATTTTGATGAAATATTCTGAAGGATCTCTTCCATTTCTGGGTTTTGCCTATTGATCGGAATTGAATGATTCGAATTGTAAGTTGAGTTAGGAATTTAGCACCTTAAGTCATCATTTATGACTTTGGGCTTATACTCAACTTCTTCCATCCCTCCAGTCCTGTGGTCTTTTGATGGAAACCATTTTGTTTATATAGCATGCCGTTTTAAATCTAATTTATGATGTCTCCCCTCAACCTTGATAACTAGTTGGTTTTTTTTCTTCCAAGTTTTGGCTCTATAAGAAGCAAGGCTAATGTGATGTAATCCCCCTTTTCTTTTTCTAATAACTTTTCAGCCTGTCTTGAATTATTTTTATTTTGAGGACTTCTCTTGAAGAATGCGATAGTAAGAACATAAACCTTCCTTTCCCTTGCTTTCTCATTAGATAATGTGGAATAGCTTTATCTTCTCAAAATATGGGGAATAGCCATAGTGCTAAACTATTATCCTCTCAAAGTATTGGGAACAGCCATATTGCCTAACTATCTACCTTTGTAGTAGAAGTGCACCCTATTTTCGGATGCAATACAAAGGTTTTTCCCTCCGCTTCTTTTTTCATAATCTGAGTTCTTTCATAAAAATATATACCTTAAAAACATTGTGTTCTGCTTGACAATTACTATGGCTATTAGTATAAAGTGGGGTTCTTATATATATCTTCAGCAGTGTTTATTATATGCAAAATAAAGCTGAAATATCTTAGTTAAGCCAGCATCTTAATACTTTTGTGGTGCCTTCAACATCATAGCAATGTGGTATAAGGCTTGCATTAATTTGTGGGATTTGCTCACATTTTAGCTTTGATTCCTATTATTGATACAAACTAGAGGGAAAAAAGAGAAAACAGGAGGAAAAAGAAATGAAGTTTTGTGTCTCAGTGATGTGTTCCGTTATTTATATTTCCCTTATATCACCTGACATTAATAGCTGTTATGTTCTGTTTGTAGGGTTTGTTATTTCTTCTCTGTGCATTGTGTGAACCAGATGTTTCGAAGGTTCGTGTTGGAAAGCTGTCGCCATATGGAATAGAAACACTCAGAAGCATCAGAGATTTTCTTGGTGTTACATTTGACATTAGACCAGATCCATCAACAGGGACAGTTATACTTAGATGTGTGGGATGTGGATATAAGAACCTTGCTAGAAAGGTTTCATGATTATTTCACATAGCAGCAGATGTTATTGATTTTATAGAGCAGATGATATGCTTCTTGCTTTGGAAAGTTATTTCCAACAGCCTTAGATGTTTCAATTGGTGAGATTATGATGCCTCTTATGCCCTGTTGACTTGAAATTTTGATGTGATCATGTCGGCAGTGTAATGAAGATAAATTTTAGAATGATGGAGCTCCTAATATGATTGGTGTTCCGGTCCTTCGTTACTATCAAATTTTGATTCGATAAAATTGTACTATGGAATCATGTTTTGATAAAATTAACTTAGCCAAATTCTTTTATGGGCTGTTGTGTGTGACATGATAACTATTCTTGTTTATGAATTATATTTGTTGTGATTTTTTTTGTATGGTATAAGCCAACCTAGTGCCCTCTTTTTCGCATGCTTGAAACTTACGAAATATAATGAAACTAATGTGGATATCTTTGGCTTCGTTTGGTTGCCAATTGGGAATACTATTTTTAGTATTTCTAAAAAAGTTAAACAGTAAAATACCCAAAAATCAGAGTTTTTTGGGAATACTATTCTTCATATTATTCAATTTTTTTTAAACTCCTTTAAATTTATTAATTTAATTAAATACCTCTAAATATTTTTTTAAAATTTGCAAAAACACCCCAATAATCTATATTTACCAGATTTCGGCCACCACCGTCGGAATATGATTGGAATCGATAGGATGGCACACTATCGGTGAATGCTCAGAGCGTCCGATCTAGCCTTTTTCGGCCGAACCACGATGGATCTTGTTTGGCCAGATAAGGCCAAAGATCGCGTTGATCGCATCTTTGGCCGTAATAGTCAGAATAGGCCTATCGCTGCTTGACCATCAACGGCGCATCGCTTGTTGTTAGCCGAATAGGCCAACATGACGCCAGATGGCGTTGTCGATCTGAGCCAATATGCACGCAGATCATGATGCAACGACGCGATCTTTGGCCGTAATAGTTCAGAATACGCCAATCAAATGGCGCCGCCGACCATCAACGACGTATCGCTTGTTCGGTTGCCGCGATGAGCAAACACAAACAGATCGGGCCAGAGATTTGGCGCTTGTCGCTATTCTGACTCGAGATGCTTGCCAAAAAGGTTATATCGGTGCACGACCGACAAGATCCAGTCGGTCATGCACTGATACGGCGACTACCTTATCCTCCTGGTGGTGGTTGACTGTCCGTATTTGAGGGTGGGTTGGGGGTGTTTTTGTTAACTTTTAATATTTTATTATAGGGGGTATTTTGTAAAAAACAAACATAGGAGATATTTTATAATTTATAAATCCTACATCGTAATACCCGTTCAATTCAACTTTTTTTTAACTTTTTTTCAAAAAAAATTTCCCAAAAACCCAAAATTTTGAACCAAACTAAGCCTTTATTTTTTTTAATAGATAATGCAGACTTCAGACCTTGTTATTTGAACTTGAAAGTAGCTAAAAGATGAAACAGCCGCTGGCTATCGAATTACTGCGTTCGGACCATGTTCTCTATAACGAAATGCAACATCTTTGCGCATAAATAAATTAAAAGATTATATTGATGTAATTTACACTACTTTACATCACTGTTTCTTCCACTGGAGAGTTCTGAAAAGAGTGGTGCTGTACATTTTAATTTGTATATTTTCATCCCAAATTGATTTTTATGGGACAGGTATGCATTTGATACCCAACCAATTGGCAAAAGGCAACTGCAGTTCCAATACAGGATCCCATTGGCCGCAGTCCAGCCTCTCTTCATCTCCAAACCTCTTCAGATACTCTAGTCATATTTGAAGAACAATGGTAATCCCAAAGATCCCCAAAAACTTGTTCTTGTGGATTCCCTCAAAGAAGTTTTTTCTTTATTCTGCTTCCTTGCGTTGAATAGATTAAAGACTTGCAAAGCACAAATATATTGAATACCAAAGTGTCATTCACGTTCATATGTATATTTTTAGCTTTTAAAGATTATAATATAAATTTTTATAACTTTGATCAGACCAAAACTTAAATTAACGTTGTGTTGACTTTTAATATCAATTAATAAAAAAAGGAAAGAATTTCCTTGGTATAAACATAGATAGTAACTTTAATTTTTTTAATAATTTTGAGTAGTTGAACGGTAATGTTTAAAATGTAGTAAAATAGTGGGTGAAGGGTTAAAAAATAAAGCTCTTTAAAATATAGTTAAGGTTTTAATTTGAGAAAGCATGTTCATTCTTAGATACAAAACACAAATTAAACTCACAAGATCTAAGTCTTTTTCCCTCAATTTAGAATAAAAAAATCTCCAAAAAAATAAGCATGATTCAATCTTAAAATAAACTAATTAAAATGAGCAATACACATATATCTAAAACTAATAAAACTGAAAACTGAGCTAATTGTGACACCTTAAGTAATGAAAGCTTCAACAATTTCAGTATTTAAAAGTTTTAAGAGCAAATAACATAAGAAAGAGAATGAGAAAGTAAAGAATTTAAGAGATAAACTCATAAAAAGTAAGTGAAGCCGTGAAGAAAAAGAGTGGAGAGAATTTTAAACTTTTAATATGATATGGGTTTGAAATATATATATATTAATATTAAGTATTTTATGGGCTTAGATATATGTATAATAATTCTCATTTTATAAAAAATCTAGAATGGCCTGGGTATATATATTAATAGTAATTTTTTTTTATTTTAAAATTTGAGAGTATGCCTAAAGGGGCTGGATCTGCCCCTGACAATTAGGGGCTCCAAGAAATACCCGACAGACCTACTACCACCACAGTCATGCACTAAATTTCTCCCTCCCATCACGGTTCCTAATTTGTACTTCATTTTTTAACGTGCCCATAAACATTCAGTTATATCAAACCACTTCCATAATACCAAAAAATAAAAATTTCCAACACCTTTCTTGTTGCAAATTAATAATTACCCGTTTCATTGATTTCAACAACATAGACGTCGCAAACTTTCTCAAGGAGGAAGAGGACGAAGATCTCGTGAGGGTGGAGGTCGGGCCACGTCTCCTCGGCACGAATGTCCTATATAAGAATTGGAGTATTGGCGAGCATAGCCAATACCAATCTCTCTATGAAATTTTGGCTTCCCTTTAGCCTCTTGTACGTTGTCTTCCCAATTCTCACTGAGGAAAAGCAACTATGTGGTTTACTGTATCTGCTAAAACCCTAAACTATATAAGAAATATTAGTGTAATAAACCCCGAATATATAATCAGATTAGGTCTTCTAGGTGTGTGAAACAGACTCTTAAGTCTGGGCCCACTAACAATTTCGGGGTTTAGTACACCGATTTTTTCTTTTTTTCTCTCATCGACACCACTGAACCAAACTAGGCATAGGATTTGTCCTCAAATTTGCAAGGACCTGCCCCGCCCTGCCTCGTCTAGGGTAGGGATTCCTCATAAAAAGCAAGGACAGGGATGGGGACCAAAAGATTCCTCGGCTGCCCCGTACCGATTGAATCTGGATAGTAAAAATGGAATGGCTCAGATTCGTTTTATAAATATCTCTTTTCTTCTAGTTTTCCTCCAAGTCGTCATTACAAACCACCACCATAGCTGCACCCGTTGCGCTGAACCTACCACAGTAGCCCATATCTCACCAAAATCTAAACCCACCCCATTCTAGACCACCACCATAGCCGTGAACGAGTTGATCTGATCTTTGTTGCTCTCTCGTCGTCCATAGCAGGATGTAGGCCAAGTTTCGATACCATAATCCCACAAGATTAATAAACATCAACAACGACAGATGCACCCATCGTTATCGAGATAAGGAAGAGTAGATTGATTGGTTGTTGGTGCAGTTTTTAAGAGAGGGCATCTGGTTGTTGAAATTATGAAATATTGAGGTTTAAGCCTTAGGTTTGGTTAGGAAGAGTAAAAATTGAGGGTTTGGGGGAAAGCCAAAGGAGGAGAGAAGATAATTAGAGAAAGCAGAGCACGGTGTGACCTCAGTTTGGAGGGTCCACTGTCCCTGCTTTTTTCTAGGAATCCCAACCCCATACAAGGCGGGGCGGGGTACGTCCCCAAAAATCCGGGGACAAATCCATTCCTAGTCTGGTGACTAAAGTCCATGGGAGAAAAATGAGAAATGGGTGTAATAAACCCCAAAATTTTTTGTGGGCCCAGACTTAAGAGTCTATTTTATACACCCAGAAGATTCGACCCGATTATATATTTGGGGTTTATTACACTATTATTTCTTATATAATTTAGGGTTTTTCCAGATATAATAAACCACATAGCTGCCTTTCTTTAGTGAGAATGGGGAAGACCACGTACAAGCGGCTAAAGGAAAGCCAAAGCTTTAGACAAAGACTGGTATTGGGGTATTGGTTACGCTCACCAACACTCCTGTTTTTATAGAGGACATTCGTGCCGAGGAGACATGGCCTGGCCTCCGCCTCCTCGAGAAAGCCTATGACGACTGTGTTGTTGAAATCAGTGAAACAGGTCATTATTAATTTGCACCGAGACTTCGAGAGGTTTGTCGGATTTTTTTTTTTTTTTTTGGGTATTGTGGAAGTGGTTTGATATGATTGAATGTTTATGGGCAAGTTAAAAATGAAGTACAAACCAAGACCAGTGACGGGAAGGAGAATTTTAGTGCATGACTGTGGTGTTAGTAGGTCTGTTGGATATTTCTTGGAGCCTTTAGAGGTGTTAAAAAAAACCCGAACCCCAAACTCAAACCAGGAACCGAACCAAAAAACCATGTGCCCAGAAATTTGATTTGGTTTCGGGTTATAGTAAGAAGATACCCAGATTCCCATTTTGACTGTGCAAAAAACCCGTTACCGGAACCAAACAGTTTTTTTTGCCTAAAATTAAAATTGAAATCAATTTTGTCTTGATGAATGTATTGTATCCTCTTCCTTTTAACTCTTTCTTCAAGCCCTTGAGGTAATGTCGACTCTATGGTATCATGTCCCATTGGTGGTTTTAGAGCAACGAAAAATGGTAAATTAGTGAGTTCAATACATAAAATCAGTTCTTGAAAATGGGCCTTTTCCATGATACACTCACTCCCAAATGCACAGAATACCAAAATTTTAACTTTGAAACTAGCCAACAACATTTCCCATTGTTCTTCTAAAGTTATAGAAGGAGGTTCTGGCACTACAAGCCCTGACAACAGAACTGGCTTTTCGAACTTGCTTGCAATATAATCACAATAAGCCCTTTCAATGTCCCTGCATGCTTTGAAACCAATAGCATCACACTTACTTAAAGATGCTAATTGTTCTTCTACTAATGATAAGCTAGCAAAGTCTTGAATGGTTGCAGCAACTAGTCGAGCTTCATAGGCATGTACCTCGATTTTTTAAGGAGGAAAACCTTATGGAGGGTGCGGTAAATCAACTTCTGACAGAATCTTCTGAGGAAATTTTCTCTTTGGCTTAACAGATAACCAATAATGCAAGAACTAATAATACAAAAATGTATGGATTTGATGCCTAGCTTTTGTGTCAATGCTGGCAACCAGTGAGCGAAATCAAATAAGAAGAAACGGGGTTTGAGGTCACAGAGAATTGCTTCAATGGCAGGCCAAGGGAGATCCATGGCTGTCATGACGAGGGGATTTAATGGAAAAGGAACATCATTGGTTGTTTTAGCTCCACGGGAAGGCCATTGACGAAAGTAACAGTGACTGGAATGCAGTGAATGAGGTGTTTGTGAGCATCAAATTCGCTTCAAAACTCAGTACCCGCTTCACTGAACCAAATTATCGTTCAAAAACAGGGTCAGCCACGAACCGGTTTGGATTCGGTTTCAGCTTATATCCTAAACCGAATTTCCAGTTCAATTCAGAAAAACACCGAATAGGTTCGAGTACCCGGTTTTGAACACACATAGGAGCCCTTGGTTGTAATTGGGTTGTTTGCAAAGAAACCAATTTCAGTAAGGCTCAAAGGTATTCATTTTGCCTATTTTGTTTTTGAATGTTTGTTATGCTTATGATTTAATTGCTATTCTTAGATTAGATATGTAGCAATATGTTAGACTACTTTGTTGCGATAGAAATATGTGGGTTTATGCAAGACCTTCTATAGTGTTAAAATTCACTCAATATTAAAAAGAATGCAAAGGTTACTATGGAGATGGAAAATTTTGCTTTGATTTATAGGGTGATAGAAGAACAAAAGGAAAAACTAATTTACTTCCAGATATTTGTGTATGAGGAACTATATATAGCTTCTCCTGCTGTTAAAAACTGGAGTCCTATAGTTTCAGACATGGTGAAGTTTAGTTGCTGCCTAGGAGGATGAAGTTCAATTATGATGGAATTTTTTGTAGGCAATTTTTTCAAGTTTAAACTCTATTCTTTTCTTTGTGAAATTTTACAATTTACTGATTATTTGTGTAAAATTTAATGAGTGAAAGAGATAGATTATGCATTAAATTAGATAAATTTTATGGACAACAGATTGTTCCATGATATTTTAAGACATTGATTCCATGAAAATTTTCATGATCTTTCAAAATCCTAAAACGTTTAAGAACTATAAACCCATGCTCTTTAACGAAATTAGATATTTTGCAAGTGTCTGTATTGTGTTTTATTTTTGTGTTTTCAATTGAACAAATACATCGACCCCAGACTTTTATCTTAGTTATGGATGCAGTAATCATATCTCTTTTAACTCGATATGCTGACACAAATAATCAGACACTATAAAGTTTGTCAAAAAGTAAGGGATAAAGTTTAAACTTATAGAATTTTAAGACCTAAAGCACCATGTATATAGAAGCTTTGCTTTTAGTCTTTACATGGAACTTTAATCAATGTTGTTGGATTATAGTTATCTCTAATCAGGATAATATTTGATCATATTATTGAAAATACGAAGGTTATCACATCAATACTAACCTAGTAGCATTAGGAAATGAGAGCAAGAAAATCTTAAAATTAATCTAGATAATATTTGAAGTATCATATTATTAAGCTGTACTAAAATTTCTAAAGTACTAAAATTATAATTTTAAGTCAAATTCTAATTTAGAAATCTGTTTTACCTCATCAAATGCTTCAAATATGTCAATGCTTAGTTGGTGAATAGTGCAAACAATTGTCCTTCCTGTCTCAACCACGTTCTTCGCAGCTCGCATGACAACTGCTGCCGCTCGTGTATCTAAACTGCTAGTAGGTTCATCCATCAAGATTATAGAGGGATTGGCAACAAGTTAGACAGCTATTTTGAGCCGCTTACGTTGCTCAGTGGATAGACCCTTAATACCTGGTACGCCAATTAAGGCATCCATAATTTCATCAACTCAATGATCTCAAGGACTTGATTCACAAATTCCTGTTAAACTATGTAATAGTAACTTTATCATACGTTACTGTAGTGCAAACCAATTAAGAAAAACAACATTTATTGACTATTCGTACTGTTGTCTAATGAACCAGATTTATTATCATATCAATAACTCACTTGTTTAATAGGAGATGGAAGAAAATCTAAATTGATGTTATTGGAGAATGAAAGTCTAAGAGCATGCACAATTAAGTAATTGAAACAAATACAACCAAATTTTAATTGGTGAGTTTTAGAGAAACACGCAGGAAAATTATCCATGCTGCTCCTCAGGGACTTTGAGAACTAACTTTTGTAGATGCTCTATCATTGGAAATTTAGCAAGCCCAGATTTCAAGAAGCTCCCTGTGGCTAAATGAGCTAAGAATCTCTGTGGCACTTTGTGACCATATTGGGCAATGTCATAAACCAGTTCTCTTTTCTTGCCCAAGGTAAGTCGGCTGCATTTCTCTGGATCAAGAACAAATCCCGAAAACAAAAAATCAATAAACCAGTAGCAGAAGTTTGAACTTCAGACACCTGTGAGCACATATAGTAAAGTTGAGCGTCCACTAAAAATGATTTGCTCAAAAGAATCCATGTAGGACCAAGATGCTGAAGTTCAAAAATATTTTGAGCTACAAACTTCATTTAGTGACTAATGGAATACAAGAAACATAAAAAAGTGGCAACCAGAACCCCAGAGACTGATACTAAAATAAATAAGAGATAAGTTATTAATTGATTTACATATTTCTTCATATTAAAATTTGAATCACGCACTTGCGGCATATTCAAGCATGTCACTAATCCCTTTAATTTAACATTCTCACAAGCATGTGTACCCTGAAAACTTTATCATTTTTCATAATTCTGCCCTCTATATTTTTGTCAGCTGTATTCTAGTCATTTTTAAAAGATTTTTACCCATTGCTCCTCATTGCCACTGTCAAGACGTATGACCAAAATGAATAAACCAGTGGCACAAAATTACTTGTTGGCAATAATTCTAAATTTATAAGCAAGTCAGTGCTCCCCTTCAACATCTTCACCCCCACTACACTTAGTTGTCAATTCACAAACTTGCAGTTTCTTAATAACCAAAAACTGTGCTATACTAGTCATGGTCAGCCTCACCCAGTCATAAATTCATACAGTAATCAATTCCAATAGTTAATGAAGATCCTTAAACTTCAATGATAAAGGACGCAGATTCAAAACAATGCCCAAGAAAAACACTTATAAGCTAAATTTTACATACCCTAAAAGGTTTCACTACAACTACACACCAAAGCCTCAAACCATGCAGAACCAAAACCAAGAAAAAAACTTTAAACATTTGTACAATACATATGAATATATAAGATCACTATCTGATACAGTGACCAAAACGAAAAACAACCAAAAATCAAAAGGCTTTAAAAGGAAAAAGACTACATGAGAATGATAGGCTTTGAACATATATTGAGTCCCTGCCTGAACACCTCTTCTCTGCTTGGCTAATCACTCACTAAAAATCCAACAAAAAGAACACTATTAACAGTGTATATAAACAGTTTCCCATATTGATACACTATCAAATTATACTTGCACAAATTGAACTACAAGTTAAACACGATGGTGATGTGACGTGGTTGAAGAGATTGGGTGGGAAGATACTAGGAAGGGAGGAAACACGATGGAGAAAGGGGTGCAAGCGGCTGTAGAGTGGGGTTGCGAAGGGTTTTGTGTTTGTTGGTGGGTTTGGGTTTTGCATGGGTGAAAGTGAATAATCCTTTTTCATCTTTTTTTAGCTTATAATAATTTGATTAATTATTGCTTAACTATAAAATTTATTAACGATTTACTCTTTTGCCCCTCTCTTATTAAAACTAACAGAAAATATTAACGTTCACCTAACCGTAGGGGGTTTTAAGTTAATACCGATATCAAAGGGGTTAATTATTTAGGCCAAATCTGGGAAGGTTGTATTAAAAATTGTAATGCATGATTAGAACAATCCAAAAGTAAAAACAAAAAACCCAACAACTATCTGCATATAAATATTAATAACCAAATAAATAAGTGAAAATTAGTTAATTTGGTCAAATTGAAAGTGACCAAAAACCTAGGGTGATTTCGGACACATAATTTTAAACCAAAATTTTATTTTATTTTCTTATCAGAAGTTAAAAGAAATTAAATATAATAACCCTTGGGCAACTGTCAAACAAGCAACATGAGCTGGCTTTCTTAAATATAAAAATTAATATATAATTCATAAATGAGAGCTCCAACTACAATTTAGGATGCGTTTGGTTTATTATTTTAGATAGGATTTTGGGAATAGTATTGGATAATTGAATATGGAAGTATTACGAGGTAAAATTTAAAAACTTATAGAAAAACCCTATAAGTTTGCTAATTTAATAAATACCCCAACATATAAAATGACAAAAATACTCCCACCACCTACAAGCAGCGATTCCGCCACCACCGTCTAATCTAGCGAAAATTGCCTTACGACAGCACCTCCTGGATTCGTGGCGTAACGAGTTATTATGGCCTTTTCCGACCAGATCCACCACGGATCTGGCCGGAAAAGGCCAGATCTATGGCCTGCCGTGGTCATCGACGACGAAAAAGGCCAAAACGACGGCCATCTTTGGCCATCAGCGACGGCCAAAGATATGGCCGCGCTGATATCACAACAACGGCCATTTCTTTCGTCGTCGCTTCCGACCAGATTTGGCCTTTTCCGGCCAGATCCACTATGGATCTGGCTGGAAAAGGCCAAATCGGTGAATTACCGTCCAGTTCCGGTCGGTAATTCTGCCAGACAGATTCGCTACCACCAACAGGTAGTTGCCTAATCGCAAGTATGGGTCACGGGGTGTTTTTATTAATTTTTCAACTTTTTTTCAGGGGGTATTTAATGAAATTAATAATCTTTTGGGGTCTAAAAGTAATTAAAAAATAGGATAATATTTCTGGAATAATGTGCCAAATATTATTTGGAGAATAGGATTGGGAATATGGATAATAATAATAAGCCAAACATGCCCTTAATTATTCTTGTCATTTGCAAATACTGTTGAGACATTATCTCACTTAGAATGACCCTATAGCTTTAATTTGATAATTTGCTATAATAAAATATAGCTAACCATGTGTCAGGACAAAACAAAGATAATTGCTTGTTAGTTTCATAGGTCAATGATTTCTGAAAGTGTATTTCCAGTGAAGAAAAGCTTAAGAAAGTGCTGAGTTCCAGCTCAGCTTTCAGTCCAATTTAGTTCTCAGGACACTCGTCTAATTCAAATTTTATAATCATGCAATTGCTCACATTCAACATCTTCACCCCCACTACACCCAGTAGTCAATTCACAAACTTGCAGTTTCTTATTAACCAAAAACTCTGCTTTACTAGTCATGGTCAACCGTGAGGCTGATTCCAACAGTTAATGAAGATCCTTAAAACTTTAATGATAAAGAAGGATGCATATTCTCAAGTCTCAACAATACCCAAGAAACTGCATATTCTAAACGTGATGCTCTGCTTTTCAAAAACTAATTCAGATAATGAATCTGATTCTTCAGATCAGGTCCGAGCTGCATGAATGAGACAAGTACCACTGCACCAACATAGATTATCAAATAATAAGCCTAAGTTCATTCCCAAGGCCATAGCCAATAGTTTGCCAAATAGTTAAGTATAAGCATATAAATATACACTACAATTTTGATTAGTCACGACAATGATGAGAAGATGAATTTTTTTAATACTAATGGAGCAACCAAATCCTCGCCAACTTTAGAAACAGTGGAAACATAAATTAGTTTCATGTCTTTCATGTTTTATGTTTTTAGTTTTACAACAAACCAGATGAAAATGAAAGAGAGACAACCAGGGAGCAAAAGCTCAAGTACAGAACAATAATGGTTATAACAAAACAATACGAGTTGCATAATATGGATATGGAAGAAACTAAACAATTGAATTATTTTGTGTATGATCACAACATAAAATTAAGAAGATTTAAGTAGAAAGAATGACAATAACAATTTTCTATAAGACAATTTCATCAGACCAAGTAACTGAAATCTTAAGAAAAGCAAGTAGAAGAAATGAACCAAACCTACCTAATAGATCAACTATTCTATAAATACTAATTTGCTTCCGACTATAATTCACAAAAATCCTTTATAAAAAAAATACTCCCTTTCGAGTTATAATTTACAAAGCCATAATCCCATCTCCTTAAGAATTCTAAAAGCCAGATGGTTGATCAATAATTATGTAGAATTGTTTTTAGACAAAAGAAAACATAATTTTTTATTAAATTACAAATTAGATGAAGGTAGAAAGGAGAGAAAGGGAAACATGTTATGTCGTTCATCCATTATTGATGAATTCGGCATATATAAGAAATTCTGATTTGCAGAGTTATCTCATAGCTTAACTACTTGAGAATATGAAAAGCTTCTGTGGTTCCTGAATCCGATGCCATGTGGAGCATTTCCAGGAAGCTCAGCTCATGAAGAAAAAGCTTAATAAACTGCAGAGTTGCAACTCAGCTTTCACTTGTCTATAGTAAAGTACCTTCTTATCCATTCAATCAAAACTTCCCCTGTCACCTGTTGAAAAAAAACAGCAGCTAAACTTAGCACACAACGTCCATGGAGAAAAAATTAACTGTAATAATAAATAAACATTCCTTAGAGATTCTCTCTGTAATATAAAGGAGAGGAACGTTTAGAGATGTGTCAAGATTATATATGTGTGATCTTCGATACAATAACTTTCCAAATGTATTTAAAAACAATGACCAAGTATATAGAAATTCTGAAACCTTTTAAAGATTTCCTGAGAGAGCCAAGCAGAAGGGTCATCCTGCAATAATTCAAGGGCACTTTAGTGCACATTTCATTTCACAATCCCATTAACTTTCTAAATTTTCCTCTATAAGACCTTCTACCAGAAAAGAAATTCTTCAAAGTTACCTATGTTTATATGAATCATTGAATATATAAGAAATTAATTTCTTACAAATAAATGTCACTTGTAGAAGGTCTTGAGAAGTGCAAATGCACAAGATAGAATTAGAAAGATCAATGCATCCATTATAAGTTAGATGTAACATCAATTTAAAGTAAAAGTGGGAATTCCACACAGACAATTCAGCCACATACATAATTATACATCAATATGGTTGACCCACAAGAGGATTATCTCAATTCATAAATGGAGTTAATTTGACTAAAATAAAATATTTAGCACTACCTTCCAACGTTAGCAATGCCACTAATGTCATTAATGATGCCTATCTTTGCCTGATTTGACTTTGAACCTAAAAGCTTCGAGAGGACCTGTATAAAAATGAGAATATAATAAGTAAACTAAGATGCAAATTTTTAACATAAAATAATAACAATATATAAGCCGCTATCTAAGTCATAGTACAAGATCCAAGCCTCATCCAGTAAAGAGAGCTAATCTGCTGAAAGGTCTAGGAAGCGTGGAGAGGTATAACTATTAGGACCAGATTCTTTTCAAGGAAGAGATGAGAGAACGAAAGTCTAATCAAGACTAAGCAGAATCCAAGGGCTAAGTTACTTTTGTTTCCTAGGATAAATGTAAATGAGGTAAAGAAAAATACAAGAATTAGCAAGATAGTTTAATTAGACTTCTAGAGTCACAACTCTAAAGGAAAATAAGTTAAAAACAGAATTGTATAATACATTTGAGAAAAGTATCTCAAGCATTAAATCAATTACACCTTCTAGAATGAATATGGTTCTGTAATTGTGACCGAGTCCAGTTGGTTTACAGATTCCATCTACATTGTGGTCTGCAATATTTTTCAGTGTTTGCTTCTCGACAGCAACCTGTAGAAAGATATATCTCAGTCAAAGAAAAGATTTGTACAAAAAGCTTATTTCCCAAGTCAGTGTTGGAGGAGCAGAGATAACAAATAGATAGAATAGTAGGAACAGAGAAATTATCAAAATAAACATCTTTGAGTATTCACAGAAAGTGATACCAACGTGTATGTGTTCCTTGCTTCAAACAGTAGCCAAGAAACAAGTTTTCAACTTGATTTTCTCAGTTAAGGATAATAAAGTCAACATTTAACTAAATCTGTTGTATAATGAAGCAGATTTATTATCATATCAATAACTCACTTGTTTGATAGGAGTTGGAAAAAAATTTAAATTGATGTTATTGGAGAATGAAAGTCTAAAAGCATGCACAATTAAGTAATTGAAACAAATACAACCAAATTTTAATTGGTGAGTTTTGGCCAAACAGTCAGGAAAATTATCCATGCTATTCCTCAAGGACTTTGAGAACTAACTTTTGTAGATGCTCTATCATTGGAAATTTAGCAAGCCCAGATTTCAACAAGCTCCCAGTGGCTAAATGAGCTAAGAATCTCTGTGGCATTTTGTGACCATATTGGGCAATGTCATAAACCAGTTCTCTTATCTTTCCCAAAGTAAGTTGGCTGCATTTCTCTGGATCAAGAACAAATCCCGAAAACAACAAATCAATAAACCAGTAGCAGAAGTTTGAACTTCAGACACCTCTGAGCACATATAGTAAAGTTGAGCGTCCACTAGAAAAGATTTGCTCAAAAGAATCCATGTAGGACCAAGGTGCTGAAGTTCAAAAATATTTTGAACTACAAACTTCATTTAGTGACTGATGGCATACGAGAAACATAAAAAAGTGGCAACCAGAACCCCAGAGAATGATTCTAAGATAAATAAGAGATAAGTTATTAATTGATTTACTTATTTCTTTATATTAAAATTTGAATCCCGCACTTGCGGCATATTCAAGCATGTCAATAGTCCCTTTAATTTAACATTCTCACAATCATTTGTAACCTGAAAACTTTATCATTTTTCATAATTCTGCCCTCCATATTTTTGTCAGCAGTACTCTAGTAATTTTTAAAAGATTTTTACCCATAGCATCTCATTGCCACCATCGAGATGTATGACCAAAATGAAGAAACCAGTGGCACAAAATTACTTGTTCGCAGTAATTCAAAGTTTATAAGCATGCCATTGCTTCCTTTGAACATCTTCATCCCCACTACACTTAATAGTCAATTCACAAACTTGCAGTTTCTTAACAACCAAAAACTCTGCTATACTAGTCATGGTCAAATTCATAGAGTAGTCAATTCCAATAGTCAATGAAGATCCTCAATCTTCAATGATAAAGGGTGCATACTCTCAACAATACCCAAGAGAAACACTCGAAATTTTACATACCCTCAAAGGTTTTTCACTAACACTACACATCAAAGCCCCAAACCATGTGGAACCAAAACCAAGAAAAAAATTTCAAACATTTGTACAATATTTATGAATATATAAGATCACTATCTGATATGCATTACCATTTCTAGCTTTCTGCACTACGAACGGCGGTGACCAAAATGAAAAACAACCGAAAAATAAAAGGCTTTAAAAGGAAAAAGACTACATGAGAAAGACAGGCTTTGAACATACATTGAGTCCTTGCCTGAACACCTCTCCTCTGCTTGGCTCATAAGTCATACACTAAAAATCCAACAAAAACAACACTATTAACAGTGTATATAAACAGTTTTCCATATCAATACATTATCAAATTATACCTGCACAAATTGAGATACAATTTAAACTATTGGATAATATACTTTTAAGGACATAATTAATCTCATCAAATATAATTTATCTAACAAGCATTAATTAATGTCTATTGACCACATTTAAATGCTTTGAAAACTATAAATTTCACTAAAAAGAAACAATTGGTTTTTGTACTTCATGATCAATTCGATGTATCCAGGAGCAATTCGATGTATTTGTGCTTCATGATCTTTGTTGTACCTCTCCTAAATCAGTACAAAGCATTAGCAATGAAACCCAAAAATCACATTTTCAAATAACATTTCAAGCAAACCACGTTTTAAACTTACAGATCATATAGATCCTCACCCAAAATTCCTGGGATCACATTGTATCCACCTGTCGCCTAAAGCCCAGTCAAACGCGATGCCGATTTTCAACTTCTGATCTTCCTGAAGCCTATCGACATCATTTAGCACCAATTTCACCGATCCTTGCGAACAGATTCGGATACAACTTGGCAATCTCATCTGTGAAATTAAAAAATTAACAAATATAAACACACATGTTCTATTAGTTTTAATGATAAATATTTGAGACGACGAAAATGACCTGGAATGCCGGCGGTTTGAGCAGGCGGGACCGTCAGACGATTTTAAAGGGTTCGGAGAATGAAAGGGAGAGGGCACACGTGGTCGATATGGCTCATTTGAAATTCACTGCAAACTAAAGCCAGGCAGCCGGATACTAGAGCGGACTTGACAGGAGTCATATCGACATTAGCCACAAAGGGAGGAGACGCCTAACCCTCTGTATCTAGACCTGGCAAACGGGCGGGTGTACCCGTGGGTCAACGGGTACCCGTACCCAACGGGCGGGTACGGATAACACATATTTTGACCCGTGAAAATCTGACCCGTACCCGGTCCGCCCGTGACTTTTGCGGATGGACCGGGTATTACCCGCGGGTACCCGTGGACCCGCAAATTTGAAATTTAAAAAAATTATACATTTATCAACAATTGTTGAATTTCACGCCTCCATTTCTTCTCAGTTCTCAAACCAACCCATTGTTGAATTTGTTCATGGTGTCCTTCATTTCGTTAAGTAATCGCCAAAGTAGATATCAACAATTGAAAATATTAAAAAGATAAAAAGAATGAAAGCAAAGCAAAGCAAAGGGAGATCTTCTCATTTTGATATTGATGATAAAAAAACAACTACAACACGGGAACTTAGCTAAAAAGCCCAGTTAAATTTTGACATCCGTGACCTTCTGGTCATCTTTTAACACATTTTTCGGGGGCTCCACGGCAGGTGAAGGCGACGGCTACGATGGAGGGAGAGGAGCACGAATCTGAAACGACGGCTGGGCATGATTGGACGGTGGAGATGAAAGCTTATCTCTATGAAGAAAATAAATGAATAAAATAAAAAAGAGGAAAGAACAGTGGTTATGCACTTATGCTTAATTGCTTATACTCATACGTTACAGGTGTCCAATAATGCCCCGATAATATCTTCTCTCAACTTAAAAAGACGGCAATTTTTTAATGAGATAATCATCAACAGTGAATCTTCTATTATTCAGGTATTCCAGATCTTTCCACAACCTTCCTCTCTTCCTGTGGGCTACCTTATATCTCCTTTCCAATTCTCTCCCCACAATTCCATTATTCTCTTATTCAGATTTCTCTTCACGCTTTCTTCACTTCTCTGATCTTTCGCTTGCTGCCATGGCCTCTGAAGCTGAAACTCCTGAGATTTCTTCTTTGTTTGAGCGACTCTTTGAGGCACAGAGATATGTTCTTTGTTTCTTCCCTTTATTTTCACGGGTGACCCGCGGGTGACCCGTAACCGCACGGGCGGGTACGGATCATGAAAATGTCAACCCGCGAGATTTTTCACCCGCGAACCCGCGATCCGTTTCACCCGCGACCCGTTGCTACCCAGACCATACCCACCCAACGCGCCCATTTGCCAGGTCTATCTGTATCTCCCACTACTTTCACCATGGCTGCATTTTCTTCATATAAATTTACACGGCTAGATACTATCACTAAAGTGCCTGTAAGCTAATATTATTTCAATTTTATCCTAACAGAATATTCAAATAGTCCCTCAAAGTTTTAATCAATATCATATATAACCTTGTAATTTCTTAAAATTTATACCCCCATATCTATTTAATTAATTGAATTTCCGAAAGCAACCAGACACACTTCCAAGGGAAAACTTACATATTCTTACTAGTATACACTTACCATATGACTTTGCTGTGTGTTGATGAACATTAATAGTTTGCTATCCAACTCACTCTTCTTCTCCTTTATATTTTTTACAAAACTCTGTAATAATAGAGAACAACATGTTAAGAGTAGAAGCAGAAACTATAGAGAATGCTGCTTTAATTAAACAAGAAGATGAGGAATTTCCTCAACAACCACCTCAATACTTCAAAAACACAAATATTCAAGTGTAACTTTAAGGAAAAAAAATAGTGTTTGGTATATACTAATTAATGTTACTTGCTCCTATTCCCTTAGTCCTGCTTTCAAATATAAATTGTAATATTGCTTCTCTATATATACTTGATAGTCTATAATTGATTCACTTAGAGGATTTTAATCAAAGAAAAAATCAATTATAACACAATGAGGATTGACTAGTATTAATTCAATGAAGGAGAGCAAAAAAGTCTGTAGAAAAAGTACATTGTTAGTAAGTAAATTACTACTTACCATTTTGTAATTGTTGTGTAATTGTATCAAGGTCACTCTTCGAACAATCTTTACCGTTCAGCTCTTGTAACCTTGGCATGCTTAAGTCTCCTTCAAAGAAAGTCTTCATCTTGGAGCATTGATATATATTTAGTCTTTCCAAGTTTGGGAATTTTAAGGTGTAACTCCCAGAGCAGAAGCATGTGAGACTTTCTAACTTAAACATGTGTAAGTCCTCCAATTTCTCAAAAACAATGGTAGCTTCCTCTGTATCTCCCTCATGTGCTAATACTTCTATCATCATTCCACATTCTCTTACTTCCAAATTTACTAGTCGCACTAGACTCCTTGCTGTTGAGGATGACACTAAATTTCTCAATCCATTACAATACTTTACCTTCAAAGTATGTAAATTTTCAAAAGATGCTGAAGATGGCAACAAAGTAGTCAAATTGTGACAATATTGCACCTCTAGACGATAAAGATTTTGAAGAATTGAGTTTAATCGAGAGTCTTGTTTCCAAATGCATTTTAAATTAAAAAGTCCCAACAATTCTAAAACTTTTAATTTTGTGAGTGTTCCAATGTGTTCCTCATCCTCTTTACATGAAAATATATCTTCGTATGAACTCCCTTGAAGTTTGAGTTCTTCAAGACTGCTAAATTTTTGAAGGATTTGAATTGGAACGTTTGTTGATTCATCCTTTACCAATTGAAGAGTTTTTACTTTGCCAAAATTCTTTGGAAGTTTTCTTTTCCAAATCCGTATGGTATCCCCTTCACTCAATCTCAATACCGTCAAATTAGAGTCAACCTAAAGATCAATCATGTGAATCAAATTAGAATTAAAAAAATGATGAAAGCATGGTTGTTAGAAATATAAAACAGTAGTTTTAGAAATTTCTAAGAAAAATATAGACGGACTTTCTTGTATCCTAGTAATGAAGTGAGGTGTCTAAGTGTGAGAGTGCATGACGTAAACTAGTTCAACAATAATATTATGCTCAACCTATACACAAACTATGTGGTGTCAAGGTCAACATTAATTGTTTAAAAGATAAATTAATTTTAATTAACACTAGAAACATAACATTAATTATTAAAATAAAAAAATGCAAAGATAAATAAATATTTAAACTAATTAATTGAAGACATATACCTTTGTTTTCTGTGCTTTTTGTATGGTTGTATTAAGCTCACTCCCCCCATTCTCTAAATCTTTCACCTTCCTCTCGTAATCAATTTTGTGTAAATTTGGTATGCTTAAAATTCCTCTGGAGAAAGTCTTCATATTGGGGCAATTCTTTATAATTAACTCTTCCAAAGATGGGAAATTGAAAGAGTAATTCCCAGAGCAAAAGAAGGTTAGACTCTTTAACTGTTCAAGTGACAACTTCTTCAAATTGTTAAAAACAATTTCAGTTGTTGTTGTTGTTGTTGCATCTCCTTCTCCCTCATTTTCTACAATTTCTATCAGCATTTCACAACTAGAGATGCTCATGTCTCTCAACTGCACCAAACTTCTAGCCATTGAAGGGGTCATTAACTTCATCAACCCCTTGCACATACTTACACCTAGAACTTTAAGATTCTGCAAAGAAGCTGAAGATGACACTAGACGCATCAATATATGACAACAATGTACATTTAGAACTTCAAGATTTGGAAGATTAGATAGGCTCTTGATTTGCTTATGGGTGGGCCTCCCAATATGTTTCTCTTCCTTTCCACACAAGAATATTTCTTTGTATTCACACCAATATAGTTTGAGCTCTTTCAGATTTTCAAATTTATGAAGAATTCCAAGTGCAATAGTTGCTGACTTATCATTACTGATCTCAAGAACTTCAGATTGACTCTGCCATCTAATCATTTTTATCTCATTACGTAATTCCAATCTCTCCAAATCTGAGTTGATCTACAAATCCATCAAAACAAAGTCCAGTTAGTTTTTTATATTCTTAAAACAAAACTTTTATTTTTGGCTTAAAAGTCATAGGCCAAAGACAAACTATGGAGGCAGTTTCTTTTTTTTTTTTTTAAAAAAAAAAAGAAAATCTAATTTGCTGTTTTTTATAGTTCAACTACAATCTATTTAAAAATTGTAAATTATATTTTGTTATTATTTTTAATTTCCCTTAATATTAAAATTACATTCAACAACTATTTTTTTTAACTACTAATTAAACATACTTTTTAGATTATTATTTTTTTGTTTACATTATTGCAAAAATAATAATAATATAATATTAAGATTACATTCATTTTTATTTCTCATTCTCAAACGAAATTTTTTATTTTATTTTTCAATAAACAATGAAATAATTAAAGATTCATACCTTGTCGTTCAAAAAGAGGGATTTTTGCTCCGAAAAATGAAGTTCACCCTTGCTATTTTCTTGGGAGCTCAAATATTTTGAGGTAATGAATTTGCCACAAAATTTCACCACCAACTCTTTTAACATTGGCCATTCAAAAGTATGATAGAAACCTGTAAATTCTGGTAGATTTTGAAGCTTCAATGAGGTTACATGCAGAAAGACAGATTTATCATCTTTATTTGTTCCTTCTTTTGAAACAACCTCCTCTAAAACCCTACAATTATGTATCCTTAGGTATTGGAGTTGGTGAAGACTTTTGGCGATGGAAGATGGAAATGCATATTTTATGTTTCCACAACCCGACAAAATCAAGTGCGTCAGATTTTGATAGAAGGAATTTGGATGTTGGTTGTAGCAAATCTCTGGAGAATTGATCTCCTTGAATGTCCATAACTTCAAATCAAGGGAAATGCCCTACAATAAAGGTTAATAGTTGTTTCAATATAAAGTAATTAAAAATAATAATTATTGTTTCTGAAGGATTACAAAAATATGTCTATTTATAACTCTTAATAATTTCTAAAAGGCCTAGGCCCAAACTAAACAACTAATAATATAAAGTTGTATTCTTTGTCTTTCTTTAGGCTTTAAATGAGTAAATATTTAAACCAATTATTTGAATACATACCTGATTTTTGTATGCTCCTTGTATGGCTTTATTAAGATCATTCCCCTCATTCTCTACTTCCATTATATTCTCCCATTTCCATTCAGGCTTATTGTAGCTCTCATAATTGACTTTGTGCAACTTTGGTGTGCTTAAGATTCCTTGAGAGAAAGTCTTCATATCAGGACATTCTCCTATAATTAACTCTTCCAAAGATGGGAAATTGAAAGAGTAATTCCCAGAGCAGAAGCATATGAGACTTTCTAAGCATCTAAGTGACAACTTCTTCAAATTATCAAAAACAATTTCAGTACTCATTGTTGCATCTCCTCCTCCCTCATTTTCTATTATTTCAACCAGCATTCTACAGTTCTCTAAGCTCATTTCTCTCAACTGCACCAAGCTTTTAGCCGTTGAAGGTGTTATTAACTTCATCAACCCATTGCACGAATCAACTCTCATAACTTTAAGATATTGGAAAGAAGCTAAGGATGACCTTAGAGTGATTTGCATATGTTTATCATCCTTTCCACATGAGAATATTTCTTTGTATCCACAGGCTTTTAGTTGAAGCACTTCCAAATTTTCAAATTTTTGAAGGAGTCCAAGTTGAGTATTTGCCAACTTATGATCATTAAAGATCTTAAGAGTTTTAGATTGACTCTGCCATGTAATCATTCTCCCCTTATGCTTTAAATCAAATTCCTCCAAACGAAAGTTGATCTACAAATCCATTGAAACAAAATCTAATTAGCTTTTTATTTTCTTAAAACAAAAGTTTAATTGTTGACTCATAATTCATGGACCAAACACAAATTACAGAGGAAAATTTTTTTTTAAAAAAAAAAAAAATCTAATTAACTATTTTTGATAATTCAACTGCAACATATTTTAAAACTAGTAAATTACATTTTCTTTTTATTTTCTTTTTCAATCAATACTAAAATTACATTAAAAAACTATTTTTGAAAACTATTGACTAAACTGCTTTGAAAAAATAATTATTATTTAATTCAAATACCTTCAAATCCAACTTGGTGTACAAATCCATCAAAACAAAATCCAATTAGTTCGTTATTCTCTTAAAAGAAAACTTCTATTATTTTATTAAACGTTGTTTTAGATTTCAACTCCTAATTTGGCTCATCCCACCAATAAGTTGGACTTTGGACAAATTACAAATTTCTTTTTTAATTAAATTTTTTAATGTAATTAAAACATGTTTATAACATTATAGGCATATAATATTACATTAGATAATGTCTTTACCATACCATAATTCCGCAGATAATCAATATAAATTTCTACTTACAAAAGAAATTGGTAGATAATTGATGGACATTTATCCCAATATAATTTGTTTAAAATTAGTTTGGTTGGGTTTCAAGTTGCAAATGTCTTTTGTATAATCTTTCCAATAATTAGAAGGTTCAGTTGTTAGACATATTTCTAGTAAAACAAAATAAAATAAAAAATTAAATTAGTTTTGAAACATAATGTTGTAGTTGTATTTTAATATTAATAAATAAATTAATACAATGAATTGTATTATAGTATTTTTAAATTGAGTAAAGCTTTAAAAATAAACTAACATATATATAAATGAGATTTTTGATGATTTGATGACAATTTCAATAATATTTCTAAAGATTCAAAGGAAGATTTATGATAAATCTTTAAAACTTTAAAAAAAAAATCCTAGAAAAATTTAATTACTTAATTTCCTTAAAACAAATTTTCTATAAATATTTTCATAAACCCCCAAAAAAGAGGATACAAGTTCTTGAAATAATAATAAAAAATGACACTTGACCTTTAAAATCTGTTTAAATTAACTGTGAGAAGGACAGGGGATAATTGCATATGATTCTTTAATTTACCAATCAAAATAGTTTTAGTTTACCATATGAAAAGTAAACATGTGGAAGGACTTGCATCTAATATTGGCTTTTAAAATAAAATTTATACACTTTTTCTTATAGTTTCTCAGAACGTTATCCTCCAACGAATCACACTACTATATTGATGATTTATAGTAAGCATTTATATTGGATGATTTTAACACTAGTATTTTAATGAGATTAATTGATAAGACTCGTGTAACAAAATTGTTCAAATCCAACCGACTATTAATTATATCTATATTTTTCTAATTTTTTATTCAAAAGAAAAAAGCGAGATATTAAGAATCACATTACTTTCTAATTTATGATATACACATATATAAAATAGGTTTTGGTAAACAAGAGACTCGTACCTTATGCTCCAAGCAAAATGAATTTGGCTCTGAAATATGAAGTGAATTTTCTTGGAAGCTTAGATATTTTGAAGTGAATTTTTCACATTCCTTCACCACCAACCTTTCTAACATCGGCAATTGCCAAAAATCTCTTCTATGATAGAAAGCTGTAAGTTTTGGTAAATTTTCAAGCTTCAAAAAGGTTACCTGTGGAAAGGCAAAATCAACAACAGCTTTTGCTCCTTCTTCCGCAACAATCTCCTCTAAAACCTTACAATTGCTTATTTGAAGATCTTGGAGAGTGGAGAGGCTTTTGGCTACAGAAATTGGAAATGCATATTTTATTTTTCTACATCCGTGCAAGTTCAAGCGTGTCAAGGAAGACATGAATGTTGGAGGTTGTTGGATGTCCCAAATCTTTCTAGAACTAGTAACTTTCAGTTCCAAAGCCATCAAATTGGAGAAAATAACCTGAAGTCAAAGATAATTGATGTTGCAATAGTTACTCATATGAAAAAAAGTAAATAATTGATTATTATGGATTTATAGATGACATGACATTAGTATTACCAATGTGTCTTTTTGTTTCATCATGAGATCAAGCATGAAATAATGGAATCAATTTGACAGAAGTTACACGGTATAACTATTGAAGAGAAGTACTTAGTAATGAAATTTAACAAAAAATTTAAATCACCAGAAAAAGAAACCAAAAAGAGAAGAGCATATAATTCAATATCACAATTGTGTTAACAAATGAAAATAAGTATAAGAAAAAATAAGAATATATAATAGAGCAGTGCAAGAGGTTAACAATAATCAAACCTTTTTGTTAAAAAGTGGCGTGAGATTGTTATCATCCTCTGAAAATTCAGCCAACCGTAAGAGTTCAACATTCTTGAAAATGCGTAATTCTTCTGAAGAGATGCTAGAATCATATTTAAATTCCAACATTCTTGAACATTCGTAATTACGCCAACCGAAAGACCATAGTAATTCATAGTCCATCCTTGCATATCGGGACCAATCTCCTATTGTTATTTTGCACCTTCTAAGCTCTTTAAAAAAGAAGTCTTCAGGCAACATCTTGTTATCTTCAATATCGATTTCTAAACTGGTTAGCTGAGACAAGTGCTTCAACTCCTTGAGTTCTTCAACCTTCCACTGAATACAACATCCTTTCATATACAATTCTTCTAGTTGGGATAGTTTTGATATCACATTTGGCGCAATAACTTGTAACTGCACACAATTGCTTAAATCCAATAACCTTAGCTGAGTCAATCGACCTATTTCTGTAGGCAACTCCTCAAGATTAGAATTTTTCAAGCTAAGGATTTTTAGTTTCTCCAACTTTCCAATAATAGCAATATCTTCAATTTTGGTATCTTCAAAACACAATGTTTGAAGATTTGTCAAAAGATCAAGTGATGATGGCAATGACGATTGTTGGATTTTAAATAAATTTAAAACTTTAAGCTTTGGCATCACTGCGAAAAACTCTTTAAGGATTCTGAAAGAACCCCCCTTACTCATATAAAAAAATTCAAGTTCTGGAAAATCTAATCCTTCAGGCGATAGTTGAGTAATAATGTTATTACCAACTACAGATATCATTGTGCATTTTCCAAGTTTATCTTTATCCTTCCATTCGCTTTCAACATCATTTCTCTTTGTGAACACATGGTGATCTATATATCCACATGTTATAGCAATAATGCGAACAACATCATGCATAGAAAATCTTTCTTCGGTAGAACCATCAAGTAACAAGCAGGAGTCTTTGAGTTCCTTGACCACTAAATCTAGTCTATTTCGTGCTTGCTCTATTGTAAGGTTAGCTCCTTCAAGTATACCCAAACTAAAGATATTCTTGAATAAGTCTGAAAGGGAAGTATTATTTTCCATTAGACTAGAAATTATGAAAGTTTTCTTGAGCTCATCATCTTCTAAATAATCATAACTCAACTTAATCTTTAAATATTCCTTTTCTAAAAGTCTTGTGAACTTTGTTGGAGAAGGCATTCTTAGTACTCGCAAAGCATCTTCCCATTGAGATTTTTGTCTCTTGTTCCTTAATGCTTTTGCTATGGTACAAATGACAATGGGCAAACCTCCGCATTCTTTGCATACATCATTTGATAAAGAATTCAATTCACATGTTTGAATAACATTACCTGCACAAGAAGCTAGGATTATACTAATTACATGTTCTATTCACATGCCTTTGGTTTAAAAACAAGAAAAGTTTCAAGTGTTGTTATTTTCCCTCTAGCTATATATATATAATAAAATTATGAAAAAAACAAAAAATGGGAAAAAAAGAGATCTAAACTATGTTTGGGTCTTAGTAAGTTCTGTCAGAAAGTAATGTTTGGGGCCATAACTAATAACTGTCGTTAAACGAATTTTTGTTTGGCCCAAGAATTATGATAAGAAGTCTAAAATGCCCCCATTTTGTCTTATGTGAATAAACTTAAAAAATTAAAAAAATATTCAGTTCTCATTACCGTGAATTTAGGCTGAAAATAATGGGAGTTTTATGCTAAGCACTATAATTAACTAACGGCGTCTAATAAAACTAATACAAATATTATGAATTAGTTTAAAGCATGCATCTTAATGACTATGCTTTAAATTTCATCTCCATCATGTTATAAAGAAGTGTAAAAAAATTCAAAATAGAAGATTGAAGATGTAGAAAAAGGAATTAAAGGGATCTAAGGTGTAAAAAAATTCAAAATAGAAGATTGAAGATGTAGAAAAAGGAATTAAAGGGATCTAAGGTGTAAAAAATTCTTACTGAAGGATCGATAAAATCATATTTATGTAAAAATTTATAATTGGAGGCTATCAAGATAAAGATAAGTGGTCAACTAGTGTCACTCAAAGTTTTTGAACAACATCTTAAAAGCAAAAGTTGTACACCAAATTTGTATATTCAAGTTTAGAATAAAGATAGGTTGACAAACACTTCTCATAACTTTCTCTCACAAACGCTAATGTGACAGTTTACAATTGGTCAGGCAAAAAGTTGACCAATTACGAACTGACACGTCACGTTTGTGAGAGAAAGTTAATGAGATTAGTTTATAAGTGTAGTATTACTGTTAAATTTATTGATTAGAAGAAAAATTTATATTATGTTATATATACACACACACTTACACAATTTATCAGATTTTTAAATTACTATGTTTTATTTTTATTTGAATAATTGGGTGAGGTCTGTAACTGTAACTGTTGGGTTTTAAAGGGAATAGAGGTTATGAAATTAAAAATGAGAAAGGAAAAACAAGGTTATTCGACTATTTTTCAAAAGAATCAAATTAAAAAAATGAACAAAAAGAGAGAAAAAGATAGGTTATGAATTTAAAAGAAGAAAATTATGGTTATTAAGTAACTTTTAAAAAAAAAATCAGATTAAAAATATGAATAAAAAGAGAAAGAAAAAATGAGTTACACTTAAAAGATAAAACAAAATTTAATATTTGGAATTACCTTTCTAACCCTTTACATTTTATTTAAAAGAGGCAATTAAGTATTTCCCTTTTTATACCACATTGTCAAGGGCAAATATGGGATTTCATTGCTATACCATTGTTAGGACTTAGGTGTGGAAAGTTATAATGGCTAGCTAACTAACGTCAGGGGTTTTTTTGTTATTTATAAAATCATAGGGGGCTTTGGAATTAGCTTTAATTTTAGGGGATAACAGAAACCCAAAAAATAAATAAACCCAAAAAAATTAGAAAATTTTAAAAAGATCCCACACCACACTTTCCCCACCAAATGCCACACAGCAGGCCCAATCCCTTGGCAAGCCACCCCAAAGAGTCCATTTTCTTTTCCTGTGGGTTGTGAAGGCAGTCCTGTTGGTTGAAGATGGGGTTTTTGGCTTTTAATTATTGCTATTATTATATTAATTATCACATTATAAAAATATAGACAAATACTGAAATACCCTACCCTGTTTAAATTAACATATGGACTATTAATTGATAAGGACCTAACCGTTACTTTTTGATATTATTTTACTTGATCTAAACCTCAGGACCAGAGTTTGGTTAGAAAGATCGTACAAATAAAATCAGACTAGCTTGTAATTAGAAAATAGGCCTAATTAGAATTGTTTCAGCATTAGGAAATTAAACATAGAAATTTGATTTTCAGAATACTTAATTAGAGAATAAATAAAACTTATGTCCCTAAGCCAGCACTACTATTCTATCAATGGAGTAATTTTACAGATTTTGAAAATATTTCATGTTATTACTATTTTTAACTTTTTATTTATTCACATCAAACCACAACCCAAATTCAAATTAAAATGAGTTAAAACAATTACCTGCCATTTTCTTGAATAAGCTCCAAGATTCTCCTTCGTTTAAAGTGCCCATCCCGAAATGATTTGTGGAACCCATCTTCTCCAATGCGTCTACATTTCTTGTTGTTAGCAGTATGTTGTTAGCAGTAGTTTACATCCCCCATGATCCATTTTAGAAGGAATGCCGATAGTCTTGAGATCAAGATCTTCCCAAATATTGTCTAAAATTAATAGGATCTTCTTACCGCTATTCCATCTCTCATATAACCTACTTGCTCTTTCACTCTCATTATTGAATTCAACGCCTAACTTATCTGCAATTTCTGTTTGAACTTTTTTTACATCCAAAGTTTCTGTTACCTGTAAGACGAGAAAAATATTATTGTCAGATCAAGAACAACATAATAAAGTAATTACGGAAACATATATATATATAGATGGGTAAAGTCTAATCAATTTCACTCAAATAAAATTAATCATAATAATTATCACTCTAAATAAATAATTAAAATAAAATAAAATTCCTAATATAACAAAATGAAACCTCTTTAATTAGTTTAAACGTTACCTCAACAAAAACGATGTCGTTAAAGAGGCTATCCTTCTCAGCTTTCCTACCAACTTCTTGCACAAGCGTAGTCTTGCCAAGACCACCCATACCGTAAACCCCGATCATGTAGATATTATCATCATTTAAAGCATCCCATACATTCTTCTCAACGGAGGTTCTTGATTCGAAAACCAAATAATTTTCGTCAGATCTAAACCGTATCTCCGGTGGATTAGTGGGATAGGAAACTTGATCAAATCTCTCATCTTGCTGCAGGAGTGGAACAACATCATTCTCCTTCAATTTGAATGCTTTCTTGCTATGTTTGAAGCGGGTGATCCAGTTGGGGCACAATCCCTTGAAACATCGAGGGTTGTTTTCTTTCTGTTCAATCAACTTCTCTGCTTCAATAATGGTATTGTTCACTTTACTCTGCCAGTCCTTAACACTCTGTTTGATCTCTTCCACGTTTCTTTCAGCAGCAGCCACCTTAACCTGCACTTCTTCACTAATATTCTTCAGGTTCTTAACTTCATCTTGGAGATTGTCAATGTTCTTCTTGTAGTCGTACAAGTACTTAAATGGACGCCCAATCGGAGCAGCCAAGCAGTTGACAAGATCCAGAACAAAACTCGCGATTTCGACCATTTTCAACACTTTTTTTTAAAGAGAAAGACAGTAAATGATATTAAAACAGAATTAAAAACAGGAGAACTAGGGTGCAAACTTTCAAATTTGAAAAATACAAGAGGATCTGGTTTCAGAGTAACAAGAGGTGAGAGAGGTCTGTGAATGAAAGTATCTAGAGAGAAGAAAACTGAAGATGAAGGGAGACTGTGAATAATTGAAAGTCCAAATATTAAAGGTGGAAGAAAACAAAAGATGAAGAAATTAAGACTATGACGAGACGTTGTTTAGATAGGAATCTGTCTTTCTTTAAAGATGTGTACAATCAAATCTAATACCGATAATTGTGAAAAATATGTCATCATTATTAAAGAGAAAGGAGAAAGGTAGATTAAAAGAGAGTATTCAAAATTGGATGCATACAAAGACTAAGACTAAGTAATAATATCTAATACATTAAAAACTTCTATATAATTATAACGATGTACTAACTAATTAGATTAACTAATTTTATTATTATGAGAATGTTATAATTTAATAGAGGTATAATTATAAAAAAAAAATTATTTTATAATTCATATATTAGTAGTATAATATTAGGATTTTAATTTATGTTTTAATAGTATTAGAGTTTCAATTCAGCGTTTCAATTGCAAGTTACAATTGAAGTGGATGAGGAGAATCAAAGAGTTATTGTAGAATTGAGTAATCAGATTCGACAACTTCACTACATTAATTAAATAGATATTAATATATTCTTTAATCATCCAAATGAGCAACAAATCATATATGCTTTAACAGAAGAATAAATCATTGCTACAATTAAAAAAAAAAAAAAAGGAAATAATTATGAGGAGATAGTACGAAAATATAAAAAGTTTCATACCAACAAGCTCTAAACATGCTTGAGAAGCTAGAAATGTTTTGGCTTCAATAAGAAAATGTTCATGCTAGCGAGTAATGTACTCACAAGTTAAAAAATGTGTTAACAACTCTAAAGCATAACTTATTGTCCCAAACAATTTTAGATAAATATTTTATTTTATCTTAAATTTTAATGTAATATAGCATATATTTTTTTATAATATATATATAATTATTACTATGTTGAGGTAACTTTCCTTAAGACGGGAATTAGAAAAATTATAACTTATTACAATGTGGAGTTTATTCTTATTTATAACTATCCCAAATTGGGAATATAATTTTTGATGACTATGTAGAGTTTATTCATATATAGAGTATCATTATAAAGGGGTTTTACTGTATAAATAAATGTAAACCACGTATTCTCACCAAGGTTTAGTGAAATCTTAAGTTGATAGTAGGGGATTGTATTTATTCCAGAGTCTCACCTTTAAACTAATATTGTTAGTGATTATTAGAGGTGGTCAGAAACAATGAGTGACATCGATAAGTGAATGTATCAATTTTGTAGATGAGGTTGTGAGAGTGCAACGGTGGTCTCGAGAGTGATTTTAGACTTTGGAATTAACTGGAAAAAGCCAAAAATTGTTGGCCTAGATGTTGTTAACATAAACCATTTTTTACTATTATGAGCCCGTCTTCTACTAAAAAAAATGTTGGAGCACCTTAGTGTACTAACGTGCATCATGCATCATGCTAAAAAGTTAAGCATATGTTAAAATAAAAGAAATGACATTACTTTAAGAGTAAAAATCTGAAATAAATACAATAAGAGATATTAACTTAAGATTTCGCTAAACCAAAGTTGTAAAAATTATGTCATGATTATTGGCAATAGTTATAAAAATTATGTCATGATTATTAAAGAGAGAGTATTCAAAATTGGAGGCATTCCAAGACTTACCCTATATATTAAAAGTTATTAAGAAATATAGTAATATGTCAATTTGTAATTGATCAATTCGTAATATGTCTCACCTCTACAACCATGGATCCCGTCTGATTAAATGCAAACTGATCAATTATGAACTGTTACATCAACGTTTGTGAAAGAAAATTATAAAAAATATTTGTTAAATTATCTTTATTTTTTAAAATATCAAAAATAAATAAATATTAAAAAGAGAAAGTCCAACCTGGCGGCAAAAGTGGGACCAAGAGCACGTGCGATTTGAAGTGGACCCCAAATTTTATAGTCCATAACGTGGTTTGAAACTTTGAATGGAACCGCATAAAAACTTGCCCCTTGGCTACTAAACAAAACAGAAGTCCCAGTTGGTGGAGACAATTATTGGACATTTACCCACCCAAGGTTTGGTGTATCTACAGTTTTCACTTTTAACCCGTGATTTTATAAAATTACAAATTCCACCTAATTTATGGTTGTAAACAATTATTTCGAGAGAAAAGGATATTTACCCACCCACACAAGGTTTAGTATATCTATAGTTCGTAATTGTTTAGTTCACAATAGATCATATACGATGAACAATGGTCATGTCGATCGAATATAAATTGATGTTTGTGCTCTGCATCGAGTTGTGAGCAAGTGAGAAATGAAACAGCTGACTAAATCGATCAACTGCAACTACTACGCGATACAGAACAAACCGTGAGAAACGCTTTATCTAATTTATCTTTATTTTTTAAAATATCTAAAATAAATAAATATTAAAAAGAGAAAGTCCAACCTGGCGGCAAAGTGGGACCAAGAGCAAGCACGATTTGAAGTGGACCCCATTAACGTGGTTTGAAACTTTGAATGGAATCAAATAAACACTTACCCCTTGGCTACTAACAAAAGTCCCAGTGGGTGGAGACAATTATTTCAAGAGAAAAGGACATTTACCCAGCCATTAAATATCGTCCAGCCGTGGTTTTGTAAATTACAAATTTCCACCTAATTTATGGTTGCATAAAAATATTTCATTTATTTTATTTTAATGTTTTATAATTTTGAAAGTGTATTTTATTTAATATTAAAAACTAATAAATAACTTTGTATTGAATTATTCAACATAAGGATATAATTGATAGTGCAATTATATGAGAATTAAATTTTTACTAAATTTATAATATTAAAATGATAAAAAATTTAATTATAATTCAATGATTATTTTTAATACAATGCTATGACAAAAAAACTCTTAATTCTTTTTTCCCCCATAAATTGTAATGTCGAAGTAGAACCACCTTTAAATAACATTTTTTTAAAAAGAAATTAAGAGAATATATTTTATAAATCCCCATCTCGGCGTCAAAGTTCTTCGGGAATTGTTTTCCATACCAATCCTCACCTTGTTGCCTGATTTTTTTTTTTTTTAAAAATCCTATTTATATTTTAAGAAAGTACCGCTTGTTAAAATACTGTGGAGGAATCATAATATAGAAGAAGCGACATGGGAGGTTGAGCAAGATATGAAGGAAAGATATCCAGACCTCTTCTACTGAATTTTGAGGACGAAATTCTTATAAGGGGGGATGATTGTAAACCCCGCGTTATTATTCCGATGCCCTAAGGTATGAAATTTACCTTTTCAAATAATTTTTTCCTTATCTTCCATTTCGAATTGGTTCTTGGATAAACCATAAAAGTTTTAGGTCTGTTTCTGAACTTTTTAAAACTTCAAGAATCAACTCAATCGGACTTCTATAACTCCAGTTATGGACCTGATTCAGTGAAGCATGTACAGTATAAGTCTCAAAAAGTCAAATCCGAATTCTATTCATTTTAACCATGCCACCTTCATTTGCACATTCATATCATTTACCATGTCATTATAAGTATAAAAGGCCATAAAAACCTCCCTTTTTACAGAACCAAAAAGTGCCAAAACATCGTCCAACTACAAGTCTCTTAATTGGCATAATCATCCTCTATATGCACACATACACCAATCAACACACCCATTTAAACAATCCATAACCAAAACATAGCCTCACACTCATATTAACATAAATAAATGTAAGTTGCATAAACCCTAGGTTATCAATTGTAGTCATAAGGGAGATTTTTTTCCTTACCTTAGTAGTCAAAGCAAAAGGACTCTGCCTTGGCTCCAAAAGTTCACCTTTCTACCTTACACACATAACCACTTATGAATTTCTCTTTTAACTAAAAAATCACATCATCATCAATCCATAATTATTAGAACTAATTTTGATTTTACATTAACTTTATATTTAAAATAATATTTCCTTTTTTTTCTTTTTAGAGGTGTCAAATAGTCAAGTAAGTTGAGATAATATTAAATTTATTGTTTTTAGTGGTAACACAATGTTCTCACGGTATGCAATATTTATGTACTATCAATAATCATTCATATGAACTATGTATAAGTCAGTATTATTTGTTTTAAAAAAAATCCAACCCCCCACCCACCCCCCCAGCAAATTTCTTGGTTTCACCCCTAATTATTGGTTAGCTAAGTTTGTTTAATTAATTTAAGCATGCAACACAGTTGTTGAAAAGTGATGCAATGCACAAGAAATAAAGGCATAGAAATTAAGGTGTCGAATTTAGTCAATATATTGTGTCTCCACGCATGCTCCACTAATCTCATATTTTAACATTAGTTATAATGTTTCAAAAAATTCAGCAAAATTAAAATAAAATGTGTGTATCTTTCGAGAAATTTAGCAAAAATAAAAATAGAAGTCTTTGGGGAAAGAGAAGAGAAATTTTTAAATATTTGGGGTGTATTAAAAATTTCGCCTATCGTGCTGTTGAAGCACATAATGCGTTAGCAGTCATGATGCCGCTGATAAGATCAGAAATAGAAAATGAACAAAGAAAAGGAAACAATCATGTGCAGCAAAAAGAACAATATACATATGTTAAAATAAGAATGAAACTAGATTTTCTGCTATAACACAATAGATATCAGTATCAACTACCTTGACTTCGATTGAAATAGAGTCTGCAAATGCAATTGTTTGATAAGAATACAGAATGAGCAGTGGATGTCAAACAATGCAAGTTGCAACATTCATTGGATCCCACCCGAGAAATCTATCAGTTCAACAATGTACATGGTAATGTAACTTCATTCCGATTCCATGCACAAACTAACCAAATGACTCTCTTTTGGTAACTTATTTCCCACCCATACTTGCTGTATTAAATTAATTTGTTTTTGTTTACAATCCCAGCTATTAAGGTCAAGCAACTATTTATTGGTATGGCACTAAATAAGAAACAATTGAAATAGTGAAAACAAAATAGTGTAAACATTAGAAGTGGGAATTCCACACAAAAATTCAGCCATATACATAATTACAAATCAGTATGGCCAAACCATGTATATCGTTAGTGTTGGGTTGAGGACATAATTGTTTCAAGCTTGGGATCCTTGGTTAGCTTCTGCGCACCATGTTTGATAGATTGCCTCGATTGGATTTTGTAACATTTTTTGATAGAATTTGAGGTGAGACTCCAAAAGGTCATACCCATATGTTGGGTCATGTCTATTGATGGAAGATAGTTGCTGCTTCTAACTCCTCATCCGTTAGTCAAACACTTAGCTCAATTGAACCTGGGCTCTGATACCATGATAGAATTTGAGATGGGCTTGACTCTTTACCTAATGAGGCCTTGTTGAATGGGAGGATTACCCCTCTTATAAACTAGTAGGCTTGAGCATGCCTAGTCAACTCCAACAATTTTGAAGCAAGGAACGCACACAAGTATCAATTTCCATGGATATTCAAGATATTGATTATCTCCTTTACTCGAAAGTCTAGCAAGTTTAAAGATTTGGGCAACAACTGGGAGAACTTTTTAGAAAAAGGTTTAAAGATAGGATCCCCGACTCAGACTTTGCCGGAGGTCAATTCTTCAACTTTGAGGAGCCATGTTTCTCCGGGTTTCTGTGTGGACTTGAAGGCGTAAATGGTGGACTGAGCTAGAGAGAGGTCGCCACTGTCGTCAGGTATAAAGGTTTGAGGGAAGCAAATTTTAAGATCGAAGTGGGGGAAGCGAGGTGGTGAAGGAGGAGGAACTGAGAGTCGAAATGAGTTACAGGCGATGAAAGAGAGGGCATCAATGAGTGTGGCGAGGTCTTTAGCGAAGGGGTTGAGGAGGAGTTTGGGGAGAATGGACCAAGTGTAGTGGAGTGGTGTCTTTTTTTTTGGTTATTTTTTTTTGGAGGTGTCGCTAGGCCGATGCGCATCTCAGCTAGTCCCTCAACCCTGGACAAGGCTTTCAAAATAGGGCAAACCCTACGGTCCGTGGCTAATAATATTAGCAATCATTTTTCTTATGATTCAAATACGAGACCACAGGGGGAGCAGACCCCTTTAGTCCTAAGCCATTACCACTCGGCCAACCTATTGTTGGTTAGTGTCCATTGGAGAAATGGGTGTTGTGGGAGATACTATCGGGATCATTGTTTATCATGTTTATTAATGTGCACCAAGAAGATTCATTGTACCAGACATTATAAGGGTTAGATTCATTGTATCTAGACATTATATGAGTTATCTTCTATAGCCATTTTATTTCTAACCTCACTAAAGGTTTAAAAAAATATCACTAAGACTCTTAGTTAGCCTTTACTTGTATGGAGATAGTAATAGTGATAGGAATGAGGATGCTTATGTGGATGGGAATGAGGATACGAAGAAAGGGTATGATTCACGTTGTTTATTTTTAACGATCAATGAAGAAATGAAATATGATTACGTTGTGTATTTTTAACGATCAATAATGATGGAATGGAATAAAACTTGAAGATTGTATAGTGTGACGCCTCTCAAGCATTTTATCACACCAAGGGCAATTGTCGGAAGATTGGCACCTAAGGCCGCAAGAGTTCGAAAGGAAAGAATCGGGTCGTGACAATAGGCACCCTTGGTTGTTTTTGCCAGTCCAGGGTGTGTGATGCTTTGTAAAGGATTGTATATCCTTGCTCTTTTGTTTTTCTTTTTGTTAGCATTTCCTTTGCTTTGTTAAAGGGTTCCTCCGCTTAGGGGTTCTCCCCGATTAGGTACAAATTCATTATTCTTTATAAATTATCAGTTAACAAATAAATAAATAAATAAATAAATAATGATTTTTTTGACAAAAATGGCTAAATTATTAAATTATTAGATACATATATTTTGTTAGATAATAAAATTTCTTAAAAATATATTAGGCAAAATAACCTAATAATTTAAAAGATTTCATAAAATATTTGAATTGAAACATACAATATCTTATATGTAATTAAATATGGGTGCTTTGACGTCACATGCGTGGCCACATCTTCTATCGCTTTACTTGACGTTAGCTCGCCAATCTTCAAAGGCCGATGTCTCCCTAAATTGGCCAATCGAAGGTCGTAGATCCTTCACTCGCCAACAATGACATTGGAAGAGTGAAAAGATGTCGTCCTCTGGCAACGTTGATTGGCGTTAACCAATTTTGAAGTTTTTCAATTTTTTTTTTAATAAAAAGTATATCTATTACATAAAAATTAACTATTTTAATTTTGGGATAAAAAATCATCATTTATATTACTTGACGATGTTAATTTTGACCATGAATTTGAGCATTAGATGTCAAACGTTATGAGATAACTTTCGCTAAATTTGAAGGGAGAGCATTGATGATTTCTCATACTTTAAGGGTTCTATTAATAGTTTATGAAACCTTGAAGGAGGTTGCAAAAATAACTCTATTTTTAAGGATTTGGATCCATTTAATTTAATTTTAGATTTCTTCACAGCTAGAAGTAGTTAAGTGGAGGTAGTCTTTGAACTGTTTAGATTTTCACGCATCTTCTTCCACTTCTTAGAATCTCAGGTATCTTTCCCATAACCCTGAACAATTGTAATTATCGAGAACAATACATTAAGGTTGTGTTTGGTGGGTAGGATTGGAGTGGAGTTGATTAGGTTTTTGGGATTAGGATTGGATTAGATTATAATAGTATTGTCTTGTGTTTGATGAAGTATGGGACTGCATAAGAATGTTTATATTAAAGATTAAATATAAATTAATAATAATTTTTAAATCATTAAACTATTACATTTTCAATTAATTAATTATGAAATAAGTATACAAATTTGTAGACAATTAATCCTATCAAAATGTTAAAATTTGAATTATTATGAGTTAATAAATATATTTTAATACATAATTCGATAAGAGAATTTTTGTTATTTTAAAAAAAATTTAAAGATTTTATTATTTAATCAAACTTTATGGAATTAACGTCATTATAACTCCGAGAGAAATAATTATTGAATTAGCTGAGATGAGGTGCTAAATATGCAAAGGAAATTTAGAAAATGCATCCAATAGAATATGTATCAGATTGATGATGCATTAACCACCCCTGGATTTGTTCTGAAAAAACAAAGTATAATCCCATTTCGTTTACTGTAAGAAGATAAAAAGAAGGGCTTGATCAGTTGACTTTTCTAAGATTTTATATTTATTTTCATAAAATAACTGGAAAGAACCCGTGTATAAAATTATAAATTGACCCTTGGCTAATATTCACTTTGATAGCAACAATCATCGTTTTAATGGGTTCTACATAACATAACAATCTAATTACTTGGTGGTTAAAACAGAGACATAAGGACTACCAGCTAACTCTGTTAACTCTTAACAGAGCTAACCAGACCCTGAAACTATGCAGATTCTCAATTCTGAAGGAGGCCTGGAGCTGAGTTCTTATAATCCTCAACAGTGTACTAAACCATTGAATCACAACCATCACAATGCACCAAAAGTAGTTCGTAAATATATACATACTTCGAGGTACATAATTCACAGCATTAGTAAATGTAAGGGGTTCCTTCCACCATTCAATCTCAAATGATCAAACACACGTGTTGTAAGACTTCCAGAATCAGAACACTGTCGTCGCAATGAATAAAGGATATAAAAGCAGAAATAGGAGATGAAAGATGGCCCTTTCATCGTCTCACTTAAACCGAAGGAACATGAGCTGCAAGGTCTCACAATCTATGAAGAGGCTTCACTCTGAAAGTTGCATCGGAGAACTTGGAATTATCTGTAAACATAAAGAGCAACACATTATTGAAAGTAAAAGCAGAAACTATAGAGAATGTCACTTTGAAACTATAAATTTAGCCAAAAAAAATTGTTCAGGGAAGTTTCGGAAATGCTGAAATTGAGACAATCAGATGGGCCGCTTGATATAGAGGAAGGAGAATTTGTCATTTAAGCACCTCCAGTAATAGATTTTCACATGATTAGATTTTAAATATGGCGCTCTGCTTTTCGAAACTATATCAGAAATAGGTCATGAATGTGACGATTGAGACAAGCATGAGCACAAACAATCAAATAATAAGCCTCAGTAAGTTGCAGAGTTTCAGCAGAGCAAACACTCTGCAATCCAGTCCATCTCACCTAACTCTTCCAAACTATAAAAAACAAAATGAAGGGAAGATGAAAGCTGACCCTATAAATTAGGAGCTGAATTACAAATAAGTATATCACTGGCAGAAGGTGTTGAGTAGTGGCGAGGCACAAGATAGAATTAGCAAGATCAATGCCTCCATTGTGAGTTAAAGGCATCATAAATTTACAATAAAAGCTGGGACTTCAAAAAGACAAATTCAGTGATATGCATAATTACAGATCAGTATGATTGACCCAGAAAAGAATTATGTCAATTCATCAATTGAGTTAATTTGACTAACATAAAATCTTTAATATTACCTTCCAGGCTTAATGACGCCACTGATGTCATTATTGATGCTTATCTTTGCTTGATTGACTTTGAACTTTCAAGGCTTCAGTTGCACTTGTGAAAAAAGGTTCAAGTCAACTAAAATTTTTCTTTAACCATCATGCATGAGTCGTTTTTTCTGCATCAACTTCATTCCCGAATCATCTTCATTTATTGGATCATCACCCTACAAAAAAATGAGAATAACATGAGTAAACTTAAGATGCATAATTTTAAAATAAAATAATAAAAAAAATATTTACATGATAAATATAAATTTGAAATAATAGTTGTAATTGCTAGAAAACATGCCACAGAACAATTAAAAACTACTAAAAAAAACAATTAACTGCTTAGAAAAGCAAAATGAGCAAAAAATCATAAGAGGCAGTAAAAGTGGTTTTCAATTAAGCAATAAGGACAGTTTTTGTGAGACTATATAATTAAAGATCTCCTAAACCACAAAATCTCCACTACTAGTTAGTACTAGATTCCAAAACTATCCAAAAGAGTAGCTTGTCGAAAAATCTTTTTGATGCCCAAACCTTGTAGTAAGATACCATTGACATGTAAAAACTAGAATACTTCCAGTGAAACAATTGGAAACAATGACAATGAGGTATAGAAAAAGCACTGCAATACACATTTTTGTTTCCTTGCATAAATGAGAACACGGAAAGAAAAATACAGGAATTAGCAAGAGGGTATAATTTAACTCCTAAAATCACAACTCTGGAGGAAAATGAGTTAAAAACAATAATACAGGATGTGAAGAGTGTATGTTCATATGGGGTACAATATTTGGTGGGTAACATTATTTCAGATACATTTTTAAATCATAGTTTAAGAAATAAATGAATCATATTTTGATGGTTTATTGAAAACATAACATTAGGTCAATTTTCAAAAAAGAAGCCAGAAAATAAAATATGAAAATATGTCCTTTTATCAATGTTATGTTATTGTTGATGTAATTGATCCATTTTGTCTCAATATTTTTTTTCTCAAATTGTTGATAGTTATAATCTTTTTTTCAAGAAAATATTAATAGTACAAATGAAAGAGAAATGCACTTTCAGCATAAAAACAAGGCTTCCCAACACAATATCAGGATTTTTTCTTAATGAATGGAAGTGAATTTAGTTTCTTCATATTTAATTGTGTTTGACAAAAGAAAAAAAAATTTCTATTATATTACAAATGGAAAGATGCATCAACGACATGAAAAAAAACGAACTCCATTACTGATCAAGTCGGCATACAAAGTCCAATGAAAGAGTTATCTCATAGCTTACTTCAGAATAATGAAAAGCTTCCGTGGTTCCTCAATACCATGCCACGTGGAGCATTTTCCAGGACACTCAGCTCATAAAGAAAAGCTTAGTAAAGTGCAGAGTTCCAACTCAGCTTTCAGTCCAATTAACTTCTCAGGACACTTGCCCATAGAAAAGTCCCCTCTCAGCAACTGAATCAAAACTTCCCGTCACCTGTTGAAGAAAGCAGAAGCTAAACTTAGCACACAACGTCCATGGAGAAAAAAAATTAACTTATTTACTTATTTGTCATCTTGTATTAAGCTAAAAATAAATAAACATATGGGTAGGAATCTATTTAATCCTTCCTCGAAAAGTAATGGGGTCAGCCTTCAACACTTCAGAAGTTCAACATGAAATATTATATCTGAAATAACAAACGCTACATTCTCTCTGTAATATAAAGAAGACGAACCTTTGAGATTTTTCAAGATTATATATGTGTGATATTCGATACAGTAACTTTCCAAATGTATTTAAAATGATGATCTAAGTATAGACAAATTCTGAAACGTTAAAAGATTTGTCAAGATTTCCTGAGAGCCAAGCAGAAAAGTCATCCTGCAATAATGCAAGCACACTTTAGTACACATTTCATTTCATAACCCCAAGAACTTTCTAAATTTTCCTCTATAAGACCTACCAGAAAAGAAATTCTTCAAAAATGCTAATGAAACATTTTCAAAGTTACCTAAGTTTATACGAATCATTGAGTATATAAGAAATTAAATTCTTACAAATAAGTGTCAATTGCAGAAGGTTAAATTAGAAAAATCAGTGCATCTATTATAAGTTAAACTTAACATTAATTTACATTAGAAGTGGGAATTCCACACAGACAATTCAGCCTTATACCTAACTGATGGAGCCTCCGGTAAAATTGACTAAAACCAACCGCAATACACACAAAAGTAACAAGCAAGAGAACACACACTCAGATATGAACTGTATTAGTATTAATATAAGGATTGAAATAACAAATGAAGAAGTATAGCACCCAAACAGATAGATTCCCAGGTTCGAGGACCTGGGGAGCCTCCCTTAATGACCTATGAAGAATTTACTTGATAATCACCTCACACTCTCTCTCTTTACTATATACTAATTACCCTTTACTAAATGACACTAAATCCATCCTCTAAATATCAGCCATGTGTATATTCTTTTAACAAACTCACTCACACTCTCCACACTCACCGCCTCTTCACACTCACTGCTCTTAACGCCTATTCTTGCCTTTCAACTTATAGACCTTGCTCATGGGTGGTCTATCACTAACTACAGATCAGCATGGTTGACCTAAAAAAGGATTATCTCAATTCATCAAGTTAATTTGACTAACATAAAATCTTTAGTACTACCTTCCAGAGTTACCAATGCCACTGACGTCATTAATGATGCTTATCTTTGCCTGATTTGACTTTGAACCTAAAAGCCTCGGGAGGACCTGTGAAACAAGGTTCAAGTCAACTAAAATTTTTCTTTAATCATCATTCATGAGTCATTGTCTTCATCAACTGCACTCCTGAATCATCTTCATTAATTGGATCATCATCCTGTATAAAAATGAGAATAATATAAGTAAACTAAGATGCAAAATTTTAATATAAAATAATAATAATAATAAAGTATACATGATAGATAAAAATACGAAATAAAAGTTATTCTTTACGAATGCTTCTATAGGATATAGTGACAATGAGGTAAAGAAAAGCACTACAATACTCATTTTTGTTTACTTGAATAATTGAAAATGAGGTAAAGAAAAATACAGGAACTAGCAAGATAGTTTAATTTGACCTCTATAGTCACAACTTTAAAGGAAAATAAGTTAAAAACAGAATTGTATATTATACGTCTGAGAAAATATCTCAAGAATGAAATTAATTAGACCTTCTGGAATGGATATGGCCCTGTAGTTGTGACCAAGTCCAGCTGGTTTACAGATTCCATCTAGAATGTGGTCTGCGATATTTTCCAGTGTTTGCTTCTTAAGAGCAACCTGTAGAAAGGTATATCCCAGTCAAAGAAAAGATTTGCACAAAAAGCTTATTTCTTAAGCCAGTGATATAGGAGCAGAGATAACGAATAGATAGAATAGTAGGAATAGAAAAATTATCAAAATAAACATTTTGAATATCCACAGAAAATTATACCAATGTGTACGTGTTCCTTGCTTCAAATAGTAACCAAGAAACAAGTTTTCAACTTGATTTCCTCAGCGATTGAGGATAATGAAGTCAACATTTAAGTATAAAAAGAATCCCTAATCACATTTTAAAAAAGAAATGAGATGTTTCTAAAGACAAAGATGAAAAAAGATAAACTAAATCTGTTATATAATGAAGCAGATTTATTATCATATCAATAACTCAATTGTTTAATAGGAGACGGAAGAAAATTTAAATTGATGTTCTTGGAGAATGAAAGTCTAAGAGCATGCACAGTTAAGTAATTGAAAATTATCCATGCTATTCCTCAGGGACTTTGAGAACTAACTTTTGTGGATGCTCTATCATTGGAAATTTAGCAAGCCCAGATTTCAAGAAGTTCCCTGAGGCTAAATGAGCTAAGAATCTCTGTGACATTTTTGGACCATATTGGGCAATGTCATTAACCAGCTCTATTTTCTTTCCCAAGGTAGGTCGGCTGCATTTCTCTGGATAAAGAACAAATCTCAAAAACAAACAAATCAATAAATCAGTAGCTGAAGTTTGAACTTCAGACACCTATGAACACATATAGTAAAGTTGAGCGTCCACTGAAAAAGGTTTGCTCAAAAGAATCAATGTAGGAGCAAGGTGCTGAAGTTCAAAAATATTTTGAACTATAAACTTCATTTCGTGACTGATGGCATGCAAGAAACATAAAACAGTGGCACCCAGAACCGCAGAGACTGATACTAACATAAATAAGAGACAAGTTATTAATTGATTTACATATTTCTTTATACTAAAATTTGAATCACGCACTTGCGGCATATTCAAGCATGTCATTGGTCCTTTTGATTTGACATTCTCACAATAATGTGTACCTGAAAACTTTATCATTTTTCATAATTCCACCGTTCATATTTTTGTCAGCTGTACTCTAGTCATTTTTAAAAGATTTTTACACATAGCTCCTCATTGCCACTGTCGGGATGTATGACCAAAATGAAGAAACCAGCAGCACAAAATTACTTGTTGGCAATAATTCGAAATTTATAAGCATGCCATTGCTCCCTTCGAACATCTTCACCTCCACTACACTTAGTAGTCAATTCACAAACTTACAGTTTCTTAACAACCAAAAACTCTGCTATACTAGTCATGGTCAGCCTCTCACAGTAATAAATTCATACAGTGGTCAATTTCAATAGTTAATTAAGATCCTTAATCTTTAATGATAAAAGACGCATATTCTCAACAATAACCAAGAGAAACACTTACAAGCTAAATTTTACATACCCTAAAAGGTTTCACTAACACTACACATCAAAGCCCCAAACGATGCAGAACAAGAAACAAGAAAAAAAATTTAAACATTTGTACAATACATATGAATATATAAGATCAATCTCTAATATGTACTTCCATTTCTAGCTTTCTGCACTATGAAGCGGCGGTGACCAAAATGAAAAACAATCAAGAAACAAAAGGCTTTAAAAGGAAACAGATTACAAGAGTAAGACAGGCTTTGAACATGCATTGAGTCCCTGGCTGAACACCCATCCTCTGCTTGGCTCATAACTCACTAAAAATCCAACATAAACAACACTATTAACAGTGTATATTAACAGTTTTGCATATCAATAAACTATCAAATTATGCCTGCACAAATTGAAATACAATTTAAACTGTTGGATAACACATTTTAAAGGACTTACTTAATCTCATCAAATGTAATTTATATAACAAGCATTAATTAATGCCTATCGACCACATTTGAATACTTTGAAAACTATAAGTTTCACTCAAAAGAAACAATTGGTTCAATTTGATTTATTCAGGAGCAATTCGATGTATTTGCACTTCATGATCAATGAAACACAAAAATCACATTTTCAAACAACATTTCAAGCAAACCACGTTTTAAACTTACAGATCATATAGATCCTCACCCAAAATTCCTGAGATCACATTGTATCCACCTGTCGCCTAAAGCCCAGTCAAACACGACGCCGATTTTCAACTTCTGATCTTCCTGAAGCCTATCGACATCATTTGGCACCAATTTCGCCGATCCTTGCGAACAGATTCGGGAACAACTTGGCAATTTCATCTGTGAAATTAAAAAATTAACAAATATAAACGCACATGTGCTATTAGTTTTAATGATAAGTATTTGAGACGACGAAAATGACCTGGAGTGCCGGCGGTTTGAGCAGGCGGGACCGTCAGACGATTTTGAAAGGGTTCGGAGAATGAAAGGGAGAGGACACACGTGTTCGATACAGCTCATTTGAAATTCACTGTAAACTAAAGCCAGGCAGCCGGATACTAGAGCGGACTGGACAGGAGTCATATCGCCGTTAGCCACCAAGGAAGGAGACGCCTAACTCTGTGTATCTCCTACTACCATCACCATCGCTGCATTTTCTTCATATAAATTTACACGGTTTGATAATATCACTAAATTCCCTGTAAGCTAATATTATTTCAATTTTATCCTAACAGAATATTCAAATAGTCCCTCAAAGTTTTAATCAATATCATATATAACCTTGTAATTTCTTAAAATTTATTCCCCGATATTAATTGAATTTCGGGAAGCAACTAGACGCACTTCCAAGGGAAAACTTACCACATGACTTTGCTGTGTGTTGATGAACATTAATGGTTTGCTATCCAACTCACTCTTCTTCTCCTTTATATTTCATTCAAAACTTTGAACAATCTGTAAGAATAGAGAACAACATATTAAAAGTAAAAGCAGAAACTATAGAGAATGCTGCTTTAATTTTGGGACTCTAAATAGATGATAATTTATCAATTAAACAAGAAGATGAGGAATTTCCTCAACAACCACCTCAATACTTCAAAAACACAAATAATCAAGTGTAACTTTAAAGAACAAAAATAGTGTTTGGTATATACTAATTAATGTTACTTGCTTCTATGCCCTCTGTCCTGCTTTCAAATATAAATTGTAATATTGCTTCTTTATATATACTTGATAGTCTATAATTGATTCACTTAGAGGATTTTAATCAAAGACAAAATCAATTATAAGACAATGGGGATTGACTAGTATTAATTCAATGAAAGAGAATAAAAAAGTCTATAGAAAAAGTAGATTGTTAATAAGTAAATTAGTACTTACCATTTTGTAATTGTTGTGTGATTGTATCAAGGTCACTATTTGAACAATCTTCATCGTTCAGCTCTTGTAACCTTGGCATGCTTAAGTCTCCTTCAGAGAAAGTCTTCATCTTGGAGCATTGATATATACTTAGTCTTTCCAAGTTTGGGAATTTTAAGGTGTAACTTCCAGAGCAGAAGCATGTGAGACTTTCCAATTTATACATATACAAGTTCTCCAATTTCTCAAAAACAATGGTACCGTTCTCTGTATCTCCCTCGTTTGCTAATGCTTCTATCATCATTTCACATTCTCTTACTTCCAAATTTACTAGTTGTACCAGACTCCTTGCTGTTGAGGATGACACTAAATTTCTCAATCTATTACAATACTTTATCTTCAAAGTACGTAAATTTTCAAAAGATGCTGAAGATGGCAACAAAGTACTCAAATTGTGACAATATTGCACCTCTAGACGATAAAGATTTTGAAGAATTGAGTTTAATTGGGAGTCTTGTTTCCAAATGTACTTTAAATTAAAAAGTCCCAACAATTCTAGAACTTTTAATTTTGTGAGTGTCCTAACGTGTTCCTCATCCTCATTACATAAGAATATCTCTTCGTACGAACTCCCCTGAAGTTTGAGTTCTTCAAGACGGCTAAATTTTTGAAGGATTTGAATTGGAATGTTTGTTGATTCATCCTTTATCAATTGAAGAGTCTTTACTTTGCCAGAATTCTTTGAAAGTTCTCCTTGCCAAATCCGTATGATATCCCCTTCACTCAATCTCAATGCCGTCAAATTAGAGTCAACCTAAAGATCAATTATGTGAATCAAATTAGAATAAGAAAATTGATGAAAGCATGGTTGTTACAAATATAAAACAATTGTTTTAGAAATTTCCAAGAAAAACATAGGTGAGTGCATGACGTAATCTTGTTAAACAATAATTTTATGCTCAGCCTATACACAAACTATGTGGTATCATGGTCAACATTAATTGTTTAAAAGATAATTAATTTTAATTAACACTAAAAACATAACATTAACTTTAAAAAAAAAAAAAAAAAAAAAAGGGAAAGATAAATAAATGTTTAAACTAATTAATTGAATACATATACCTTTGTTTTGTGTGCTTGTTGTATGGTTGTATTAAGCTCACTCCCCCCATTCTCTAAATCTTTCTCCTTCATCTCATAATCAATTTTGTGTAACTTTGGTGTGCTTAAAATTCCTCTGGAGAAAGTCTTCATATTAGGGCAATCCTTTATAATTAACTCTTTCAAAGATGGGAAATTGAAAGAGTAATTCCCAGAGCAAAAGAAGGTTAGACTCTTTAACCGTTCAAGTGACAACTTCTTCAAATTGTTAAAAACAATTTCAGTTGTTGTTGTTGTTGCATCTCCTTCTCTCTCATTTTCTACTATTTCTATCAGCATTTCACAACTAGAGATGCTTATGTCTCTCAACTGCACCAAACTTCTAGCCATTGAAGGGGTCATTAACTTCAGCAACCCCCCACAACAAGTTACACTCAAAACTTTAAGATTCTGCAAAGAAACTGAGGATGGCACTAGACTCATCAATCTATGACAGTAATGTACATCTAGAACTTCAAGGTTTGGAAGATCAGATAGGCTCTTGATTTGCTGATGGGTGGGCCTCCCAGTATGTTTCTCTTCATTTCCACACGAGAATATTTCTTCGTATTTACACCAATATAGTTTGAGCGCTTTTAGATTTTCAAATCTATGAAGAATTCCAAGTCCAATAGTTGCTGACTTATCATTACTGATCTCAAGAACTTCAGATTGACTCTGCCATCTAATCATTTTGATTGCATTATGTAATTCCAATCTCTCCAAATCTGAGTTGATCTACAAATCCATCAAAACAAAGTCCAGTTAATTTTTTATATTCTTAAAACAAAACTTTTATTGTTGGCTTAAAAGTCATAGGCCAAAGAAAAACTATGGAGGAAATTTTATTTTATTTAAAAAAAAAAATCTAATTTATTATTTTTGATAGTTCAACTACAATCTATTTAAAACTTGTAAATTACCTTTTTGTTATTATTTTTAATTTCCAGTCAATATTAAAATTACATTCAACAACTATTTTTTTTTTTAACTACTAATTAATCATACTTTTTAGATTTTTTTTTTTGTTTACGTTATTTTGCAAATTATATATATATATATATATATATATATATATATATATATATATATATTAAGATTACATTCATTTTTATTTCTCGTTCTCAAATAAAATTTTTTTATTAAATTTTTTTTGATGTGATTAAAACTTGGGAAGGCATAATTTAAGTTAATTTTATTTTTCAATAAACAATGAAATAATTAAAGATTCGTACCTTATCGTTCAAGAAGAGAGATTTTTGTTCTAAAAAATGAAGTTCACCCTCCTTATTTTCTTGGAAGCTCAAATATTTTGAAGTCATGAATTTGCCACAAAGTTTCACCACCAACTCTCTTAACATTGGCCATTCAAAAGTATGATAGAAAGCTGTAAATTTTGGTAGATTTTGAAGCTTCAATGAGGTTACATGCGGAAAGACAAATTTATCATCTTCATTTGTTCCTTCTTTTGAAACAACCTCCTCTAAAACCTTACAATTATGTATCCTTAGGTATTGGAGTTGGTGGAGGCTTTTGGCGATGGAAGATGGAAATGCATATTTTATGTTTTCACAACCCGACAAAATCAAGTGCGTCAAATGTTGATAGAAGGAATTTGGATGTTGGTTGTAGCAAATCTCTGTAGAATTGATATCCTTGAATGTCCATAACTTCACATCCAGGGAAATGTCCTACAGTAAAGGTTAATAGTTGTTTCAATATAAAGTAATCAAAAATAATAATTATCGTTTCTAATGGATTACAAAAATATGTCTATTTATAACTCTTAATAATTTCTAAAAGGCCTAGGCCCAAACTAAACAAACAATAATATAAAGTTGCATCTTTGTCTTGCTTTAGGCTTTAAATGAGTAAATATTTAAACTAATTACTTGAATACATACCTGATTTTTGTATGCTCCTTGTATGGCTTTATTAAGATCATTCCCCTCATTCTTTACTTCCATTATATTCTCCCATTTCCGTTTAGACTTATTGCGGCTCTCATAATTGACTTTGTACAACTTTGGTGTACTTAAGATTCCTTGACAGAAAGTCTTCATATCAGGGCATTCTCCTATAATTAACTCTTCCAAAGATGGGAAATTGAAAGAGTAATTCTCATAGCAGAAGCATATGAGACTTTCTAAGCATTTAAGTGACAACTTCTTCAAATTATCAAAAACAATTTCAGTACTCGTTGTTGCATCTCCCTCTCCCTCATTTTCTACTATTTCAATCAACATTTCACAATTCTCTATGCTCATTTCTTTCAACTGAATCAAACTTCTAGCCGTTGAAGGTGTTATTAACTTCTTCAACCTATAACAGGAGCCAACTCTTAGAACTTTAAGATATTGGAAAGAAGCTAAGGATGGCCCTAGAGTGATTTGCATATGTTTCTCATTCTTTCCACATGAGAATATTTCTTTGTATCCACAGTAACGTAGTTGAAACACTTCCAAATTTTCAAATTTCTGAAGGAGTCCAAGTGGAGTATTTGCAAACTTAGAATCATTAATGATCTCAAGAGTTTTAGATCGACTTTGCCATTTAATCATTCTCCACTTATGCTGTAAATCGAATTCCTCCAAATGAAAGTTGATCTAGAGATCCATTGAAACAAAATCTAATTAACTTTTTATTTTCTTAAAACAAAAGTTTAATTGTTGGCTCATAATTCACAGACCAAACACAAATTACAGAGGCAAATTTTAAAAAAAAAAATCTAATTAACTGTTTTTGATCATTCAACTACAACATATTTTAAAACTAATAAATTACATTTTATTTTTATTTTTATTTTCAAATCAATATTAAAATTACATTCAAAAACCATTTTTGAAATCTATTGACTAAACTTGTTTAAAAAATAATTATTATATAATTCAAATACCTTCAAATCCAACTTGGCGTACAAATCCATCAAAACAAAATCCGGTTAGTTTGTTATTCTCTTGAAAGAAAACTTTTTATTATTTTATTCAACGTTGTTTTAGATTTCAACTCCTAATCGGCTCATCCCACCAATAAGTTGGACTTTGGCCGAATTACAAATTTCTTTTTTAATTAAAACATGTTTATAACATTATAGGCATATAATATTACATTAGATAATGTCTTTACCATAACATAATTCCGCAGATAATCAGTATAAATTTCTACTTACAAAAGAAATTGGTAGATAATTGATGGACATTTATCCTAATTTAATTTGTTTAGAATTAGTTTGGTTGGGTTTCAAGTTGCAAATGTCTTTTTTATATTGTTTCCAATAATAAGAAGGTTCAGTTGTTACACATATTTTTAGTAAAATATAATAAAATAAAAAATTAAATTAGTTTTGAAACATAATGTTGTAGTTGTATTTTAATATTAATCAATACGTTAATACAATGAATTGTATTATAGTATTTTTAAATTGAGTATAGCTTTAAAAATAGACTGACATATATATAAATGAGATTTTTGATGATTTGATGACACTTTAAACAATATTTCTAAAGATTCAAAGGACGATATATATGATAAATCTTTAAAAATAAAAAAATAAAAATTCCTAGAAAAATTTAATTACTTAATTTCCTTAAAACAAATTTTCTATAAATGTTTTCATAAACCCCCAAAAAAGATGATACAAGTTCTTGAAATAACCAAAAAAAAAATGACACTTAATCTTTAAAATCTGTTTAAATTAACTGTGAGAAGGACAGGGGATAATTGCATATGATTCTTTAATTTACCAATCAAAATAGTTTTAGTTTACCATATGAAAAGTAAACATGTGGCAAGACTTGCATCTAATATTGGCTTTAAAATAAAACTTATACACTTATTCTTATAGTCTCTCAAAACGTTATCCTCCAATGAATCACATTACTATATTGATGATTTATAGTAAGCATTTATATTGGATGATTTTAACGCTAGAATTTTAATAAGATTAATTGATAAGACTCGTGTAACAAAATTATATTTTTCTAAATTTTTATTCAAAAGAAAAAAGCGAGATATTAAGAATCACATTACTTTCTAATTTATGATATACACACATATATGAAGCAGGTTTTGTTTTTCCTTTTTAATAAAGAAGCAAACAAGAGACTCGTACCTTATGCTCCAAGCAAAAGGAATTTGGCTCTGAAATATGAAGTGAATTTTCTTGGAAGCTTAGATATTTTGAAGTGAATTTTTCACATGCCTTCACCACCAACCTCTCTAACATCGGCAATTCCCAAAAATCTCTTCTATGATAGAAAGCTGTAAGTTTTGGTAAATTTTCAAGCTTCAAAAAGGTTACCTGTGGAAAGGCAAAATTAACAGTAGCTTTTGCTCCTTCTTCAGCAACAATCTCTTCTAAAACCTTACAATTGCTTATTTGAAGGTCTTGGAGAGTGGAGAGGCTTTCGGCTACGGAAATTGGAAATGCATATTTTATTTCTCTACATCCGTGCAAGTTCAAGCGTGTCAAGGAAGACATGAATGTTGGAGGTTGTTGGCTGTCCCAAATCTTTCTAGAACTAGTAACTTTCAATTCCAAGGCCATCAAATTGGAGAAAATAACCTGAAGTCAAAGATAATTGATGTTGCAATATTTACTCATATGAAAAAAGTAAATAATTGATTATTATGGATTTATAGATGACATGCCATTAGTATTACCAATGTGTCTTTTTGTCTCTCTAATAATTTTCATCATGAGATCAAGCATGAATTAATGAAATCAATTTGATAGAAATTACAAAGTATAATTATTGAAGAGAAGCATTTAGTAATGAAATTTAACAAAAAAATTTAAATCACTAGAAAAAAAAAAAAGCAAAAAGAGAAGAACAAATAATTCAATATCACAACTTTGTTAAAAAATGAGAATAAGCATAAGCAAAAATAAGAATATATAATAGAGAAGTGCAAGAGATTAACATCAATCAAACCTTTTCGTTAAAAAGTGGCGTGAGATTGTTATCATCATCTGAAAATTCAGTCAACCGTAAGAGTTCAACATTCTTGAAAATTCGTAATTCTTCTGACGAGATGCTAGAATCATATTTAAATTCCAACATTCTTGAACATTCATAATTGCGCCAACCGAAAGACCATAGTAATTCATAGTCCATCCTTGCATATCGGGACCAATCTCCTATTGTTATTTTGTACCTTCTAAGCTCTTTAAAAAAGAAGTCTTCAGGCAACATCTTGTTATCTTCAATATCGATTTCTAAACTGGTTAGTTGAGACAAGTGCTTCAACTCCTTGAGTTCTTCAACCTTCCACTGGATACAACATCCCTTTATATGCAATTCTTCTAGTTTGGATAGTTTTGATATCACATTTGGCGCAATAACTTGTAACTGCACACAATTGCTTAAATCCAATAACCTTAGCTGAGTCAATCGACCCATTTCTGTAGGCAACCCCTCAATATTGGTATTTCGTAAGCTAAGGATTTTTAGTTTCTTTAGCTTTCCAATAATAGCAATATCTTCAATTTTGCTATAATCTAAACACAATGTTTGAAGGTTTGTCAAAAGATCAAGTGATGATGGCAACGATGATTGTTGGATGTTATATAAATTTAAAACTTTAAGCTTTGGCATCACCATGAAAAACTCCTTAAGGATTTCGAAAGAAGCCCCCTTACTCATATAAAAAAATTCAAGTTCTGGACAATCTAATCCTTCAGGCGATAGTTGAGTAATAATGTTATTACCAACTAAAGAGATCATTGTGCATTTTCCAAGTTTATCTTTATCCTTCCATTCGCTTTCAACGTCATTTCTCTCTGTGAACACATGGTGATCTATATATCCACATGTTATAGCAATAATGCGAACAACATCATGCATAGAAAATCTTTCTTTGGTAAAACCATCAAGTAACAAGCAAGAATCTTTGAGTTCCTTGACCACTAAATCTAGTCTATTCCGTGCTTGCTCTATTGTAAGGTTAGCTCCTTCAAGTATACCCAAACTAAAGATATTCTTGAACAAGTCTGAAAGGGAAGTGTTATTTCCCATTAGACTAGAAATTATGAAAGTTTTCTTGAGCTCATCATCCTCTAAATAATCATAACTCAACTTAATCTTTAAATATTCTTTTTCTAAAAGTCTTGTGAATTTTGTTGGGGAAGGCATTCTTAGTACTCGCAAAGCATCTTCCCATTGAGATTTTTGTCTCCTGTTCCTTAATGCTTTTGCTATGGTACAAATGACAATGGGCAAACCACCACATTCTTTGCATACATCATTTGGTAAAGAATTCAATTGAGGTGTTTGAATAACATTACCTGCACAAGAAGTTAGGATTATACTTATTGCATTTTCTATTCACATGCTTTTGATTTAAAAACAAGACAAGTTCCAAAATAGAAGATTGAAGATGTAAAAACAGAAATTAAGAGGATCTAAGGTGTAACAAATTTTGTTGAAGGATCAATAAAATCGTATTTATGTAAAAAATTACAATTGGGGGCTGGCAAGATAAAGATAAGTGGTGAACTAGTGTCACTCTATGTTTTTGAACATCTTAAAAGCAAAATACTGCTATTTATAAGTACACGAAATTTGTATATTTAAGTTTAAAAATTTACACTATTAAATTTATTGATTGGTAGAAAAATTGATATTATGCTGTATATATAACTATAGTAAAATAACATGTGTAGTATATATATATATATATATATATATATATATATATATATATATATATATATATATATATATATATATATATATATATATATATATATACTTACACAATTTATCATATTTTTAAATTACTAAATTTTAGTTTTTAATTGAATAATCGGGTGAGGTTTATAACTGCTGGGTAATAGTGGTGGAGGTTACGAAATTAAAAATGAGAAAAATAAAAAAGTTTATTGGACTTTTTTTAAAAGAATCCGATTAAAAAAATGAATAAGAAGGGAGAAAAAAAAAAAAAAGGTTACGAATTTAAAAGAAAAATAATTTCGGTTGTTAAATTACTTGTAAAAGAATCAGATTAAGAATATGAATAAGAAGAGAAAGAAAAAACTACGGTTATTAGATTTTAAAAAATAAAAATATAAATAAAATATAAATGGGTTACACTAAAAATAAATCAAAATTTAGTATTCGGAAATTACCTTTCTAAACCTTTATATTTTATATAAAAGGGGCAATTAAGTCTTTCCATTTTCATGCCACTTTTGCAAGGACAAATATGGGATTCCATTGCTATATCATTGTTATTACGAATTACCTGTGGCCTGTGGATTGTGATTCTTGTGAAGGCAGTTGGCTTGTTGGTTGAAGATGGGGTTTTTGGCTTTTTTATCATTATTATTATTTGCATATTATATAAATCTGAAAAAATACTGAAATACCCTTACCCTATTTATATTGACATAATGACCGTTAATTGATAAGGACCTAACGGTTACTTTTTGATTTTATTGGACCAAATTTTACTTGATCTAAACCTCAGAACCAAAGTTTGGTTAGAAAGATAAGTTTAAATTAAATTAGACTAGCTTGTAATTAGAAAATAGCCCTATGTTAGAATTGTTTAAGTATATGGAAATTAAACATAGAAATTTGATTTTCAGAATATTTAATTACAAAATAAATAAAACTTATGTCCCTAAGCCGGCACTTCTATTCTATCAATAGACTAATTAAACAGATTTTGAAAATATTTTAGGTTATTATTATTTTTAATTTTTCATTTATTCACATCAAACCATAATAGAAATTTTATGTGTTATCAAATTAAAATGAGTTATAACAATTACCTCCCATTTTCTTGAACAGGGTCCAAGCTTCTTCTTCATTTAAAACGCCCATCCTGAAATTATTTGTGGAGCCCATCTTCTCCAACACATCTACGTTTCTTGTTGTCAGCAGTAGTTTACATCCCCCACGATCCATATTAGAAGGAATGCCGATAGTCTTGAAATCAAGATCTTCCCAAATATTGTCTAAAATTAAAACGATCTTCTTACCGCTCTTCAATCTCTCATATAACCTACTTGCTCTTTCACTCTCGTTATTGAATACAATGCCCAACTTATCTGCAATTTCTGTTTGAACCTTTTTTACATCCAAAGTTTCTGTTACCTGTAAGACGATAATAATATTATTGTCAGATCAAGAACAACATAGTAAAGTAATAATAATACTATATTTATAAAAATTTCCATACAAAATGAGGTAGCAAAAAAATGAATAGAAGAATGAAACAAAAAGTCAAATTTATTATATTCACTCAACCATTCATTTTTTGTTACATTACTTTATATCAAATTTTTTGTAAGATTTCTTTGTAAGTATAACATTACTCTTCTCCTTTATTATTAAAAAAAACATACATCATTTATATATATATATATATATATGTGTGTGTGTGTAAAGTCTAATTAATTTCACTCAAATAAAATTAATCATAATAATTATCGTGTGTGTGTGTGTGTAAAGTCTAATTAATTTCACTCAAATAAAATTAATCATAATAATTATCATTCTAAATTAATAATTAAAATAAAATAACATTCATAATATAACAAAATGAAACCTCTTTAATTAGTTTAAACAGTACCTCCACAAAAACGATGTCGTTAAAGAGTTTATCCTTCTCGGCTTTCCTACCAATTTCTTGTACAAGCGTAGTCTTGCCAAGACCACCCATTCCGTAAACCCCGATCATGTAGATATTATCATCATTTAAAGCATCCCATACATTCTTCTCAATGGAGGTTCTTGATTCGAAATCCAAATAATTTTCGTCAGATCTGAACCGTATCTCCAGTGGATTAGTTGGATAGGAAACTTGATCAAATCTCTCATCTTGCTGCAGGAGTGGAACAACATCATTCTCCTTTAATTTGAATGCTTTCTTGCTATGTTGGTAGCGGGTGATCCAGTTGGGACACAATCCCTTGAAACATCGAGGGTTGTTTTCTTTCTCTTCAATCAACTTCTCTGCTTCAATAATGGTATTGTTCACTTTACTCTGCCAGTCCTTAACACTCCGTTTGATCTCTTCCACGTTTCTTTCAGCAGCAGCCACCTTAACCTGCACTTCTTCACGAATATTCTTCAGGTTCTTAACTTCATCCTGGAGATTGTCAATGTTCTTCTTGTAGTTGTACAAGTACTTAAATGGACGCCCAATCGGAGCAGCCAAGCAGTTGACAAGATCCAGAAAAAAACTCGCGATTTCGATCATTTTCAACACTTACTTTAAGATACAGAAAAATAAGAGAAAGACAGTAAATGATATTAAAACAGAATTAAAAACAGGAGAACTAGGGTGCGAACTTTCAAATCTGAAAAATACGAGAGGATCTGGTTTCAGAGTAACAAGGGGTGAGAGAGGTCTGTGAATGAAAGTACTGTGAGAGAAGAAAACTGAAGATGAAGGGCGATTGTGAATAATTGATTACGGTGGAGACCCACCACGTGAACATAAATGAAAGTCCAAATATTAAAGGTGGAAGAAAACAAAAGATGAAGAAATTAAGACTATGACGAGACGTTGTGTACAGTTGAATTCATTATTAAAGAGAAAGGTAGATGAAAAGAGAGCATTCAAAATTGGATGCATACAAAGACTAATATCTAATTTATAATTATAAAAGTATAATGCTTTCATTTGGTTAACCCAACATTATTTTGTGCTTATTAATTGATGCATATCAAAACTCAAAATTGCAATGTACTGTTATATGCATAATTGTGGTGACCTAAAACTTAAACAAAAGAAAATATAAAAAAATAAAAAACCTTATTTTCATGATTATCTATTTATCTTCTTTCCATTGATAATTCATTTTCTATTTCGTCAAATTACTTTTAATATTAATAATAAAGTTTCAATAGCATCATACAGTACGCTTAGAATAAAATACAGGATTTATACTTGTTAGAACTTAGAAAGAATGAGCTTTTGAATATTTGGGTGTATTAAAATATTAAATATCCTTTTCGGTAATTACAACTTTAAAAAATATATAATTTAAAAAAAAAATTATTTTTGGGGCTTAAAAAGAAATTTGATGGAACTTAAATAACCACTATAAGAGGAGAGGACTGGATATCGGCCCCATCAAACTTAATTCACGCAAGCCCAACTGAAAAGCTTGATTAACATGGGAAGCATGGACTCTCTTTGTTTTGTTATTCCTATCCTTATTCTCAATCCTATTCCCAAAATATTTGTTTGTTTTATTATTTAAGAAATATCAGTATATTTTTTTAATTACTTTTAAACCCCTTAAGTTTATTAATTTCATAAATACCCCTAAAAAAAAAGTTTAAAAATTAATAAAAACACCCCTATCCACCCATACTTGCCAGATTTCGGCAACCACCATCGGTGGTAGTCGATATCTGTCACAACAGCCTATAAACGACCGAAATTGATTGGTAATTCATCGATCTGAAGGCCGAATTTTGGCCATTATTGACTGACAACGACGGCAAAAAATATGACCAACGATGACGGCCAGATCTGGACTTTTGCGACCATCGACAGTCAGATTTGGCTGTAGATATGCCTTTCCAGCCAGATCCATGGTGGATCTAGCCGGAAAAGGCCATATCGACGCCCTACTTAACAAATCTAACCGGTCTGTGTCGTAACGCCATTTTCCGGGCAGATTCAGGCAATGGTGGCCGGAATCTGGCACTGTGGGTGGGTGGAGGTGTTTTTGTCATTTTACAAAAAATTTATATATTGGGATGTTTAGTTAAATTAGCAAACCTAGAGGTTTTTTTTGTTAATTTTTAAATTTTACCTCGTAATACTTTCTTATTCAACTACTCAATATTATTCCCAAAATCTTATCCAAAATAACAAAACAAATAGACCCATAAATATTTATGTTTCAATTATTTACATTATATAAGATTATTTTATTTAAAAAAAATAGATTGAATATTATATTTTCCATTAATGACTCTAAATTAAAATTTTAATTATTTGATCTATTTAATTGAATGTTTATTAGTTCTTTCCAATCATAAAGCACTAACCCTATGTACACGAAAACAACAAACAAATCTTCCTGTCACTAACTCATTTGCAACCGAAAACAACAAAACAAAAACCACATTTTTTTCCCATACAACCTACAGTAAACGAAACCAACAAAGGTGCAAGAAAAGATGATGACCTCCAATCCTCCACTAGTTCAACCACTCGCAAACGCAAACCCTATCGTTACCAACCTCAATGATGAACGACTTCAGTAGACCAATTGTCACTGACCAAAGAACTTGTTGTTCGCCAAAAAAACAAGTCCTTTGCCGAGAAAACTCTCTAATAACAACCCCAAACCATTATCATCAACATTATAAACGAACTCAAAACTCCAAAATCGCCAACAACAAGTCCACCCCGCCAGTCTACCTCATCATTAACACTCACCGGTCGCCGTAAACAATCACCAGAATGCAGTTGAAGCCGTCGGCCAAAACCCAAAAGTCGTCGCTTCTAAAAAAAACGCAAAAGTCATCATTTCTTTTGTTTTTCTTTCTAAGTTCAACTACCCTGAACACGTGTCAATGCCTTAGCCCACCACTTCAATTTTAAATTTTAATTTTTATTAAAAAATAAAATGACCATCCTACCCTTAATTATAAATGACTTTTGACCATCTTACCCTTATCTATAACAAAATTTATTGTCAGAAATATGTTGTGGGTGCTAATTTGGTATTATGAAACTTTTTGGGTGGGACAGTGTCATTAAGGCAAACCCTGGGTGGGAAATAGTCAGTTACTTTCAAATATAAATAGAAAAAGACTTTGGCACATGCCAAGTCCCGCAATTAAGCACTGTATCAATACGACTACAATCAGTCAACTTAAAAGCTTTCGGTTGTAAATAATATTATATCCCCATACACAACCCATTACCACATCTTATTACAATTCATCTTCCTTGGTTTTAGAGTTTAATCCTTGAGTTTGTGGTTAATTTTTTAAAAGTTTAAAAAAAAAAAAAAAGATAACAAGGAAAAGAGAGAGAGAGAGAGAGATGGCCTCTTATAGTTATGAGTAATACTATACCAACAACCTTCTCTCATAATCTTGACGTAACAGTTCGTAATTGATCAGCTCGCAATTAATTAGTGAGACCCATGCAGGACCCATGTGAGACCCATTGTGAATTGACTAATTGCGAGTTGTCATATTAGAGATGTGAGACAAAGTTTACGAAAGAGGGTTGTTGGTGTTAGAGGTGTTCAAAAGAACCAATTAGAATCAAAACCGACGGGTACCTAGGGTTTAGTTTCGGTTCCGGTCGTCAACGAGTAGGTTCCGATTCCAAATTTTTAGAACCATTACTGTGCGGTTCCAGTTCCGGTTTCGGTTCCTAACTATAGGAATCGGAACTGGAATCGGGAACCAAGACTAGTATAAAATAAAATTAAAGAGTAGGGGGTTAATAAAAACTTTTATAGAAAAAGTAATGTGAATACATTTATATTTATATTTCATAACATTTAAAGTAAGTTGATTTGATTTTGAGAATCTACCTTTACAAAGTAATGGAGTTTGTAATTTTGAATTTATAGTTTGTAATTTTATTTTTGTTAACAAGTGCCAGGTGTTGGGGGGATATTTGTAAGTTTTTAAGGGTTTTTTTTGCCATTTTTAAAAATTTTGGGGGGTCATGGAATTTTACAGGGTACCCAGAACTAAAACCTGAACCATTGTACAGGTTTCAATTGGTTCCAAATTTCAAGGAACCATCGGTTCGGGTTCTAGTTTCCGTTCCTTCAAAAAATACAGGGTACCCATAACCGAACACCCCTAGTTATTGTAGTATTATTCAACGAGTAATATATGGGATCAATTTAAAGAAACAAAATATGACATCGAAATAAAAAATTTAGGTAAGTATTCAGAATCAAATAAGACTAAAAGATGTAACAATTAATTTATTTTCATTGTATTTTTTCCTTGTTAGGAGAGGTAACAATAGCCTTAGCTTATTATGATTATAAATGCCAAATGCAAAGAGCATGGGAGAATTAAGATAAAGTCGGAGTTTAATAAGAGATAAAAATTAATTCACTATAAAGAATTAAGATTAAAACCTTATAATATTTTTAATAATATTATACTTACAAAAAAACCCTTATAAAAATTTTCATACGAAATAAGATGATAAAAAATGAATGAAAAAGTCAAACTCAATACATTTACTATTTTATTTATTTTTTATCACGTTACTTTGTATGAAAATATTTGTAAGTATAACGTTGTTTTAATATTTTTATTTACACAATAAAAAATAATAATAAAAGACATCGAGATTTACAATTAATTTTATAATCAAATATCAATAAAGAAAGGCTTGGCACGTACTATTATGCTATAGGTCCTGTAATTAAGCTGCATGATGAGGGTTATAAAAGGGAAAACACACAACCCATTAATATCATATTAAAACATATATATTATAATATAAGTTCTAACATATCACAATTCATCTTCCTTAAGTTTAGAATTTTTTTTTTTTTTTTTTTAAATGAGTAGGAAGCGACGTATAATATGCTAGAGCTTGAAGACACTCTACTAATAATTACAATATATTATGATATTTTGAGAATTTACAATACTAAAGTTAGTTGGAGAAATACTAAAAATTAACCCTTCTCTTTGTCACTATCTTCTATCCTCAGCAAGAGAAATAGAAAATATGTCAATATCTCACAAGAAGGTAATTTTGGTGAATCAAAAAAGTCAATATCTATGCAGAAATCAAAGTTTTTGAGGTAATTTTAACTTTTAAGATCATGTGCTTTTGTAGTTGGGATTGTATTATTTAATATATGTTTCACATGGAATTTAAATAAAATCAAATAATAATTGAAATAATCAAATCATAAAAAGATACATTATGATATAATTTCTTTCTCAATTACATTTCAGTCTAAATATAAACATCTTTTATGTACAGAGATCTTTTACTAAATTCAAAAAACATTTATAATGATGATTGATTGAAGACATTTAAATATTGAAGGCAAATTGACAACGAAAAATGCAATTTTATAATTTGATCAGATTTTGCAAAATTTTAATGGAATTTATCCAAATAATTAATAATTGCATACAGATATGTCCTTAAAGGCCCCATATTGAAATTTGTGTTGGTTTAATTAGTCTATTTGACAAATTGAACAAAATTTACTACTATAGACTATAGGATCATGTCCAATAAATGAATTTTGAGAAAATAAGCTCAAATAGACATCACTAGTAGGAGTTTTTCATTTTAGGAACATGGTCATCAATATTGAGTGATTTTTTTTTTTTTTTTTTTCAGAAGAAGACCGTAACATGTTCCTAAGATACATAGTTCTAGTCTTGGATTCTATAATAAAATGACATTCAAGTGTATTGAATATATCAAATTAATTAAGTTTATCACTCTGTTATATAACCAAACATAGATTCTGATATTGAAGAGAACAATCAACTACATATTGATTAATTCTCTTCCAAAGAAAGAGTCTGAGTAGAATTATTTTAATTACCAAAATAGATGAGTCTTCACCCCTGATTGTTTTGAAGGAAGGAGGACAAGATCTCTCGCCATTAATGAATCCCTCAAGCTTAAAAAATTATAATTTTCAGCGCAAGTTGACCCAAAAAAATAGAATTGGCAGGACAATTAGATAAATAATAGAGTTATAATTTTTGGCATGTGTCATTCATGCTCAATGAAATTAAGATTTAATTTGCTTTCAATTAGTACTTTAGGAGTTGGGAGTTTGATATACTGAATGAAAATAATACTAAACATTGGTAATATATTGAGTAATAGTGTGGTTGTATAAAATATAAGATATTACTGTCATACTTAGTAAAAAAATATGAAAACCGATAATATAACATGAAATGTGAGGCTAGTAACATAATATAAAATGTTCATCGACAATCTAACATTTAATGTAAGAAATCTATGTTTTAATGTGTTAGTAATGTCACATTCTATGCTATTAATTTCCATACTAATCAATATTTGTATATGTTCTTTGAAAAGAACTCAAAAAATTAATAAAATAAAATAACGGGGGTTTAGATGAAAGGGCCAATTCGAACCAAAAATACAAAAACTTGAGAGGGACAAACCAACTAATACCTTTCTACTCTTTTAAAATATTTAAAATCAAAATATTAGGGGTTTTTAAAAGCTCACCTTTCGTCCAATTTATTGACTTTTATACCCTTGTCTCCTTTACATAATCACTTCAACACCAAATAAGATGGCATAAACAGAAACTGTTGCAAGTCTTTTATTATTTGACATTTTAAACAGGTTTTTAAGGTTGCATTTTTAATCCAATTACAGAAAAAAAAAAACTAATTTAAATTTACAGAAACATAAACAAGCAAATATATATCCAATTTGGATTAAATACCGATGATTGAATTGATCTAGTTATGTGTTAGAAATTAGAAGATCAATGATCAAGACCATTGGTCAAATTAGGAAATAATATTTGTGTGGCCAAAGATAAAATTTGATAAATAAACGGGGCCAAAAAAGGTGTATATTTAATTACAAGTGGTGATAAGCCTAAGCATAAGTCCGCCATTGATAAAGACATAAAATATTTCTAGCATTGAATTATTTTTAGAATCGAATATGTTAAAAAGATTAGGTATCTATCATTGTAATATATATATTAAAACTTTTGGTGGGATATAAGGTGGCCATGGCGGCTGTAAGCCTAAGCATAAGTCCGTCATTAATCAAGACATAAAATATTTCTAGCATTGAATTATTTTTAAAATCGAATATGTTAAAAAGATTAAGGTATCTATCATTGTAATATATATATTAAAACTTTTGGTGGGATATGAGGTAGCCATGGCGGCTATAAGCCTAAGCATAAGTCCGCCATTGATCAAGACATAAAATATTTCTAGCGTTGAATTATTTTTAAAATCGAATATGTTAAAAAGATTAGGAATCTATCATTGTAATATATATATTAAAACTTTTGGTGGGATATGAAGTGGCCATGGCGGCTATAAGCCTAAGCATAAGTTCGCCATTGATCAAGACATAAAATATTTCTAGCATTGAATTATTTTTAAAACCGGATATGTTAAAAAGATTAGATATCTATCATTGTAATTTAAACAAATTTTAAAACCATCCCCAAAGGTTTGTCCAATCTGATAATTCCCCTGAGGGTTCGTCATTAACTTAAAACCCCCTGTCACTGGTCATTTATGGTTAGTTTTCGCATTAAGAGGGTGAATGACTTTAATACCCTCGTCTTCCCATCCTAACACCCCACTTCTTCTTAACATGCGCAGCAGGCAACACCCAGCAACTACCCTATCATGCCCCAAATTCTCGCCCCCCGTTTAAGCCATTGAACACCCTCTTTCCGTCGTAGAATGAAGCTCACCGCCACTATACTCACACAAATTTAAAAAAAAAAAAAAAAAAAAATCAGTTGGGCTTTTCATCAAATATCTTCTATGCTTTTTTAAACTCTCCTCTTCAACAACTTTCTACCTTTCTCATAGTCACACAACATCGTTACCGAATAAACAAAACAGGAAACAACCATTGCGAACACACAAAAAAATAAAAATAAATAAATAAAACAAAAAGTGAGCAAAAGTGATTGCTGCATCATTTTTCTCCAATTAAGAATTTCGACAGTAATTTTCCCACATTTTGCTGTTAATAAAAGCTTGTAGATCCTTAGAAATTAGTACAAATCCAAATATCAGTGTACTCGCATGATTTAATCTGTGAAATTAATTCGATCATTTTGAAACTTGAATGTATGGTTTGACAATCTTAATGGTGATGTGGCGTGGTTGAAGAGATTGGGGTGGGAAGATACTAGGAAGGGAGGAAACACGATGGAGACAGGGGTGCAAGCGGCTGTGGGTTCGCTAGCTGGGTTGCAGGCGGCTGTAGATGGGGTTGCGAAGGGTTTTGTGTTTGTTGGTGGGTTCGGGTTTTGCATAGGTGAAGGTGAGTAATCCTTTTTCGTCCTTTTTTAGCTTATATAATTTGATTAATTATTGCTTAACTATAAAATTTATTAATGATTTACTCTTTTGCCCCTCTCTTATTAAAACTAACAGAAAATATTAACGTTCACCTAACCGTAGGGGGTTTTAAGTTAATACCAATATCAAAGGGGTTAACTCGTGCAGGCCAAATCTCGGAAGGTTGCATTATAATGCATGATTAGAACAATCCAAAAGTAAAAACAAAAAACCCAACAACTTTCTGCATATTAATATTAATAACTAAATAAATAAGTGAAAATTAGTTAATTTGGTCAAATTGAAAGTGACCAAAAACCTAGGGTGATGTTGCACACATTATTTTAAACCAAAATTTTATTTTATTTTCTTATCAGAAGTTAAAAGAAATTAAATATAATAACCCTTGGGCAACTGTCAAACAAGCAACATGAGTTGGTTTTTTTAAATATAAAAAATTAATATATAATTCATAAACCAGAGCTCCAACTACAATTTAATTATTCTTGCCACTTGCAAATGCTGTTGAGACATTTTCTCACTTAGAATGACCCTATAGCTTTATTTTGATAATTTGCTATAATAAAATATAGCTAACCATTTGTCAGGATAATTGCTTGTTAGTTTCATCGGTCAATGATTTCTGAAAGTGTATTTCCAGGAAGCTCAGCTCATGAAGAAAAGCTTAAGAAAGTGCTGAGTTCCAGCTCAGCTTTTAGTCCAATTAAGTTCTTAGGACACTCCTCTATAGTCAATAATTCAGATTTTATAATCATATAATTTCACTGAATCAGTATTTTCCGTCCAACGTGACCGCGTCTTATTAGATGCCACATCGTTCTATAAAAAAATTCAATGTACAAATTCGGTGTCTGTGGTATTACTGTAAGTTCTCAGGTCACCCGTCTATAGTAAATCAAAACTTCCCATCACCTGTTGAAGCTAGTTGTCAATAGTAATTCAAATTTTATAATCATGCAATATGCTCACATTCAACATCTTCACCCCCACTACACGCAGTAGTCAATTCACAAACTTGCAGTTTCTTAATAACCAAAAACTCTGCTTTACCAGTCATGGTCAGCCTCAACCAGTCATAAATTCTTTCATACGTACATCGTGTGAAGTCATGAGGCTGATTCCAACAGGTAATGAAGATCCTTAAAACTTTAATGATAAAGAAGGATGTATATTCTCAAGTCTCAACAATACCCAAGAAACTGTATATTCTAAACGTGATGCTCTGCTTTTCAAAAACTAATTCAGATAATGAATCTCATTATTGAGATCAGGTCCGAGCTGCATGAATGAGACAAGTACTACTGTACCAACAATAACATAGATTATCAAATAAAAAGCCTAAGTTCATTCCTAAGGCCATAGCCAATAGCTTGCCAAATAGTTAGGTATAAGCATATATATACACTACAATTTTGATTAGTCACAACAATGATGAGAAGATGAATTTTTTTTAATACTTAAGGAGCAACCAAATCCTCGCCAACTTTAGCAACAGTGGAAACATAAATTAGTTTCATGTCTTTTATGTTTTTAGTTTTACAACAAACCAGATGAAAATGAAAGAGAGACAACCAGGGAGCAAAAGCTCAAGTACAGAACAATAATGGTTATAACAAAACAATACGAGTTGCATAATATGGATATGGAAGAAACTAAACAATTGAATTATTTTGTGTATGATCACAACATAAAATTAAGAAGATTTAAGTAGAAAGAATGACAATAACAACTTTCTATAAGACAATTTCATCAGACCAAGTAACTGAAATATTAAGAAAAGCAAGTAGAAGAAATGAACCAAACCTACCTAATAGATCAACAATTCTGTAAATACTAATTTTCTTACGACTATAATTCACAAAAATCCTTAATAAAAAAATACTCCCTTTCGAGTTATAATTTACAAAGCCATAATCCCATCTCCTTAAGAATTCTAAAAGCCAGATGGTTGATCAATAATTATGTAGAATTGTTTTTAGACAAAAGAAAACATAATTTTTTATTAAATTACAAATTAGATGAAGGTAGAAAGGAGAGAAAGGGAAACATGTTATGACGTTCATCCATTATTGATGAATTCGGCATATATGAGAAATTCTGATTTGCAGAGTTATCTCATAGCTTAATTACTTGAGAATATAAAACGCTTCCGTGGTTCTTGAATCCGATGCCATGTGGAGCATTTCCAGGAAGCTCAGCTCATGAAGAAAAAGCTTAGTAAACTGCAGAGTTGCAACTCAGCTTTGAGTCCAATTAACTTCTCAGTACACTTCTCTATAGTAAAGTACGTTCTTATCCATTCAATCAAAACTTCCCCTGTCACCTGTTGAAAAAAACAGCAGCTAAACTTAGCACACAATGTCCATGGAGAGAAAATTAACTGAAATAATAAATAAACATTCCTTAGAGATTCTCTCTGTAATATAAGGAAGAGGAATCGTTTAGAGATTTCTCAAGATTATATATGTGTGATCTTCGATACAATAACTTTCCAAATGTATTTAAAAACAATGACAAAGTATATAGAAATTCTGAAACCTTTTAAAAATTTCCTGAGAGAGCCAAGCAGAAGGGTCATCCTGCAATAATTCAAGGGCACTTCAGTGCACATTTCATTTCACAATCCCATTAACTTTCTAAATTTTCCTCTATAAGATCTTCTACCAGAAAAGAAATTCTTCAAAGTTACCTATGTTTATATGAATCATTGAATATATAAGAAATTAATTTCTTACAAATAAATGTCACTTGTAGAAGGTCTTGAGAAGTGCAAA
>CM047748.1:28433693-28450089 GCA_026225825.1 Pistacia integerrima
AATGACACCTTCAACGACTAGGAGCTTGGTGCATTGAGAGAATTGAGAGTAGAGGGAATGTGAAATGGTGCTAGAAATAGTAGAAAATGAGGGAGATGCAACAATGAAGTATTGAATTTGTTTTTGAAAATTTGAAGAAGTTGTTCACCCTTGAACAGTTAGAAACTCTCATATGTTTTTGCTCTGGGAATTATTCTTTCAATTTCCCATCTTTGGAAGAGTTAACTATAGGAGAATGCCCCAATATGAAGACTTTCTCTAAGGGAATCTTAAGCACACCAAAGTTACATAAAGTCAATATCGAGCTTCAATGAGACTAACAACAATTGGGAGAAAATAAAGGAAGTAGAGAATGAGGGGAATGATCTTAATAAAACAATACAAGGAGAATACAAGAAACAGGTATGTTTAAAAGTAATTAGTTTAAATATTTACTTATTTTTGCATTTTTTTTATATATTTTAATAATATTATATTTTAGCTACAAGACTGCAAGTAATAGTAGGATGAAACGAGTTTTGTTAGTTTATCGATACAAGTGCATAACACTAAGAAGATAAGAAGACAATTTTAAGTATTGACCTTAGTTGAATAAACGATTGTAGGTTCGGGGATGACATTATTATATTAGTATTTGTTTAATTTGGGCCTAGGCCTTTGAGAAATTATTAAAAGTTACAAAAAGACACATTTTTCTAAAATATCATAAACAATAATTATTATTTTTAATTACTTTATATTGAAACAACTATTAACTTTTACTGTAGGACATTTCCCTTGAATTGAAGTTATGGACATTCAAAGATATCAATTCTACAGAGATTTCCTACAACCAACATCCAATTTCCTTCTATCAAAATTTGACACACTTGTTCTTGTGGAATTGTGGAAACATAAAATATGCATTTCCATCTTCCATAGCCAAAAGCCTCCACCAACTCCAACAACTAATGATTGGGGATTGTAAAGTTTTAGAGGAGATTGTTGCAAAAGAGGAGGGAGCAAATGCAGTTGTCAATTTTGTCTTTCCGAATATAACCTTATTGAAGCTTCAAAACCTACCAGAACTTGCAACTTTCTATCTTGGAATACATACTTCTAAATGGCCAATGTTAAAAGAATTGGTGGTGAGAAACTGTGAGAAGTTCACTTCAAAACATATGAGCTTCCAAGAAGATGGTGAGGAGGGTGAACTTCATAATTTCCAAGCCAAAATCTCTCTTCTTGGACGATAAGGTATGAATCTTTTATTTCCATTCTTTATTGAAAAAGAAAATTAACTTACTTCATATATATTACATTTATTTCAAAAACTTTAATTATAGAATTCTTAACATCTCTATTTTTCCTTGGAAAAAAAAAAATTAGAAAAATTAATGGTTATTTAATTTGAACAATTTTGCTTTAGGACCTTATCATTTAAACTCATTTACGTACTAGATTTAAAATAAATAAATAAATAAATCATCCAATATAATTCTAGAAATCAACAATGAAATTTTATTTTTACTAGAAATTTGTTTATCAAGTGATTCATTTTATTATTGAAGAAATTATTTACAAAAAGTTTGCAACTTGAAAGCCTCCTAAACAGGATCATAAATTCAAAATTATTTTAAAATGATTTGGTGGTGGCCAAGAGTAATAAATAAATTAAATTTTGAATCAAATTATATTAGGGTAACTATCAATAAATTATTTACCGATTTCTTTTCAATTATCACATCTATTTGATAATGTTATAGGCCACATTTTTTAATTAATTGCATTAGAAGCTTTAATAAATGAATAAGTAAATGTCCAAAGTCCAACTTATAGTCAAAAAGGATAAAATTGACATTTCATACCAAAAGGAAAGATTAAACAAGAATATTACTAAAATAGAAGATAAAATTAGAAAATATAAAGAAAAAACTATTTACAAAATCTGAAATTATATTTTTAAAGTTGTAACCATTAAATACTAAATTTGAAAATTCAAATAATAGAAATTTGGAAAAAAAAATTTTAAGAAATTCATATAATTTAATTTCTATAATTGTTTTAAAAAATAAAATAACATTATAAATTATTCTTAAAATAATTAAGAAAATTGAAAAAAAAATTGAAAATAGTTGTAATTAGATCGCAGTTTGCAATATGGGGTTAAAGTCATAGCCATCAATCAGGTCAGAAATCTAAGGTTGCACCACAGGCACAGCCATGCGATTTGTGGCTATGATTTGCATCTGTGGCCGTTTCCATTAGATTGTAGCTTAAATTCAAATAATTTAATAGGCAATAGGAGGAGATGTATACTGTAGTTTTCCAAGTTAGGGGCGGCTTGAGTAGCTTTTTGGTTTCAAGGGGTGTAATTGGTAAAATCACATAAATGAAACATTTGCTCACAAATTTGATTCATGGTAGCCCTTTGAAGAATAATCTAAATTCATTTGAATAAAAAATAAAATTCATTTGAAAAGCATGTTTCTATTTTAAACAAAAAACAAAAAAATTATGTTTAATCCGTAGTTTATAAAAATAGTTTTTGAATGCAATTTTTAATATTGATTTTAAATTTTAAATATTAATAAAATATAATTTACTAGTTTTAAAATAGATTGTAGTTGATTTGTCAAAATTTGATTGGGTTTGGCCTATGACTTTTGAACCAATAACTAAACTTTTGTTTTAAGTATATAATTAAAAAGCTAAATTGGATTTTGTTTTATGATGGATTTGTAGATCAACCATGATTTGGAAGCATTTGAATTATAACAAATGGCTGGAAAAATATTAAATGGAGTAGTCAATCTAAAGCTCTTGAGATCGTAAATTTGATGACTCAACAAATATTTTCCACTTGGGGTCCTTCAAAGATTTGAAAAACTCAAAGAGCTCAAACTATTATTTGTTGTGATCAATTACAAAGAACTATTCTTTCCAAGTCTTCCAAATCTTGAAGTTCTAGATTTACGAGTTGTAGCAAATTGATGAGTCTAGTGCCATCCTTCAACTTCTTTCCAGAATCTTGAAGTTATAAGAAAGTTAACCTTGCAAAGGGTTTATGATGAAGTTAATAACACCTTCAATGGTTAGAAACTTGGTGCAATTGAGAGAAATGAGCATAAGGAATTGTGAAACGTTGATTGAAATAGTAGAAAATGAGGGAGAAGGAGATGCAACAATGAGTATTGAAATTGTTTTTGATAATTTGAAAAAGTTGTCACTTGAAAGGTTTAAAAAGTCTCACATGCTTTTTGCTCTGGGAATTACTCTTTTAATTTCCCATCTTTGGAAGAGTTAATTATAGGAGATAACCCTAATATGAAGATTTTCTCTCAAGGAATCTCAAGCACACCAAAGTTACACAAAGTCAATTATGTGCGTTGGGGTATGACAACAGAAATAGAGAATCAAGGGGAATGACCTTAATACAACTATACAACAAGCATGCAAAAAAGAGGTATATGTATTCAATTAATTAGTTTAAATATTTATTTTATAATAATATTTTGTTTTTAGGGTTAATTATAATAAACTGTTTTTTTTTTTTTAAGTTAGTTTGTGTATAAGTATTTTAATGTTAGAATAAAATTCACATATTTCCTTTCAGCATTGGAAGCTTTAATCTAGTGTTATGCAATACTAGGCTTATCCTAGCATAAGGCTCATCAAAAAGTCAATTTGTTGTACTGGCTGGGCTAATTCCGTGTGTCATGTTCTTGTTTTTAACTATCATATTTTACAAATCAACATCAATTAAAGGTATCAATTTCAGCCCTCAGGTTAACTTATTTTATTCTGATTCAAGGGTTATAGGTGGCCCGATAAAGTAATTGGACTAATTTACATGGTAATTGTAAAGGGAAAAAAAAGGGTTAAATGAATATCTTTTTCTTGCTTAATTTTATATATATAATTATCATATGTTTTTAAGGGAAATATTAATTTTAATTTGATTGACATGATTTTTCTTTAGGTTGACTTCAATTCGGAGGAATTGACATTAAGTGGAAGGGACATCATGTCGATTTGGGAAGGAGAATTTCAAGAGAGCTTTGGCAAAGTAAAAACTCTTCAATTGATTAATGATGCATATGCAAACATTCCAATTGAAATCCTTCACAAATTTATCAGTCTTGAAAATCTCATACTGAAAGGGAGTTCATATGAAGATATATTCTCATTTAAAGGGGATAAGGAATATGTTGGAGCACTCACAAAATTAAAAGTTCTAAAATTGCAAGGACTTTTTAATTTGAAGTGCATTTGGAAACAAGACTCTCGATTGAACTCAATTCTTCAAAATCTTGATTCGCTTTAAAGGGTGGAAATATTGTCATAAATTGACTACTCTATTGCCATCTTTAGCATCTTTTGAAAATTTGAGGATTTTGAAGGTAAGCTATTGCAATGAGATGCAAAATTTAATGTCATCCTCAACAGCCAAAAGTCTATTGCTACTAGAAGAGTTGATTATAAATGATTGTAAAATGATCATGGAAGTAGTAGCAAATGAGGGAGATATAGAGAAAGATGAAATTGTTTTTAAGAAATTGAACCAGTTGCACCCCCTTTTATAATTTAGAAAGTCTCACATGTTTTTGCTCCGGGAATTACACTTTAAAATTCCCAAATTTGAAAAGCTTAAATGGGTGAGTAAATGCTCCAAGATGAAGACTTTTCTGGAGGAGGCTTAAGCATGCCAAGGTTAAAAGAAGTTGAACTATAAATATTGCCCAAAGAGCGACATTGATACAATCATACAACAATTACAAAATGGTAAGTATTCATTTACTTAACAATATATTTTTTCCGTAAACTTCTTCGTTTTTCTTCATTGAATTAATACTAGTCAATGTTTAATGATCTTTATTATTGATTTTGTCTTTAATTAAAATCCTCTAAGAGAATCAATTATAGACTATAAAGTCTATATAGAGAAGCTACAATTTATATTTCCTTAAAGTTAATTTATACATGTTTTTGAAGTATATATATTGAAGTAGTTGTTGAAGAAATTTCTCATTTTCTTGTTTAATTGATAAATTAATTAATGAATTTAAAGGGAAAAGTGAAAATAACATTCTCTACCGTTTTAGCTTTTATTATTAATATATTATTTTTCTTTATGATTACAGATTGTTCAGATTTCTGTGAAAGATTCAAAGCAGAAGAAGAAAAAGAAGAAGAAGAAGAATATTAAAGGAAACTATGGTAAGCGTATGGTATTAGATGAGTTGGCATTTCTTTTTAAACATAAATCAAAAGAATTTATATAATAAGTTGACTATGCAATTATAGCGTTTCTGTTTCACATATACTATTATTATTTTCCTGAAAAATAAAAGATTATTAAAAATATTTTCTTAATATTTATTAATTTATTTTAATTCTAAAGTTAGTGTAAAACAAATAAACTCAAATATCCAGCTACGAAGGCCTTATTTGGGGGCGGCAAACCGGTCAACGGCTTGGCTACTGAAGGTCCAGCCGAATCTTTGCTTGAGCTGCGCGGTTTGGTCGGATTTTCGCCTCAGCCGTGCGGCATGGCCACACATTTTCAAGCCAGATCTTGGCCTCAGATGATGTCACCACCTCCCATAACCTGGTATTGCGCTGAATTTTTTTTCTTTGGGCACATGAAATGATGAAGCTAATCCTTCAATGACCTTTCCTATACTGGTTTATTCTTGGTATTTTAATATGTAGAAGATGAATGTTCATGGAGCCTTTTGTAAGATTTTGTTTACTCTACAGCCCTAGGAATTGTTTACCCAAAGCAATTTATTAGCTCTATGGTTTGAAGAGTATATTTAAAAGGAAAGTAATATACTTCTGATTCATTTTGCCGATATCCTAAACCGATTGAAGTGATCATCAGGACGTATTAAAAATTAATGGTATTCCCATTCATTAAGAGGGAAGTAGTTTTGTTTACATATGTAGAGTTTTAACCCATATGTGCATAATAATGTTCCATTTTTTCCCTTCATGTTATCAGGCAGGATCGAGCAAAGGCTGCTGAGGTTCTTGTCTAGGACCTCAAGGTTTTTGCATCCTTCAATGAAGAACTTTTCAAGGAGATTAGCCGGCTTCTTATTCTTGATAACTTTAGGTGACTACTCCACCATTTTTTTCTCAATTGGCATGGTATGCAATGAAATCTTTTAGTTGATTTTTTCTGTTGGTGATCAGGCAAAATGAGCAACTTTCCAAGTATGGAGACACAAAATCGGCTTGTAATATTATGCTTGTAGAACTTAAAAAGCTAATTGAATCAAACCCCCTGTTTCGTGACAAGCTCATGTTCCCAGCATTCAAAAGTTCACAACTGAGGACATTAATAAACCAGAGGTTATTCTTGAATCTTTTCATATGAGTAAATTGTTTGTGTCAGTGTGCTGAAGCGAGGTTTTCTGGTAAAAATAAAACCTAGAGAATGCATTTTAAAAATATCTATGTGTATTGGTATATTTTATATTAGTTGATTTCTACTTTGGGTTTGCACTTTCGCTCTTATATTTGTAAGGTGAGTGATATTATTAACACTTGCAGATGATATTACCTCCTCTTGATGAGACTTATTTTCTAGAACTCACTTCTTTTTAAATTTTTTTCAGTTTAAATTGGCAGCATCAACATTGCAAAACACTGATCATTCTTGCAACCCAAGGCTAACGGAGCCCATCCTCCTCCTACAAACAACCCTCTTGTGGGACCAATTCCTAAGGCCGGTGCATTTCTGCCTATTGGTGCTCATGGTGTGAGTATTTTGCATCTACCTGCCATATAAAACATTGGTGCATACTCAAATAATAATTGTAATGATTCTCACTGTGGAGCGATTTCAGACTGTTGTTTCCCCATCTCCTGGTGCTGTAGCTGGTTGGATGTCAAACAATAGTCTCTCCTTACCTCACCTTGCTGTGGCTGCAGGCCTCCCCGGTCTTGTGCAGTCTTCCAGTGCTGGTAAGGATGTTCGTAATTGTGTAGCTTGCATTGCTTTTTTCCCTCTTTAGGCTTAATATATTTGCTTGAATTGCTCTAATCTTTTGTTTATTTATTTATTTTCATTGGGATGTCTACAGCTGCATTCTTGAAACATCCAAGGATGCCGACAGGTATGACTGGGATGGATTATCAATCAGCTGATTCAGAGCATTTGATGAAGCGTATCTGTACTGGCCAATCTGATGATGTGGGGATGAGAGAGATAATCTGTTGTTTTTTCAAGCTTGATAGCTGCTATGAATTTCTAAATGGCCTTTATATCTAAACGGCCTTTATATCAGCTGGTTGTAACAATTCTCTTGTTCCTTTCTCACCTCTTTGGTCTTTCTAGGTGTAGCACATACTCCCAATGTATATTCTCAAGATGACCTTGCTAAAGCCTTTGTGCAAACCATAAATCAAGGATCTAATGTCATCAGCATGGACTTCCATCCACAACAGCAAGTTATTCTTCTTGGTAAAAAATTAGAAAAAAACCACTGTTTAATGTCTGGTCACTAAAAAATTTATAAAATTTTTTCCAGAGAGTATTTATTATTGATTGAAATTTCTGTTCTTCAGTCTGCAGTGGGGACAATCGTTGGTGACATTAACCTTTGAGAGGTGGGATCCTGGGAAAGGCTGGCACATAAATTTTTCAAGGTTTGGGATATATTAGCTGCTTCAATGCCATTGCAGGTATTCACCATCTTAACTTCCTAAGAGTACAATGCATAAAATCTTCATTCTTTATCAGTTTAATTTTGACGATGAATTTAATAATAGTGGGTACTAACTCATACTCATGTATTCACCTAATATTTATGAACATTGGATTTAGTATACTTGCTGGCTTGACTGGCAAACACTTTTATATTAACCATGGACAACAATTTAGGAATCTAAACATGGACTGATTCTTGTCTCTTTATTAATTAACTTGTACTACCAGAGGCTTTGTTGAATGATGCTGCAATATCAGTGAATCAGTGGATTTGGGGGCAAGATGGACTTATGCTTGGTATGTATATGCATTCTATGCTTGTGAATATGAATCATATCCCTAGTTCATTATATTTATCTTTTCTCTTAATCAAATTGTGCTTTGTCTAGGTGTTGCATTTGTGAAACATATAGTTTAGATATATACTTACAATCCAATTGGAGAACTAAGACGACAGTTAGAGTTAACTTATGTATCCTGAATATCAGTTCTTCCCTAAAAATGGCTAGGTACAGTTTATTAATCACTTGTCTCTGTTTTTTAGATCAATGCCCATGTTGGTGGAGTTAATGACATTGCGTTTGCTCATCCCAACAAGCAACTGTTTATAGTTACATGTGGAGATGATAAGACTATTAAGGTATCATCTTAAAAGGGTGTGACCTGCTTCTCTAAGGAAAACATAATTGATATATCCTCGCTGTAACTTTCTCCCTATTAATGTGTTTGACTTGTTGGGATACTTAAAGTAAGTTTCTTCCGTGACAGGTGTGGGATGCTGTAGCTGGGCACAGGCAGTATATGTTTGAAGGCCATGAAGCTCCTGTGTATTCCGTCTGCCCCACCACAAAGATTGCTTCCATCACTTTTTCTATATGCTAACTAGCTGATAGGAATAAGATGGCTACCATCACTTTGAATCTCATATAATTTATCTTCCTATCTTGAAAGGTGCAGTTTGTTTTCTCTACTGCCATTGATGGAAAGGTAAAAGCTTGGCTATATGATTGCTTGAGATCTAGAGTGGACTATGACGCTCCTGGACACTGGTGCACCATGATGGCATATAGTGCAGATAAAACCAGGTAAAGCTTGGTTAATTTCAAGATGGGACACATGCAATATAATTTGGTGACTTTTCATATGGTTTGTGCACATGATACTTTATATAATGACTCATTGAAGTTTCTGATAATATCTTGTTTTACAAAGGATTTTTATCATTTAGTCGCCTAGGATCCTTTGTTGCTGGACTTTTTAGGCACTTCTCTGCCTTTGATGTGGCATTATTTTGTAGCCGTCCTTACATCATCTAAATGGAATAAGACTTCTATATTTTTTTTGCAGGCTCTTCTCATGCGGAACAAGTAAAGAAGGCGAATCTCATTTAGTTGAGTGGAATGAGAGTGAAGGAACTATCAAAAGGGCATATTTTGATTTCAGAAAGCGCTTTTTAGGTGTTTTTTAGTTTGATACAACACGGAATCAGTTCTTGGCTGCTGCTGATAAATTCAAATTAAATTCTTGGATATGGACAATACAAATATGTTGATGGCTATTGATGCGGATGTTGGATTGCCGGTTTGTAGTTGTACTGTTTACTTGTACACCAATAGTATTTAACAGTGGATACGTAACAGTTGTTCATTCAATTCTATTCTTTGTAGGCAAGTCCTAGACTAGGATTCAATAAGGAAGGATCTCTGCTCGTAGTTACAATGAGTGTCAATGGTATCAAAATTTTAGCCAACAGTGATGGTTTGCGATTGATAAGAATGTTAGATAGCAGGGCTACTGACAAAAATTGGACCCCTTCTGAGCCCATCAACTCTAAGGTAGTTTTGTGCATGCTTGTTGATGTGTTACTTTTCTTGTATATTCAAACAATATTTGTGATCCATTAAGAAGTTACCTAGAAATCATAATCCTCTTCTCATGTCATTAGTTGAACTTGTTTAAAAAAATAATTTATATAGAAAGAACAACGCATGGAAAGGTAAATTTATAAACATCAGCTCTTTAAGCGCTGACAATATCAGCCCCAAACTAGATAATGTATAGGTTCGGTTGGTTCATGACTAGGATAAAATGACAGTCTTGAGTCTTGAAATTCTTATGACCGCATCCCATAGTAGTCTCTAGAATCTTGTGAATTTAACCTTTTGTAAGCTTAAAGAATGAAGACCTTTAGGATACATTTTCCTATAAGCCTATTATTTGACTTTTTGTTCTGTCGGTGTCATATGTGCTACTGTCTTTTTTGGCAGCCATTGATTGTGAATGCTCTTGGTCCAGTGGGAAATGTTTCTAGCGCCATTGCTCTGACTCTGGAATGGCCAGATAGAATTCCTCTGGCTGTATCTATCAACAGTCATGTAAGTTTAGCATTTCTTATACCATGAAGTTGTTGGTGCTTACCTTGGTCCACAAATTTATACCGAATGCCACTGCAGGGTCCTATGAACAGCAGTAGACTTGTTGATGTTAAACCACGTATTGCGGATGATGGAGACAAGGTTAAGAGAAAATTCCTGATGTTTCAGATCCATAACAAATAAAAGCTCTGCACTTACCTGATTCTATAGCACCAAGCAAGGTAGGTGGTAAAGAATTCAAGTATTTGCATGTTATTTCAGTTAGGAAGAATCACCTCTGCTTCTATGGTGCTGGGAATTTTCTTTGTAATTATTACTGCCTTTTTTGTGCATGTGCTTGTATATGAGTATTTTACTATTATAAAGCTATGCAAATCATTGGTAATGTAAAGTTCATCCCAAAAGCTTAATACCAATTAAGGTATAAATAGCCAAATCAAACATTATGCATAAATGATGTGAAATACCTTGGTAATTTTTCCTGCATTTAGGCCTGGGAAAAAATATAAATGTTTTTTCTATTTTGTTGCAGATGTTTATTGTTGGATTTAAGTAAATAAGAAAAGAAAAATTCAGGTTGTTCTGTTGATCTAAACCAACTCTGGTCTAGCTCTATTTGCCCTTATTGCCAGCACTAGTCACAACCTATGGAAATGGCAGCTTTGTGAAAGGAATCCCTCGGGGAAGGTTTATTACTTAACATTTGCAAATTTCTTTTGTTTTTATATTTTGACGTTTCTAATGTCTGTTGCAAACTCGTCAGGCTACTGCATACGTAGCGCCCCAATTGTGGCAACCTCCCAGTGGAACACTTATGACCAATGACATAAATGATGGTAAACCACCTGAAGAGTCTGCTGCATGCTTTGCTTTATCCAAAAATGATTCTTACGTTATGTCTGCCTTGGTGGAAAGGTTTCCTTGTTCAACATGATGACATTCAAGGTTAGTTATTGCACCTATCCAAATTTGAACTCTGTATTTCATGCATGTTCAACAGTATTTGCTCGAGATAATGCTTTTGCAATATTTTGAGATTCCACATGACTGAATAAGATTGCTTATTGTGTCTCAGGTCATGACAATGTTTATGCCCCCACCTTCGGCAGCAACCTATTTGGCATTCCATCCTCAAGATAATTATATTATTGCCATTGGGATGGAGGATTCTACCATTCAGATATACAATGTCAGAGTTGATGAGGTGAAGTTTCTCATTTGATCTGTCATTTTCTTTACTTAATTTCTGAAGCTGGTTTTATGTATACCAGGTCAAAGGATATTGTTCAATTGACTTTTGCTCCATTTATTGCTAGTGATAATTTATGGTTGATTACAATGATATTTTGAGATTGTTAATGTAAATTTTATTCTAGGTTTGGCTGAATCATTACCTATAACATACAGTCTGATTTATGCTTCTTAGCTCAGTTCATTAGTGGGAAAGTCTTGTTGTTACCATCTTGTTTTAAGGAATTGATGGTTAGTATAATTCCATAAGAACTACTGAAATCATTTTTTTTCTTAAATGAAACATATCATCTTCCTGAACAAACACAGATGCAACAAAATTAGTCCATCACAATAGAAAAAAACCTGCTAAAAAATTGTCAAAGCTCAAGTATAGCTATCTTAATAATCTAATCAATAGCTCTCTTGATTATGAAAAGCTTTTTGCGTGACATATAATGAGGAAGCACAACTAATGTTGGATGTTGTTGGCAGGTCAAAATCAAACTTAAGGGTCACCAAAATCGAATCACTGGGCTTGCCTTTTCCCATACTTTAATTGCACTGGTGTCTTCAGGGGCTGATGCTCAGGTTAGTGCCTGACTAATATAAAATTTAATATTTTAATGTTTCTGGCTAGTAGTTGTTCTTAATTATGTTTAATTGGGATGCTATAATATTTTTTGTCAAGAGTAAGAAACCTAGAACATTTGAACCATTAAGGGTTTGCTCTATGAACTTTTGCTTATCTGGGAAGTAAATTAGTTTATATGAAATCAAAGTCGCAATTTGAGATTGATCTTAAGCCATTTAGGGTGATTAATGCCCGCATACATGAGCCTTTTCTTTGGTAAAATTTCAAAACATAGTTGAATTACTATGTAAATATAGTCTTCCTGGATGATACCTTCTCAGCAATAGGTGTTGAGAAGTGCCCAAATATAAGTTGTCGACCTGTCGTTTGAATAAGTGAAGTTGAAGAATCGAATTGTTTTGAGGGATATCTAATGTGAAGATCTTTCCCTGAAAATGCTCTTCTAGAATTATTTTTGAACATCAATCAGGTTATTTGGTTATTGTTATAGCTTAAATACCATTATCGGGCTCTGATCTATAAGCTGAAGCTTTTGATATGGCTTTTAGATCACATTGTTATTTAACATGGTATCATGCCAAGTGAGCCAAGTAATTTGAGTTCAAATCTCTTAGCTTTAATGTTAAATCAAAATAAGTTTACTACAAGTTTCAAACGTGGCTTCCCCCAGTCACTTCTAAATGCTATTAAATTTCAATCAAGGTTCCAAAAATCAAGCTGAAGCTTTCTCTTCTTTGTTATCTCTGGGTTTCTGATTTCCCTTTTTTAATAATTTATTTATATTCAATTAATTTGATGTAGCTATGTACACGGAGTATTGATAAACGGGAAAAGCTAAAATCAAGGTTCATACTAGCACCAGCAGACCCATCAATCCCCTTTGGTCGGAAAAACTCAAAGTCCAGTTTCATAATGATCAAACACATCTGTTGGTGGTTCATGATAGCCAAATTTCCTATTTATGACGGCAAGCTTGAATGTTCGCATTCAGTAAGTTTTGCTTCCATGTCATCATGTTATAGTTTTTCTTCAGTTGTCTCTCTCCAAGTAAACTTACCGGCCATGATCTCATTTCTAATAGAGTGGAAAGATAGCATCACAATAATTAAGGTCAATCAGACCCCAATTCACATCTGGTTGTTTGCGTAAAAAATTTAGTTATGTAGCTTATTATCGTCATTGTACTTATTCCACCTTGACTCACTAGAGTAAAATTTACTACTTCAATGTTGTTTAATGGATAGTATATTAGAAGCCCTGGCCTAGTGCATGGCTTATCTCTCTAAGCTATTTGTTGGAAGATTTATTGCTGGTGCTGCATACATGTCTGGCAGATCTTACTGTGTCTTTTACATTTCCAAGTAAATGGAGAATTAATAGGATCTTCTAATGTAAGAGGTTAAGCCAGTCAATGTGAAATTTCATGAATACTGGCTCATTTGTACATGTGGTTTTAATATTTTATTTTTCAATTTCTCTTATAATGGTCCTTATGCTATGATTTTATAACTTGTAGTGGTCTCCAAAACATACGCTTTCTGCTTCCATTTCAAGTGCAATATATTCATGTGATGGTTTACTGGTGTATGCTGGTTTTGTGACGGTGCTATGGGAGTTTTTGATGCGGATAATTTAAGGCTCAGATGTAGAATGGCAGCTTCTGCATACATACCTTCCTTGTCTTTCAGGTAAGTGGACCTCTTATTTGGCGAGTTCTGAACATTCAGTTATTCTATATAAAGCAGTTCAGATGTTTCAAGGCATTTTTCGTATATTTCATTGTATCAAAAGTGTCGAAGCCCATAAAATCCATCACTCATTGACATTGTATATTCTGCAGCAGCAACACTACCACGTAGCAGCTCATCCATCCGAGCCTAATCAGATCACTCTTGGCATGAGTGACGGAGCAGTGCATGTAGTCGAGCCTTCTAATGCAGAGCTGACGTGGGTGGCACACTCTCGCAAGAAAACGGCTCCTCCCTTCTAATTTGTCAAATCCTTCCTTGAGTGGTCAAGCATTCGTCAAAACCTTTAGAAAATATAAAAAATGGTCAACCGTTTCGACAAAAGGAATTGTAAATTCATGTAGAAAAATACCTTTAGAATTCACAGGAGGAGTTGCCAAAGTACAAATCATACACAGAAATGAGATGATTCAAAAATTAAATTTTTATATTTCAAATTGAATAGATATTTCAAATTTCTAACCAAAGCAGACCCAATCAATCTAAATCAAAATATAAATTAAAATCAATTTTTATATGATTTTGAGATTATTTAAAAATTAAAGTGAATTTCGAGGAATCCATATATCAAAATCTCATTTTGAGTAATTATCTCATGTTTCAAACACATTCAAAAGGACTTATAAGATTATATAGAAAAATCATGAGAATTTTTTAAGTACAAATTAACTTTCACTTTTGTGGAAATAATGGGTGAAGGGCCCCATATATCACAGAAGCATGTGGATGCCCAAGCCTTTGATGTCACAAGTGTTTTATTAATTTTCTCATAATTATTACAAGTAATAGCTCTCCAAGATACAATACAAGTACTAATCTCTGACACTGAGCAGTCAACATTGTTACAAATTATTCAGAAATTAAATGCTCAGGAGCAACAGCCGTACAAGTAGCAATATCATTATGCTTCATAGCAGTAAGAGAATACACCAAATTCACCATGGGAATGCTAATATTATGTGGAACTGAAGAGAAATGAGTGGCAGTGGGCTGGTAGCAATCAGTTTGAACTGAGCAATAGAAACCTCCCCTAATAATTCCTTGAAGAAGGAGAATCTCTGTGTTTTTGTCCTTTATCAGACAATGTTGATTAGTAAACTAAATATACACAGGATTATCATGTAACAGCCAAGAAATACTAATCATTTTTTTTGTAATTTCAGATACATGAAATACTGTTAGGATCCTACATTGAGCGGGAAAAATGATGAAATGTGGTTTATAAGGGCTTACGCACCCTCCCTCGACAAGTTAGTTTTCCAAAGAGAATTCTATTGAAGCCCACAAAAAGCCCATTGCCTAGCCCAATTATTTGAGTTGATGGAGTGGGTTCCTATTGTTTGCCCAGCCCAATATTCTCTTTAAAGTTAAAGTATTGATTAGAAGCACAACTCAAAATAAGCAAAGCCAGTACGTAGAATGGATAAAAGTTGACCATTACCTACTCAAAGCTGTCAGCACCCTTGTAATCAGAACGAACTGAAAGATGACTCAATTGCGAGGTAATATGATTAGAAGCTCCACTATCAAGATAACATGATCCATCATCGACAGTAGCTGGTGAATCAATATAAGCTTGAGATGGTGGTGGTGATGCAATGACTGAACCATTTGAGAGTTGGAAGTGTGAATTTGGACTTGAAATAAGTCTTGAAAACTGATATCAAACCTGTGGTAGCACTACATTATCACATGGCCACTCTTACCACAGAGTTGGCAAAGTGGCCTACTGCGACCACCTGATGTTCTTCCTCGAACAAAGTATTGACAATTCTAAAATGATGGTGGGGATTGATACTGAGGAGTAAAAGATACTAAACCAGTAGAATTATCATTTTTTTTTTTTTGTCGTACCTTACAGTACTGAGCTACCAGGAACATCATTAGAATGCGAAGGAATTTGACAAGCAAGCTATTTTCATAAGCCTGTAGTTCAAACAAAGCTTCTTCAAATGTAAACAGCTTATTTAGTGAAGCTAATGATGTCAAATTCACAACCACTGCATCAAATTCAGGACCTAAGCCACTTAAAATATAGAGTATGAGTTTTGAATCTGAGATGTCTGTGCCAACTGCTTAGAGCATATCAGCGGCATCTTTCATTTTCTGAACATATTCATGGACACTTAGAGAACCTTTGGCTGTGGTTTGAAGCAAATGTCTGAGACGCATCACTTGAGAATGAGCTTGTATGATAGTCAATTTGTCCAAAACAGTCCAAATTTCACAAGCCGATGTACTCTTAACTACATGTCGCAACATTGACTGAGACATTTTAGACAATTCACAATTAACTGGTCCATTCGACTCCAAGCAGCAAAAGCTAGATTTAATTGAATTCTAGGCTTAGAGTTTTCATCAACAACAGTAACAAATTCAGGTGGTAAATCTCTAGATCCAGTTAGAAATATTCCAAATCAAAAGCACAAACCGCTGAAATTACTTGTGATTTCTAGTAAGCATTATTCTTTTGCGAAAGCCTAATTGTTATACGAGGCAGAGTAGTAGGAGTAATTGAAGAGAAGGAAGGAACCTGAACAAAAGCACAACCTGAAGACTTTGAAGTTCAATGGAAAGTATTGTAAGCTTCATCTTGCTGTTTGACCGGTGTATGAAGAGATTCTGGTGAACATTCTTGTTTGGATGCTGAGAATCGTTAAGAAAATTCTCCAAACAACAGAGTGCAGAGTCGTTTATATACTCAAGTGAAGAGACTGAAAACAACAAAACGAATGCTAGCAATCCACTT
>CM047748.1:28450189-28504766 GCA_026225825.1 Pistacia integerrima
GTTGAGCACGACTCTAATAAATAATAAAATCTTGGATCTCCAGACTCCAGTCCTTTAGCATGAACATAAAAGGATGGTATGCTAAGGAAGCTTGGCATCGGGAAACCCCCACATTGCTGCAAGCCTGCAATGGAGTAACAGTGCTAGCTGTAGCTTCAATCCCTTCTTCATTATCTTAGACGAAAATTCGTCCTCGGGGACAGTGGTTTATCATCTTCAATGTCTTCCCATTCTTGAAAGGTAGCGCGCTAGTCCTATTTCAATCACAGTTTTAATCTGTATCCTTAACGACAAATGAAAACTTGAACCTCTGAATCCAAACATGATGGAGCATTGGAGCTCCTCTTTTCCGAACTTGAATTACTCAATGAAGAATTGAAGATTGGACTTGAATCTAATAACTAGGCTCTGCAGGTTATCAGCTGCGTTTGGAAGTTATAATTAATAAATATAGAACTGCCTGGTATCTTGACCATTTTTGGAGGGGAGTCTATCTATAGGATTAATGGTTCTTAAAACATCAAAGTTCTGTGTAAAGTCAAACTTACTTGATCATGGGATTAACGAAATAACTAAAAGGTGTAAAATTGAATCAGCTAAAGATCAGCAACGGGAGCTTAATTTATTAATACAATAACAGAGTGTTGGTTTCTACAAATGATGAAATTAATTTATTATATTACTTAATATAAAATTAAGGTGATTTATATTAATTTTTTTTTTCAGGGATCAGGGATAGAAATCCTCATCTTGTCTCAAGAGGTTGAAAAATCGACCATGTCCCATCCCGTTTGTAAATTTTTTTGCTAAATTTCCCCATCACAAACGAGGCGGGTGAGGACAAACAAAGATTTATCTAAGCGGTGAAAGTTGTCATCCCTACCTATCATTATGGTATTTGTTATCTTCGACTTCTAAACATAGAACAGCTTCTATAATTTTATCTGCTAATTAGGATTATGGTTGTATTCATTTGCTAATTATATCGCTATAAATAAAAGTCGTCGAGGCAGTATTGATATAATTAGCAAATGAATAGAAGAGCTTCTATCATGTCTTAGTACAAGCTCCTTTTATACAACTTAATCTACAAAGAAGAAATGGAGAATATTTCACCTAAATTGGTGTTCTTGATTGTCCTCTTTGTCACAACCTCATGTAATTGGTCCATCATTTTTCTTTTCTTTTTCAAATGTCTATGATTTTAATTTCATGTGTTTAATTAGTTTTACTTAATTTAATTACAGTTTTATTGTTAGTTGAGTTACCAATAACTGAAATTGGGTTTGTTCGACCAGATTATTACTACCATGATGATGATTGTCCAGGAGGAAAAAGCTTTTGTTGTAAAGAACCAAACGATATTAAATGTCCAAAAGGCTCTTGCTATTGTTCATAAATTGATTAAATTCATCAAGAAGCTCAAAGAAAACTCTGTCATCCACTCATCCTAATTTTATATATATATATATATATATATATATATATATATTCTTTAATTAAAGAACTATATTATAATTTAAGTAAATAAATCTAATAAATACTAATGCTGTCTTTTGATTGATACCATTCCAAAGATTTTCACATACTGTTATAGATTATATTATTGTAGGAAACCATTATCAAATTGGTCCAGTAAAATTAAAAAAAGAAAAAGTCATTATAGTGCTTGTCAGACTGTTGTATTAATGCTTTGAAATTGAAATGTCTACAGTCTACTATACCCCATTTGTCTTATTAGGAGAATAAATATGGAATCAAAAATTAAGAATTTGGAGATTAATATAACAAAATTACAATGAAATAAAAAATGAATAGAAATAAAAAAAAAATTAAAAACATTTTCGTAACTAAAATTAAAGATTTAAAATAAAAATCCCTACCTTAAAAAACAAACAAACAAAATTCTAATATTAAATATTAATTTATAATCTATTGTCCTTTATTTATTTTTATTTCATTTTAGTTTATAATTTTGTAAATTAAAAGGTTTATTTTTTTAATTTCATTTTATTATTCTCAAAAAGTATAAAATGACAAGCATACCCTTATAGTTTTTAACTTTTTCCGAGTATATTAGTCTGATAGGGTCTATAATAACTTTTTCAGATTTTACCGGACCAAAGGGATACTTTCTTTTCCTGATTAAGTGTTATTTATACAAAAACTATTTTAAACCATCAAATTTTCTCAAGGTTTCGACTTCAGGTAATTTCCAGCAGCCACTCTCCATGATAGCAAAACGTTTGCACAAAATCGATCCATTTAATAAATGGGATTATGATTACTCTTCAAGGAATGATACTAATGAGTGGCTCTCAGCTTTTCCAAGTTTGGTTGTTCTGAAATCTTTTTTCTTCTTGCCTATATTATCTCCTGGTAAGTCGTTTCGTTTCTATTTGTTTAAGTTATTGTATTAGCGCTTGCTTTATCTCATAACTGAACATTTATTTATATAAGCAGTTTCGGAGTCGAAACATGCGACAGAACGCATATCTTGAGTTGTTAAAGGTAAGCCTCGGAAAATTGAACCAGTATTTCCGTTATTTGTGCGTATTTACAAGTGGTGGTATGGTATGGGGCTATGATAGATTTTTTTCTTTATTTTATTGTGGATATAGTTTACGGCAATAAAATATTCGGCTCACCGGCTATGCAAATCATACTCATCTATCAGTTCTTTGGTATTTACAGCAGGACCGATCAGTTTATCTGTTCACAAGAGTCCTCCGGGCGCACGGCTACGCCCACGTAATAGGGTTCCTATTAACTATAATAGTGCTAGCTGTTTTTGTGTCTCTTTATGCACGGTCGCATGCAGGAAAGAAGTTCTTCAGGTCATTGCCGAATTTTATTTGACTGGGTTGTTGATGCTGAATATTTCCATGTTGTGCATGATGATGGCATATTCCTCAATCTCTTACCTGGCTCATTATAGAGATGAGAACCGGGTAGCTTTGATCATTAGTAGGTTTGCTTTCATACCCTACCTTTTCTTTATCGCGTTGCAATTTACCATTTTGAAAGACTTATTCAAGTTATCATTTTTTCCTTTACTTAAACATGGAGATAGTAGAACATCAAAGTGGTTTAAGAAATTACAGTAGTTTATAGAACTTCATATTGTAGACTGATGTATTTGGAGTGGCATTTTCACATTTGACTGGTGGAAGTTTTATGTGTTGGTTCTTTTATATGACATTAATATATTTGATATGTGTTTTGCTTTTATAGAAACATTGAAATGCTTCGGTTGACTTTATAGTACTAGTTCATTGGTAATACATGCAATTATAAAAATTTCCGAGTTATTTACAAAAAACAAAGACAATGAAATTTTACATGCACCAATAAAGGCAATGGAAATTTTTTTTTTGAAATATTGGAAACCCGTTCCTTTTCTTTATTGTTTAGGTGCTATATTTAATCCTAGAATTAAATTAGCACATTTAGAAAATGGTCTTGACAATTTAAGTGAAAATTTACAAAACGAATCATATGTCAATTAAATAGGAGAGGTAAAAAATAGTCTTTTCGAAGTATATTTCCAATATGAAAACAGGTATGGGAACCCGCTTGATCGCAAAGGCGAAATATCCAGAGAAGCTGTAGCAGAAGAAACAAATGAAGACTTATTCTCTTGGAATGCACTGAATAGGCCGAAGAGGACCCGAGTCCGAAGCACAGCCTCCTCTTCAGAAGCACCACCACCAATAACAACAACAACAACTAATATCTTTGTCCTCCATGGAGTCGCGAGTAATGAACTTCAACAATATTTGGCAACCCCCGAAATGTTTTCAACAGGTCACTTTGATCTCTTAGAGTATTGGAGAGCCAGAAAATGTATTTTTCCGATATTATCAAGACTTGCCTTGGATGTTTTCGTTGTTCCTGTCTCAACCGTCTCATCCGAACAAACATTTAGTGCAAGTGGAAGGATTTTAAATGAAAGGAGGACTAAACTTGCTCCAAAAATGATTGAAGTCCTCACATGTCTTTGAGATTGGGAACGATCGTGCCATCAAGATCAATACGAGGTTATCGACAATGCTTTAGTAGAATCATTTCAATTTTGTAATATAGATGATACAGATGAAGGAGGTCCTAGTGAACCACCCCCAATTTAGTTGTTTTGTAAAATGTAATTTGTAAATTAATTGTCAATTATTGCACTCTTTTTTCTTTACCAAGTTTTTCTCCCATTGGGTTTTTCTTGGTGAGGTTTTTAACGAGGCAATAATTGTTGTAATTTCTTATTTTATTTTTTGATAAATGAATAAGTCTAATTTTTCTTATATTACAATTTTATTGTATTAAAATTGAATTAATATTTGAAATGTTAACAAAAAAAAATTAAATTGAATTGAATTGAATTATTGATATTTGAAAAGTTAACTAAAAACAATTATATTTATAATTATTTATTTGAAAAGTTAAATTAAAAAAACAAAAAAACAAAAAAAACACAAAAAAAAAAAAGAAAACCGGGCTAACCCGGCCCGGACCGTGCCTAACCCGACGGGTTAGGGCTGGCGGGCCAGGCTGGGCCAGCCACTCTCCCTAAATTGGCGGGCCTAACCCGGCCCGCCTTTGTTGGCGGGCGGGTTAAGCCCAGCCCGCCAAAGCATGTAACCCGCCGCGGGCCGGGCTGGGCCGGGCGGGTTACTTTTCCACCATTAAGCATGAATTACCAAGATTGGAAACCAGATATTGTTATCCATTCAGTATTTCAGGTTAGTTGCTTGAAGAGCCTTTTATCATCAATGTGAATGCTTCATTCAGCATATTATTAAAGAAGTTTTTACAGATCCACGTCTTGTATTACATAGTTTGTATTTACCAGAATTTTATTTTTATTTCCCCCGAATTTAAGTAGTAGTAGTTTCATTTTACTTTAGAAAAAATTTACAAAAAAAATAGCTTTTGATATGAAACCAATTTTTTTTTTTTTTTTTGTTATTGAGAGTATCTGGACTAACTTATGCGTACTTTGATTAATCTCCTAACCTCTAACAAAACTTCTATAACAGGGCAAGCCTTGCGTCCGTAGCCAACAATATTAGTAAGATTCGAACTTGATAACACAAGGGAAACAAACCCTTTGACCCCAAACCTTTATCACTCGGCCAATCTATTGTTGGTTAAACCAATTTTATTTATACTACATTCGTTGATCATGAACATAAATGGATGGTATGCTACGAAGCTTGGTAGTAGGAGTTTAATGAATGGTGCTTGATCATTTTGTGTTAAAATTAGTTCTTACTTGCTGGTTGGAGGGAATATAATTGTTAAGAGTTTGCCTATCATGACCAGTAATTCAATCAATTCATCGGGCTTAAATCTAAACTATGATTTTCGCATCTACAATTTTTGTAGTTTTTTGTGGGTATTTAATTTAATTGATTATATGTTGAGAAATGTACCAAGTAAAATTAGAGGACCATAGATGGATATGAGTAGCAGGTGGCTGATTTTTAACCTTATTTAAAATTATGGAGAGATTAACCATATAACAAGATGAATTTGAATAAGATAAAACTAGTTTTAAATTTGAAATTGGGGAAACAAAAAACTTAATTAAACTTAAAAGGGTATTTTTTGTATTAAATGGGTTCCAATATGATATTTTCCAATCTTGGTAATTCATGCTTAAAAGGTAATGGTTCCGCCAGGAAATTACTTGGTCAGTTCAGTGGTGTTTAAAGGTCCATGCAAAGGTCCGATTTTATTCATAGTGAAAGGGTTTGTGAAGGCTAGCTCCTATTGATCTATCAACGTTTACAAATAAGAATAGTTGGATCACCTTTCAAAATCTCAACAACTTCACCCTTGCTGGTGGTGGAATTTTCCATGGCCAAGGACAAACTGCATGGCCACAAAATGATTGCCATCAAAATTCAAAGTGCCAGCTTCCTACACCAAGTTCTTTCACTAATAATATGCTAACATTTTAATCTATAACTGAAACACAATTTCGAGTTAATTAGTTGCTTACTTGCTTCGCTTTTTAACAGTCTTTACGATTCAATTCCCTCAACGACTCAACAATCAAAGATATAAAATCAGTTGATAGCAAAAAAGTTCATATCAACATTTTTTCCTGCTATAACTTAAAGCTAAAATCTGTCAAGATCTCAGCACCTGGAGATAGGCTCCTTCAAGAGTGAAGATCAACAATGTAAGATACAACAACATTCGCGGCACTTCCTCCTCCAAGGTTGCAGTTAATCTAATGTGTAGCAAAGTGAACCCATGCCAAAATGTAGAGATTGGTGACATCAACTTGGTTTACAACGGCGGTAATGAAGGTCGAGCAACGTCTTCTTGTTCAAACGTTGAAGCAATCCTTAGAGGAAATCATAACCCAACCACATGTGCCTAGGTTATCTCTATACTTAATAATCATTCATACGATAATTGTTGAATGTAGTCTATAAAATGAGCTACATTTGTTAATTCATTGCTTTGTATGTACAACTTTCGAGATTAAAGAACTATATATATATTCTTTAATTAAAGAACTATATTATAATTTAAGTAAATAAATCTAATAAATACTAATGCTGTCTTTTGATTGATACCATTCCAAAGATTTTCACATACTGTTATAGATTATATTATTGTAGGAAACCATTATCAAATTGGTCCAGTAAAATTAAAAAAAGAAAAAGTCATTATAGTGCTTGTCAGACTATTGTATTAATGCTTTGAAATTGAAATGTCTACAGTCGACTATACCCCATTTGTCTTATTAGGAGAATAAATATGGAATCAAAAATTAAGAATTTGGAGATTAATATAATAAAATTACAATGAAATAAAAAATGAATAGAAATTATTAAAAAAAATTAAAAACATTTTCGTAACTAAAATTAAAGATTTAAAATAAAAATCCCTACCTTAAAAAACAAACAAACAAAATTCTAATATTAAATATTAATTTATAATTTATTGTCCTTTATTTATTTTTATTTCATTTTAGTTTATAATTTTGAAAATTAAAAGGTCTATTTTTTTTAATTTCATTTTATTATTCTCAAAAAGTTTAAAATGACAAGCATACCCTTATAGTTTTTAACTTTTTCTAAGTAGTCTGATAGGGTCTATAATAGCTTTTTCAGATTTTACTGGACCAAAGGGATACTTTCTTTTCCTGATTAAGTGTTATTTATACAAGAGTAAACGACATGTTCCCACCCTAGGTTTAACGACATCTAAAATTAATACCACTGGTTCTATTTATTCCAAATCTCCACCCTTAAACTAGCACCGTTTCTATTTTTTTAACAGTTAAAGGGTAAAACGGTATTTTCCTATAATTTAAAATTCAAACTTCAAAATAATCTCAAATTTCTCTCCACCTCCTCTCTTCCTCCACCTCCACCACCGCTGGCTAGAGATCCCGACCGAGATCATTGGGTTGCATCCCACCGCCACCACCACCACGCCACTACCGTCGAACAATAGACACAAACACTCCGAAAATCAACCAATCAACCCCAGAAATCCCAAACAAACAAATCTGATTTGTTCAACACCTGATTTGTCCAAAACCAAAACAAAATCACACAATCACTCCAAATACAAACACTATCAACCTCCAATCATAACCAAAGCTCTCAATCTCCAATCAATTCTCCGAAACAATCTCTAAATTAACACAATTTCACCAAAAAAAGTGACGAAGAACACGAACCTCTTGACCGGCGAATGGCGACTAACCGGTTGTTGGGTATAGGGGGGTTTTGTAAAGTGGGAGCTGCTGAGTGCATTGGTGGTGTCCAATTGGATTTTGGCCATCGGAATCGACCAGAATCCGCCGAAGGAAAGCAAAACCCTAAAGCTAAGCTGCGCGGCGGTTGGAAGGTTCAATGCGTTGGGAAATAGAGGGGTTTTGAAGTATGGGCTACGGGGAAGCGAGATGGAGGTGATAAAGGGTTTCAACTCCGTCGGAAATAGCTCGATTGGGCAAAAACCCCACGGCGGCGGTGGTGGGAGGGGGCGATCTCTTGAGTCATCGAAAAAGGCCAAAACGGCTAGAAAAAAAATCAGGTGGTGGTGCTGATGAATTTCAGTTTCGGGAGGGAGAGAAAGAGTGTGGTTGTGGTTGAGGGTGAGGGTGAGGGTGAGAGAGAAGCGGCGGAAGAGAAGAAGGGGAAGATGAAGAAGAAGAAGATGGGAGGGGTAGTTTGGTAATAGCATGTCATGCACTCTAATTTTTATTTATCTGTTAGTTTAAGGGTGGAGATTTGGAATAAATAGAACCAGTGATATGGCTTCGTTTGGTTGGATTTTGGGAATACTACTTTTAGTATTCCCAAAAATGTTAAACAGTAAAATACCCAAAAACTCACAATATTATTCAACTTTATTCAATATTTTTTAAACCCCCTAAATTTATTAATTCAATTAAATTACCCTAAATATTTTTAATGTTTTTGTTACGGCGACTCCGGCCACCCTCTGGTGGTGGTGGCCGGCTGTCCGTATTTGAGGGTGGATTAGGGGTGTTTTTGTTAACTTTTAATGTTTTATTATAAGGGGTGTTTTGTAAAAAAACAAACATAAGGGGTATTTTATTAATTTGTAAATCCTACATCGCAATACCCGTCCAATTCAACTTTTTTTTTAACTTTTTTCAAAAAACTTTTCCAAAAAACACAAAATTGAGAACCAAACTGAGCCAATTTTGGATTTCGTTAAACCTACGGTGGGAACATGTCGTTTACTCTTTATACAAAAACTATTTTAAACCATCAATTTTTTTTTCTAAACCTCCATTCCTTAAGTTTAACTGCGATCATTTTACGGCAGCGAGGTATGGGCTACCAATTTTCAAAGTAGAGGTCAAACGAAAATTTATGGAAGGGAAAAAATGTAAAATATTTTATTGAAAGGGGTCCAGGAAGTTGAACAAATTCTAGGGTAAAATATAGATTTTCTGAAGGTTCATCAGAGTTCAGAGACGAGTTTCTTCTTCTTTTCTGTATTGTTAGGGTTTCGACTTCAGGTAATTTCCAGCAGCCACTCGCCATGATAGCAAAACGTTTGCACAATATCGACCCATTTAATAAATGGGATTATGATTACTCTTCAAGGAATGATACTAATGAGTCGCTCTCAGCTTTTCCAAGTTTGGTTGTTCTGAATTTTTTTTTTCTTCTCTCCTATATTATCTCCTGGTAAGTCGTTTCGTTTCTATTTGTTTAAGTTCTTGTATTAGCGCTTGCTTTATCTCATAACTGAACATTTATTTATATAAGCAGTTTCGGAGTCGAAACATGCGACAGAACGCATATCTTGAGTGGTTGAAGGTAAGCCTCGGAAAATTGAACCAGTATTTCCGTTCTTTGTGCGTATTTACAAGTGGTGGTATGGTATGGGGCTATGATAGATTTTTGTCTTTATTTTATTGTGGATATAATTTACGGCAATAAAATATTCCGCTCACCGGCTATGCACATCATACTCATCTATCAGTTCTTTGGTATTTACAGCAGGACCGATCAGTTTATCTGTTCACAAGAGTCCTCCGGGCGCACGGCTACGCCCATGTAATAGGGTTCCTATCAACTATAATAGTGCTAGGTGTTTTTGTGTCTCTTTATGCACGGTCGCATGCACGAAAGAAGTTCTTCAGGTCATTGCCGAATTTTATTTGACTGGGTTGTTGATGCTGAATATTTCCATGTTGTGCATGATGATGGCATATTCCTCAATCTCTTACCTGGCTCTTTATAGAGATGAGAACCGGGTAGCTTTGATCATTAGTAGGTTTGCTTTCATACCCTACCTTTTCTTTATTGCGTTGCAATTTACCATTTTGAAAGACTTATTCAAGTTATCATTTTTTCCTTTACTTAAACATGGAGATAGTAGAACATCAAAGTGGTTTAAGAAATTACAGTAGTTTATAGAACTTCATATTGTAGACTGATGCATTTGGAGTGGCATTTTCACATTTGACTGGTGGAAGTTTTATGTGTTGGTTCTTTTATATGACATTAATATATTTGATATGTGTTTTGCTTTTATAGAAACATTGAAATGCTTCGGTTGACTTTATAGTAATCAAAAAGAAAGAAACTCTATGCAGTCTCCTTGAATTGGTTTATTTTTCTATTTTTGTGGTTGTCAAAGAAGCTTTGTTTCAGCACAAATGACAGTGAATTCTCTTCTTTAACTGCATCTTTATATCTACATTTTCTTCTTTTATATCAGAGTTATGATATGGGTCAGCTCTTTTGTACATGTTTTGTTCTTTTATAGATGGGTTATATCTTGGTTACCATGCTATGTCTTTTATGTAAGTCTTTTTGTTTCTTTGAAGTAAGCTTATATATATGGTTATATTGATATCATATATAGCATGCTTTTGCAAGTTTAATTTTGTTTACAATGTAATAGTTTTTTGTCTTGTTTATGTTCTGTTTGAGAAGAGAAAAGCTGGCTTAATTGAGATATGATGACATGCTTAGTTCTTACTTGGTTGTAACTGCTACAGCGTTTGCATTTGGCAACAATGCATGTGGATGGTATGAAGAGATTATATGAACTAGGCTGATATCTGGAAAATGACTTTCCAGAATGCTGAAGCAAAACATTCACTTTCATTCCATTTGGTCATCAATATTACCTTTTCTGAAAAATAATTTCCTTAAATCTTCAAAAACAAGAATAATGATTCCTGAGTTTACTGGTTTTTGTTACAAAACACACTGAATGATTAATCAACTGACAATGCCCTTGTATGTTTAGCTTCAAGTTTGGCAATTGGGAAAATGCGGACAGCGTCCCTCAAGTTTTCTGTTTGCAGTGTTTTCTGTTTTCGTTTCTCCTAAATATGCTTCCTAGAAAAAGAATACAGGATAGTTTTCTGTTTCAGAACTGGTAGAATTCTGGATTATTGGAATGTAAAATAGTCTTTTGAAGTAATACGATGGTACATATATTTTCTTTAAATGCATTCAGATCATTGATAGTAGTTTTTCTGCTTACCGAAAATTCCTTGCAGGTAACTGGGGTCATTTTTGCCGTAGCAAAATTTATACAAATATTGCAAAATCGACACATTTAACAAATGAGATTCTGATTACTCTTCAAGGAATGATACTAGTGAGTCGCTCTCAGCTTTTCCAAGTTTGGATGTTCTGAAATCTTTTTTCTGTGCTTCTATATTATCTCCTGGTAAGTCGTTTCGTTTCTATTTGTTTAAGTTCTTGTATTAGAGCTTGCTCTGTCTCATAACAGAACATTTATTTATATAAGCATGTTCGGAGTCGAAACATACAACTGAACGCATATCTTGAGTGCTTGAGGGTAAGCCTCAGAAAATTGAACCAGTATTTCCATTGTTTGTGTGTATTTACAAGTGGTGGTATGGTATGGGGCTATGATAGACTTTTGTCTTTATTTTATTGTGGATATAGTTTATGACATTAAAATATGCGGCTCCCTGCTATGCACTGCAGACTTATCTATCAGTTTACGACAACACTGAGGCTTCCTCCAACGCCGGAGATGGCATCAGGATACAATGCCTCTACTGATGCCATTCATCTTTGCAATACTTTGATCATTTTCTCTTTGGTGGGCAATGTGAGGATCTTATCATTTTGGACTCCAGGAGCAATAAGAGTGCGGAAGTGTCTTGTTTAGTTATGTGCAAAATGGATGGGAAGATTTTTTTAATCATCAATTTCTTCACTGCCCTTTAGTTCCAAAGTTGTGGCTTCATCTTTTAGGACAGTAACAGAAACTCTTAATGGTTCTTCGGTGCAATGGATGCACGATACAATCACGCAATTAGGGTGCACCACGTCAGTGCATGTTTGACACACGCTCCCTCATTGGGTGGTTATACGTGCATCCGTTGCACCGATGATTTGCTCATTCCACAGAAGAAATCAGCTTCTTGTCGGACAGAATTTGTTTACTGACATATTATGGCTTCCATTACTAAAGAATTGCAGGATCAGTGTTTTTTCTTCGCTGTTTAACAAAATTTTGTTGGATATAATACCTGACTGTATAAAAAAACTTAAAGACCTCTTTTGCGTGTAAATTTAAATTTTCATTTCAGTGATCAAGTTCTTATATTGATTTAATTCTGCCTTTTAAGTTGGTATAGAAATGCTTTTCTCTATTGCTAGTCTCGACCTGCTGATAAATGCCTTAAAGCCGCTCATTTTTTCTCAATTCAAGCTTTAGCCATTGTGCTTCATTCTACCAAGAAAACAAAAAAAAAAAAAAACATGAGAACACTAGTTTTTTTATTATTTGGAGTATCCAATTACTTAAAAAATGGTTTTTTTTTTTTTTTAATCCTATTTTTGTACATATTTGTCCCCGAGTTACAATAACCATAAGCACAATTTATGAAACAAAGTTGCCCACAATCTTATTAGCAAACATAGCGTTATGGAAGTTACCCACAAAATCATTGTAATTTAACACAAGCCAATAGATTTGTTTAAAGCCTAAAATACTAAATGGAAGTTAAAAGAGAATTAGCGGAGATGGAATGCTATCATAAATCTATAAATGCCTCTTGAAATTAATCTAGCTAATATAAACAAAGCAAGTAAAGCATAATAATTCATTAATAAAATTCACTTCATCAAACTAGTTAGCACTTAAGATGGCTTTCAAAATCCACTCTTGGCAAATAATTTATATACTAATTGTGTTTATTTTGTCCAAAAATGTATATGCAATAGATGAATCAGTTTTCAATGTAATGGATTCTGGCACAACAGCAACTGCTGAGATCGATAATAGTAACTATTGTGTTTCAATTATGTCATCTTTCAGGCTTTTAGTATTGCTTGGGAATCAGCTTACAATTGGACTGGCACAAGCAAGGTATTGGTTCCGTCAGGAGAGTACTTGGTCAGTTCAGTGGTGTTTGAAGGTCCATGCAAAGGTCCGATTTCATTTATAATGAAAGGGTTTGTGAAGGCTTTTACTGATCTGTCAACGTATATTCATAAGGATAGTTGGATCACCTTTCGACATCTCAATAACTTCACCATCGCTGGAGGTGGAACTTTCTACGGCCAAGGACAAGTTACACGGACACAAAACGGTTGCCTAAATAATTTAAACTGCATACTTCCTACAGTAAGTTCTTTTGTTATTAACACGCCTAGGATTTTAATCTTGCATCGCCATTTTTATAATTGAAACATAGCTTTAAGTTAATTAGTTGCTTACTTGGTTTGCCTTTTAACAGTCTTTAGGATTTGATTTCCTCAAAGACTCAACAATTCAGGGAATTAAATCTATTGATAGCAAGAAAATTCATATCAACATTTTTTCCTGCAACAACTTGAAGCTAAAACCTATTAAGATCTCAGCACCCGGGGATAGTCCTAACACTAATGGAATTCACATCGGGTCATCAAATAGGATTATGATATATCATTCAATGATATCTACTGGTGATGATTGTCTCTCTCTAAGTCCTGGAAGCGAAAACATTCTAGTCTCTGATGTTTTCTGGGGACCAGGACATGGAATTAGTGTTGGTAGTCTCGGAAGGACTCCAAATGAGAAAGGTATTACGGGATTAACAGTGAGAAATTGTACCTTTACAGGCACAGAGAATGGTGTAAGAATCAAGACATGGCCTGATTCTAATGAGGGCACAGCTTCCAATTTCACATTTGAAGATCTTGTTATGAATAATGTTGCATTTTATTTCCTATTTAAAGAGCAAGTTTGGGTCTTTGTTTGTAGTAAAAAATTTCAATTCAATTCAATTTAAGTATTGTGTCTCTTCTATTTTATCTCGTTTTATTCTTCGTTTTCTTACCCTGCAAAGTATGTTGTTTGAGTGTGAGTTGCAATATTGAAGGCAAATTTCCAATAGTTGATCAATCATATAGATTATTTTGGAAAAGCAAAAGTCACAACAAATTAATCTTGAAATATTAATTCTAACAAGCATGGCCCAGTTCTTATGACCTTATCCATTCAATGAACTTCTTGAAAGTCTTGTCAGAAAGGCCGTCATCTTTGACACTTTTCAATGCAGTTTCCTTGAGTTCCAAAGCTCTTGCTTTAAAATCTTCATCACCAACCACTTGACCCACCTTAGTCTTAATTTCTTCTCGTGTAATGATACCACTTTCGTCCCTGTTAAACTTTAATCCCACCTTCCAAATATCACAAATGTAGCTCTCATTAATAAATTGGTCACCGAAGTATGGCCAGCACAAGAAAGGAAGTCCATTGCTTACACCTTCCATGGTGGAATTCCAACCACAATGGCTAAAAAAGCAGGCAATGGAAGGGTGACTCAAAACCTTCTGTTGTGGCGCCCAACCCACCATTTTGCCATGATTGGCTACCCTGTCTTGAAACCCTTCTGGGTAGGCTTCGTTTGCATCATCAGTAATATCTGGCCTCACAACCCATAAGAACGGCCTGTTGGTGAGTTCAAGTCCTAGTGCCAGCTCTTGGAATTGGATCTTGTCTATAACTGTGAAGCTGCCAAATGCAACATAAATGACTGAGTTAGGCTGCTGTTGATCTAGCCATTTCAAGCAAGTTGAGTCTTCTTGCCAGAAGTACCCTGATGAATTTCCTTGTCGGTTGCTTGCCAAAAGAGGTCCTATTGGAAGAATATTTGGAACCAAGGTGAACGCTTCAGGTTCAAAATCAGATGTTGAGTTGCAAACGAGCCAGTCTGCCACTTTCACAGCTTCTGTGATATTCTCTAAGTAGTGAAAGATTTTCTTCTGGAAAGCTAAGCTGCCACCCATGTTGGCCCAAAGAAATTTTGTACTGTCGATTTCAGGCATATTGTGAGCGAGCTGAATCATTTGTTTCTTGATTGGAGTTCCTGGAATTAACAGAAAGTGAACATAAAAGAAATAGATAACTGCATGCTTGGCCTACCTTATATTGGAACACTGTGCATAAGTCTAAAGATTTAATTCTCTTCTTCAGTTTATTAATTATCTTAAGCGCTGGTTTTTTTAACTGAGGTTGTAACTCGGATCCCTTTTAGAGCAAAAAATAATTTTAGTAATGTTGTGGGGAAAGAGCCAAGCACCTTGGGATCAAGTTCCCAAGTTGCCGTTTCAGGCGTTAACCAGTAATATAATTCTAATAGTAGTCCTTAATTGTGTGTCATTAAGTTCCTTAAACTTGCAACAAAATACAGAAAAAGAGAAACGAGTGAGAGTGCGTTACCATCACTGTCAATGATTCCTTCATCAATCATCTTCGGAACATTGTAAAGCAAGGCCAGACTTGCAGCTGCTAAGGTCCAAAATGCAGCCTTCTTAATTTTCATCTTCTCTGCAACTCCAATGGCAAATCCCATATTACCGTCCGCAATCACACAAACAATCTTTTCCTCTTCCACTCCGTTGATCTCTTCTATGAGCTTCTCCAGTTCCCCAGGCATCACCTTCGGCATTGCTTCAGCTAACCTTGCCATATCATTTCTATCTTCCCACGGTTCCATTCCAGCCGGAATTGATACCAGATGGATTTCATCCCCAGTATAATTTTTCTGTAAAGCGTTGATGACTCGGTTGTGGTTATGATCTGTGTTGACAAGTGTGACTCTGAAGCCATGTTTAACTAAGCACTGTGAAAGCTCCAGTAAAGGAATTACATGGCCTTGTGCAGGAAATGGTATAGCCAGAATATGTGGACGACCCATCTTAATTTTCTGTTTTATTCTTAGTTATGAACAAACTTTGGCTTCGCATATTTATATCGTGCTAATAACCAGTTTTATAAGGATCAGGGATGGGCACAGCTTGTCTGTTACTGACATGCGTATGTGATTTTGTAACCTCCTGATTTTTCCTCTTAGGGGGCTGACGACTTTGTAGAGGTGGATGCTGAATTGTTAAGAGAGTTGTATTTAATTATATTGACTTAGTAAGCCGAATTGGAAACTTATTTCATAATTATTTTATTATTTGTCGTGGTGGAAACAGACATCTTGAAGAAAATAAAAACATTCCAATAGAATATCCATTTAGACTAGTCTTTTTTTTATTTTTTTATTTGCATATCACTTTAAAAGAAATTAAAATCTTGACTGGTCATTTTTATAGTTTGGATTTTTTGTTTATAATTTCTATAGTAATCATGAGATCAACCTAAAGAGAAAAATGTGACATTCGAAACAAATAATTCACAACATTATTATAAGTATAAAGAATATATATATTAATTAAATATTGTAATAATGTTATAATTACAAAGTTGATATCCCAATTTTACACCTTAAATTATTGTGATTTGTGATTTCCTCAATTATAACAACTCTTATAAGTCATTTTATTCAACTAAAAAAACAAAACTTTGAAAGCATCAATCCAACTTCACCGAGATGTTCCTAAGATGCATAGTTACAACCTCGGATTCTATAACAAAATGACGCTCGAAGTGTAATTCAAATATCAAATTAATTAAGTTTATCACTTTGCTACATGACCAAACATAGATTCTGATATTGAAGAAAACAACCGACTACATATTGATTAATTCTATTATGCAAAAAAGAGTTTGAGTTGGATTGTTTTAATTACCAAAGTAGATGAATCTTCATCTTTGATCGTTTTAAAGGAAGCAGGACAAGATCTCTCATAGTTATTGAATCCTCAAGCTTCAAAAATCATAATTTTCACCACAAGCTAATCGAAATTGAAGGTAATGAATCGGGAAAAATAAAATTGAAAGGACAATTAGATAATTAACATAGTTAACAATTTTTTTCAGTTGATATTCATGTTCAATAAAATTAAGATTTAATTTGATTTCAATAAGTAATCTAGGAGTTGGGAGTTTGATATATTAAATGAAAATGATATTAAATGTAGAACTGGTTTGCTTAAATATGAGATTGGTTAATATGTCAAGTAATAATGTGGTAGTGTAAAATATAAGATATTAGTGTCATACTAACTAAAAGATTATGAAAACCGATAATATAATTTGAAATGTGAGACTAGTAACATAACATAAAAGAACTCAAAAAAATTAATAAAATAAAATAACTCGAGCTTAAATTATGGGCCATTTGAAATGTGAGACTAGTAACATAACATAAAAGAACTCAAAAAAATTAATAAAATAAAATAACTCGAGCTTAAATGTATGGGCCAATTCAAACGGAAAAAATACAAAACCTTGTGAGCAACAAACCAACTAATGCCGTTATACTCTTTAAACTATTTAAATACTTTACGGGTCAAATAAAATGACCAAAACATTAGGAGCTTTTGAAAGCTGACCTTTCATCCAATTTCTTGACTTTTTTACCCTTGTCTCCTTTACATAATTACTTCAAAACCAAATAAGATGGTATTATCAGAGACTGTTACAACTCATTTGTTATTTGACATTTTAAACAGGTTTTTAAGGTTGTATTTTTTATTTGAATACAAATAATAATAATAATAATAATTAGCAAAAGCATAAACAAGAAAATATATATCTTATTTGTATTGAATATTGATGATTATATTAATCAAGTTGTGTTAAAAATCAGGAGAATAATGATCAAGACCATTGGTCAAATTAGTAAGTGACATTTGTGTGCCAAAAGATAAAATTTGATAAATAAATGAGACCAGACAAAAGTATATATTTAATTTCAAATGATGAAATTAATATTCATATATATAAATTTTAAAACTTTTAGTGGGATATGGGGTGGCTATGGTAGCTCTAAGCCTAAGCATAAGTCCGCCATTGATGAAGACATAAAATATTTCTTTCATCAAATTATTTTTAAAATGGAATATGTTAAAAAGATTACATATCTATCATTGGAATTTAAACTCTAAGCCTAAGCATAAGTCCATAGTTGATCAAGACATATAATATTTCTTGCATAAATTATGTTTAAAATCAAATATGTTAAAACTATAAAACTATCTTTACAATTTTTTCATAGTGACTAGTCAGTTTGTATTGAGTAGACGAAGTACACTGTAAACTAACCAATTGAAACTGTCACATTAGAATTATATGAAAAAATTATAAGTGTAGTATTGTCCATGTTAAAAAGATTAGGTATCTATCATTGTAATTTAAAAATATTTTAATTCGATACTTTAATGTTTAAACGACCCAAGGTTTGTCCCAACTTTCTAAATCCCCTAAGGTATTGACATTAACTTAAAAATCCCTGTCATTGGTCATTTTTAGTTAGTTTTCACAGTAACAGGATGAATGACTTTAATACCCTCGTCTTCCCATCCAAAACACCCCACTTCTGCATTAACAGGCCCAGCAACTACCCTATCATGCCCCAAACCCTCCTCCCCTATATAAGCCATGGAACACCCTCTCATTGTCGTAGAATCATTTTCCTAAAACACCCAACTCTCCCCCACAACAATACCTCAACCACCACAACCAGGAAGCCGCTTACCGCAACCATACTCGCACAAATTAAAAAAACCATTCGGGCTTTTCATCAAACACCTATTATGCTTTTTTAAACTCTCCTCTTGCAACAACTTTCTACCTTTCTCATACCCACATAACATCATTACCAAATAAAAAAACAGGGAACAACCATTGCAGACACAACGAAAAAAACAAGTGAGCAAAAGTGATTGCTGCATCGCTTTTTCCGATTAAGAATTTCGACAGTAAGTTTACAAACTCTTTCAGCTCCCTTTTTGTATGTGTCCACTTGTCACGGCTGCAGATATATGAAAATTTCCCACATTTTGCGGTTAACTAAAGCTTGTAGAAATTAGTACAAATCCAAATATCAGTGTACCCACATGATTTAATCTGTGAAATTAATTCAATCATTTTGAAACTTGAATGTATGTTTTGACAATCTTAATGGTGATGCGGCGTGGTTGAAGAGATTGGGGTGGGAGGATACGAGGAAAGGAGGAAACACGATGGAGAAAGGGGGTGCAACCGGATGTGGGTTCGCTAGCTGGGTTGCAGGCGGTTGTAGAGTGGGGTTGCGAAAGGGTTTTGTGTTTGTTGGCTGGTTTGGGCTTCCGATAGCTCAAAGTGATTTAGAGGGGATAATTTGATTAATAATTGCTTAACTCTAAAATTTATTAGCGATTTACTCTTTTGCCCCTGTTTTATTAAAACTAACATAAAATTTATTAGCAATGGAAGCTACGTCGCAAAGCATTAAGTGGGGTCTGATTAGGATTTTTCTTCATGCTCGTCCAGGTCAAATCGAAAATCTTTGCAATAAAGACAAAGAAATATTCATAAAAAATAAGTTAAAAGGAAATATTCATAAAAAATGATCTTTGAATTGAGCTTTAGCATGGTTCATGTATAACTTCTCAATTATAAATTTTCTTCGTTCCGAATTTCAGATTTGTTTATTTAGGTATAATTCACATGATTTAGTAATTAAGTCATTTTTTTTCCTTAACTTATGTGATCATAATCAGTCCACTAATTAAACCATTGGTTTTCAGAACTTCTATTTTAGAAATTCAGAATTTAAGTAATTAATCTCTCCATGGCTTTCTTAAAATCAGATTAATTATTATAGACAAATAGTAGAGGAGTTTTATCAGAATTATTGGGTGCAGATGACGATGAAAAAAAAAAAAAAAAACCATGTGAAATCTGACCAACTTCTGAAGCCAAGTACAATAATTGAGCGAACGGCCTTGCAAAAGAAATCACACAAACATCACAAGCCGAACAGTAAAAAAAATTATCTTCAGGTGTGCTTGATTCAAAAAATATTATATGAATAATGTTAGCCTTACTCCCTCCTTCTACTCATTTCTCTTACTCACTTTTGTTAAAAAAGTGAAAAAGTTGATAAGGCTAATATTTTAACAAAGGTGAATAAGAAAAGTGAGTAGAGAGAGTGAGTAAGGCTAGCATTACTCATATTATATTACCGAGTAATATTGAGTGCGTTTGGTTTATTATTTTAGATATGATTTTGGGAATAATATTGGATAGTTGAATAGGGGAGTATTACGAGGTAAAATTTAAAAATTTATTAAAAAACCCATAGGTTTGCTAATTTAATTAAATACCCCAACATATAAAATAACAAAAACACCCCCACCACCTGCAGTGTCAGATTCCGACCACCACCATTGGAATCCGACCAAAAAATTGCGTTATGACACAGGCCGGTCAGATTTATGTCGTAAAACGTCGCTATAGCCTTTTTCAGCCAGATCTTCAGCCAGATGTGACCGTAGATGGCCGAAAAAGGCCAAAGAAGTCCATCTTTGGCCATCGTTTTCAATCAACGATGGCTAAGATTTGGCTGTCGCTGACAGCCAGATTGGTAAACTACTAGCCAGTTCTGGTCGTAGTGTAGGCCGTTATACATATACCACCAACGGTGGTTTTCAGAATCTAGAAAGTATGGGTTGATGGGGGTGTTTTTGTTAATTTTTTAAAAAAAATTCAGGGGTATTTAATGAAATTAATAAACTTAAAGGGTTTAAAAGTAATTAAAAAATATAGTAATATTTCTAGAATAATGTGTCAAACAATATTTGGAGAATAAGATTGGGAATATGGGTAGAAATAGGGAGTCAAACGCACCCATTGTATTTCTAAAAAGATAGATTACCAGAGAATCTTTAGAGAAATGTGTTTAGTTGATTGAAATAAATTAGTGGGTATGTTATAATAATATGTTTGGTTGGGAGGATAAATGAGTGGGTATTTTATGTAGATTACTAATCCTCCTTTTTAAATAATAATATAAGATTATTTTTAAATTACTTCTTTTAACCCCCTTATATTTGAAAATTTGCCAAAACACCCCAATCATATAAAACTTTAATTTATAGCAAAATCACCCCCACCCACCCCAAGCCATTGCCGATAGCCAGCCACCACTGTCGAGACACTATAATGGCACATGACCGGCCGAATCTGACAGGTTGTGCGCTGGCAAGGCCTAATCCAGATCTGCCCGTGAATCACGACCACATATCTGGCCGTGAAAAGGGTAGATCTTTGGCCGTGAAACGACCACCATTTCATGGCCAAAGATCTGGCCTTTTCACGGCCAGATCTATGGCGTTTCACAGCCAAATCTATGGCGTTTCATAGCCACATCTTTGGTCGTGAAACGACCAAATCTGGTCGTTTCTAACCATGGATCACAAATCCATGACCAGAAACGTCCTTACTAACACACGACCGGCAAGATCCCGTCGATCTTGTGCCGATATGACGACTTTCGTTGGCGGTCGATGGTGGTCTTGGGTGGTTGAAGATATTTTGTTAACTTTTAAACTTTTTGTGGTTAGGGTGTTGTAGCTAAATTCTCAAATATGGGGGGTCTGGGCAATTGTTATTTGGTAGACATATGAGGGCAAATGTGTCTAAAATGATAAAAGATTAAGGGCAAAATAGGGTCAAAATTAAGATTACCTCAGTAATATTATATTAACACTCATTGAGAAGATAATTTGATTACCCCTAGTATTGCTAACAGTAAACACTATTTGTAATAAAAGATTACGTAATATTTTATTACTTGACAACCATACGAGGGAATCTTGAAAATTAAACAAAGATTACATGATTAATCTTATGTCACCCCGAACCAATCGCAACCTCGGAGGTTATAAACTTTCTCAAGAAAATATAAGCAGTTTTAAGAGAAAATATTTCTCCTTAAACAATGTCTTGTAATTTTACTTCCCAAAATTTTATTTCAAACAAAAAAGCATCAAGCAATTAATCTCAGCAGATCTTTCTCAATATCAGATTATCAGAAATTTGACATCGGATGATGAAGATCAATCTCGATCGAATCAAATTGAATACATGTATATGCATCTGATTAATGACGAGTATCCCTCATGGTGCATGACATGCATGAACTTTTTTGTTGGTCGGATACACATACATTCATCGTGTTAAGAATTTTCTTCTTGACAACTTTGATCAAAATTAATGAAATGACTTCAATGGAATCCATCTCAGCAAGCGAAACAAATCACTAGACTCTGAAGTAGCCAAGTAGAATAATTAAGCAAGCAAAAGCAAAAGCCTTGCAAAAGAAGCCACACATATATCACAAGCTTCACAGTAAAATAAGACTCTCTATATTGCAAAATTTTGTTTATTTCTGTTGACGCTTGATTTTGGACGCCAACGACTCGCACGTGAGAAGCGCTAAGCGGACTTAGGAATCACACGTGATGGATCCATGAGATTTGAATATGGAGCTGAGATTATATATTTTGCAGAAAAATAAGTAAAAGATTGGCAAGAGGGGTTTTTATAGTGGTTCGGATGCAACAAGCGACTCCTACATCCACTGTTATTTTATTTGATCTCTCACTATTTCTATGAATTTGCCCGTAAGGCATACAAAGATGAAGAAATACAGTGTTTTTACAGAGAGAAAGAATTGAAGCTAAATCTCATTCCAGCCACCAGCCTCCCTTCTTTGGGAAGAGAAAAATCCATTTATTCACAAAACACTCAATGCAATGAGTGTTTTGCAAGCTGCCTTGACACATGGAAGGCTCTCGTCCATTCATCTCTTTGAAATGAGATAAAGTTGGTGAGAATATCTTTGGAGATATGGGCTTGGCAGATGGTACAAAGAGACATTAATTGTGCTGACATAGACTTGACTTCTGAGGCATAACAATTTCTTATTGTGGATTTGACATTTTTCCTTTTTGAGTTTTGATATTTATGGATTACCAACTTTGTTGATTTTTCATCAACTTTTCTTTAAGTTTCAATTGAATTTAAAAGTGGAAACTCGTCATTTGGGCATCAATAATTTACTCTTTGATTTTTCCTACTTATTTTAATATAAAATAAAATTATATGTCTTAAAAACACGGAAGAAAATGCAAGATAGTAAACCATCAATTTAATTAATATTCTGTAAAATAAAATTTTAGCCAAATTCATGGTACTATGAATCTAAGAATGTCTATCTTTTAATAGATCTCTCACGTGGCAGATTTCAGTTTAGATTTTAGAAAGACTAGGAGATACGTCGACATAAGAAAATGATTATTTTATATATGTAACTTACTGTTCATGAATTTTCTCAAAGAAAAGGAGGGGTAGAGTTGGTTAATTATACTTTATTATTATGCACCAAAAATAATGAGGAGAGATTGATTGACTGATTGTACACTTGGAGAAAGATTAAAGGAGATTGATTGTACATTTTGAATGGTTTCTGAAAGATTGAGAGAGAAGAAAACTGAAGATGAAGATATGGCAGTACAAATCAAAACTGAAAGATTATTTTAACCCTCTTTTATGTGAAATTGCAAAATATCATCCATTAAATTTTTATGAGTCTACTGATTGTCAATTGTCATCTCCGTGTTTTTGGTCTATTATTGTCGATCACACAATTATTTTTCAAAAAATGCCAAGTTTACGATATTTTTTTACAAATTTTTTCTCACAACTCAAACATAGTAACTCGTTATTAGTTAATTCGCAAATAAATATGTAAGATCCATACAAGCAGATGAGACTCATTTTACAAACTGACCAATAACGAGTTGTCATGTTAAAATTGTGAAAAGAGATTGTGGAGATAACATTACTCTTATTTTTTATTATCATAATTGTTTTTCAACTTTTCAGACGTTAGTGGGAAACTAACTGATAGAGGGTATATTTGACTTTTCCGTACTAATAAAAACCTTATTTAAATTTTTTTAGTTATTAATTTGTATATAATTCCTTAAAGCAAATCTCACAAAATCAATTACTCAAAGAAACCAAAATATGAACAAAACATATAAAAGTCACGAAACAAGCGTCGTAGATAGGTTCATGTGAAATTCAATAGAAACTGAAGCCACGTAGCCAGTTACTGGAGCGGACTTGACAGGAGTCATATCTCCGTTAGCCACCAGGGATGTTATAGAGCTTTGAAATAGTTTTTGTGGAGCTGTTAAATGGTTTAAAATCGTTTGGCTGAATCAAATTATTAATTACAGTTTGATTTATAAACCATAGTGCTGCTTTCCAACTGGAGTGATAAGATGTTGCTTAGATTTACCAAAATGGGAAGAAGAGGATGATCATTGAATTAATTAGGTGAAACAGAAATCCTGAATAAATCTTCACTTTTTAAAATTATAATAATAATACAATAAATATTAAAAATGTAAAATTTGTAACATGTATAACCTTTGTTTTCGTATACCAAACACGTTTCATATAAAGTTTTCAAGTAAATATTCTTATATTTGACCAAAAAATTTCAACCAAATTTATGATATTTTATGAATCTATGAATACCCATCTTTTAGTGGATCCTTCATCCTAAATTTTGGTTTAGACTTTAGAAAGACTTAGGTCTTAGAGACGTCTCTACAAAGGAAATGGTTGTTCTTTCTGTATATTTAGCTAGTTGCATTAAACGTTGATGATTTTTTCTCAAAGAAATGGAGGGGTAGACCCTAGAGTTAATTAAATATACTTCATTATGCACCAAAAAATGTGAGAAGATGAAGAAGGCATTACTGATTTCCAACTGGAGTGAGATGTGATATGAGGGTGCACATCCTTGACCAGAAGAGACTATTATGACAAGACGTTGTTCAGACACATCAAAATGGGAAAGTGAAGAAGACTTAAGCCCTAAGTCATCCAATTCCGTTTACTTGTAATTTAAAAGACCGAACGATTTATGCATATCCAAGGTTTGTCGAAACGACAAGTTGGTATCCAAAAGGTTTTGAAACAACAAATAGGTACATTCCGTCATGTTCTGTTAGTGATTTTCATTTGATAATAGTGAAAAGACTAAAATGTCCTTAAAAGTTTAATATTTTAGATTTTTATAAAATTAAAAATTTCTAAAAAACCCCGTAGGTTTGCTAATTTGACTAAATACCCCAATATATAAAAATTTTATAAAATAACAAAAACACCCCCGCCACCCAGCGATGCACGATTTCGGCCACCATCCGAATCTGGTGGCAAATAGCGCACGTTACGACACGGACCCATCGGATGCAGTCGTACGCGTAGATCTTTCATTTTCCTAAGAAGACTGCGTCATCCGGCGGAAAAGGCCAGATCTACGGCCGTATCGGCCGCCGAGACCGCCAAAACTTGTGGAAAATTAGTTACGACACGCACCCACTGGACGTGTCATAACACGTCAATCTGGCACGAGGTCGGAAAAGGCCAGATCGGTGTGTTACACACGCATCCGACGGCAGTCGTGTCGTAACACAATGCAGATTCCGGCGGTGGTGGCCGGAATCTAACATTGTGGGTGGCGGGGGTGTATTTGTTATTTTATAAAATTTTTATATATTGGGGTATTTAGTTAAATTAGCAAACCTAGGGGGTTTTTTAGAAATTTTTAAATTTATAAAAAACTAAAAATTAAACTTTCAAGGGCATTTGAGTCTTTTCACTATTATCTAACGAAAATCACTAACAGAACATGACAGAAGGTACCTATTTGTCGTTTCAAAACTTTTTAGGTACCAACTTGTCGTTTCGACAAACGTTGGGTATGTATAAGTCGTTCTCCCTAATTTAAAATTATGATTTTGTTCTAACTTTCATATTATATTTTAATTTGTTTTTGTTATTTCCAATTTTTGAACCCGGCACTTGTATATATTCAATTCAAAACTATAACCAAATATATATTAATAACATTTTATATAAATTATTATACAAACATAAAAAATTAAAATTAAAAGAAAAATAAAAATATCAATTACACGTATAACTTAATTTAGATAAGGTATTGCACTACTAATAAATCAGTTTCAATTTTATTTGGGGGCAAAAAAATTTATCATATTTAATTAGAGTGAGGCAAAATAGAATTTTTATAAAAAAAGAAAAAAATTAAAAAAAGGTAAAAAAATTAAAATTGGATAACCTTTGGACTTAACGGTGGTTTCTTACTGTTTCTCACCAAAAAATGTAGTAAGTTTGATTGTTAACAAAAAGTGAGGGATAGTTTAGTCAATATAGAACTATTTATTTTCTTATACTAATCAAAGATTCTAACTCTTATAGGATTGATGATCAATCTGTTGTCTTTTGTCTACTCATTTTTATCTTTGAAAAGTCTATAAAATTATTGTGATAGAATTCACAAATCCACTTTCATTACTCATAAATCACAATACGAATTGAAAAATATTTTGTGTTGGTGTTAAATGTTGTGCTAATTCTTTTACATACATAAATATTTCATCATATCCTATTAAAAATTGCATATAACACGAAAACCAATTTAGACCCTCCCAAATCCCAATGCCAACTTCTAGGTGTTTGTGTCTACCATAAGACTGGAAATTGTCGAGAATAAATTGATAACAGTTGAAACTCTTCATTTATGCTCAACACTAATTGTATTCGCATGGAAAATTAGACCCATTTACACCAACTTCTACTATATTAGTTTCATCGTACTGTAGCTGATAAAAAGACTTCTGTAGTGTGAGTTAATGGTCAAAAGTTCTAGAGCTTAAATGTTTCTTTTTTTTTTTTTTCTTTTTTTCTTCGGTCTAATTTCACTTTAAGAAAATTTAACAAATAAAGTTGAAAGGGAGAGAACCATTTTTGTTACTATAGATTAGTTGAAAAAGAGTCTATCAAATACTAAATGAAGATTCCAGCTCAACATTTTTTCCTGCTAGAGCTTGAAGCTAAAATCTGTCAAGATCTCAGCACCTGGAGATAGGCTCCTTCAAGAGTGAAGATCAACAATGTAAGATACAACAACATTCGCGGCACTTCCTCCTCCGAGGTTGCAGTTAATCTAATGTGTAGCAAAGTGAACCCATGCCAAAATGTAGAGATTGGTGATATCAACATGGTTTACAACGGCGGTAATGAAGGTCGAGCGACATCTCCTTGTTCAAACGTTGAAGCAATCCTTAGAGGAAATCATAACCCAACCACATGTACTTAATAATCATTCATACGATAATTGTTGAATGTAGTCTATAAAATGAGCTAGATTTGTTAATTCATTGCTTTGTATGTACAACTTTCGAAAATTATATAATAAAAACCACCATTTTGGTTTTGGTAGTAAAAAATTGGGAAGTCAAACTAGTTGACTTTTAGTTTGCATAACATAAAATTAACAATAAAAAGTGGCTCACAAACTAATTTTATAATTTTTTTCTTACAACTCCAATGTCATAGCTCGCAATTAGTTAGTTTGTAATTGGACAGACGAGACCTATTTATGAGTTGACTAATTGTGAACTACCATGTCGGGGTTATGAGAGAAAATTTGTGAAATTGAATTATAAGAATAGTATTGTCCATTAATTGATAAGGCTTTGGACAAGACTTTAAAGGTCATAGTACACTTCATTACCAAGTAATTAAGAATTAAGATAAAATACAGGTTTACCTTAATTATTACAACCAATTTACTTTAAACTTGCCAATAGAAAGCGTGATATGAAATTAAATTTTGTTTGTAATACATTCTAATGCTTTTTCAAATTAAAGATTCCAAGAATGAGTTGAGTAGAGCTCTAAAAATAAATGAAATCTTGGATATCTATTCCTTGATAATTAACAGAAAAGGAAGGTGTGCTATAAAGTTACGTAATGAGAACCTCCCACATGGCTGCATTAGATCAATAGTGCAAGCTACAACATAAGTCCTATCTTCATTAACTTCAACATAAGACTGGTCATATATCTTTGAGACCAAAAAAAAAAAAAAAAAAATTTCCTCCTAGAGAGTTAAGTATTAGATAAAATACAACAATATTTAATTTATTACATTCCAGTACCCTTTAAACTTGCTAATAGAAAGCATGGTATGATTTTTTTTTTTTTTTTTTTTTGGGTTACATTTTATTCATAATTTAAATTGAAGTTTCCAAGAGTGATGAGTTGAACACGACTCTAATAAATAATAAAGAAATGGTCGTCGTTTTGGCCTTTTTCGGTCGTCGACGACCACGACAGGCCGTAGATCTAGACTTTTCTGGTCAGATCCGTGGTGGATCTGATCGGAAAAGGCCATAATAACGCGTTACAACACGTCGCCGTCTGTGTCATAACTAGCGATTTTTACCGACGATTCCGTAGGTAGTGGCAGGAATGCAGCACTGCAGGTGGTGGGGGTATTTTTGTTATTTTACATATTGGGATATTTATTAAATTAGCAAACTTATGGGGTTTTTTTTATAAATTTTTAAATTTTACCTCATAATACTCTCATATTCAATTATCCAATACTATTTCCAAAATTCTATCCAAAATAATAAACCAAACGCACCCATAGGAATCCTGAATAAATCTTCAATTTTTAAAATTATAATAATAATACAATAAATATTGAAAATGTAAAATTTGTAACATGTATAACCTTTATTTTTCGTATACCAAACGCATTTCATATAATGTTTCCAAGTAAATATTCTTATATTTGACCAAAAAATTTCAACCAAGTTTATGATATTATATTAATCTATGGACACCCATCTTTTAGTGGATCCTTCATCCAAAATTTTGGTTTAGATTTTAGGAAGACTTAGAGACGTCTTTACAAAGGCAATGGTTGTTCTTTCTGTATATTTAGCTATATTTTTTCTCAAAGAAATGGAGGGGGAGACTCTAGAGTTAATTAAATATACTTTATTATGCACCAAAAAATGTGAGAAGATGAAGAAGGCATTACTGATTTCCAGCTGGAGTGAGACGTGATGTGAGGGTGCACATCCTTGACCAGAAGAGACTATTATGACAAGACGTTGTTCAGCCACATCAAAATGGGAAAGTGAAGAAGACTTAAGCCCTAAGGTCATCCAATTCCGTTTACTTGTAATTTAAAATTATTATTTTGTTCTAACTTTCATATTATATTTTAATTTGTTTTTGTTATTTCCAATTTTTGAACTCGGCACCTGTAAATATTCAATTCAAAACTATAACCAAATATATATTAATAACATTTTATATAAATTATTATACAAACATAAAAAATTAAAAGAAAAATATAAATATCAATCACACGTATAACTTAATTTAGGTAAGGTATTGCACTACTAATAAATTAGGTTTCAATTTTATTCGAAGGCAAAATTTTTTATCATATTTAATTAGAGTGAGGCAAAATAGATTTTTTTATAAAAATTTAACAGAATTGGATAACCTTTCGGCTTAAGGGTGGTTTTTTTTTACTGTTTCCCACCAAAAAATGTAGTAAGTTTGATAGTTAACAAAAAGTGAGGGATAATTTAGTCAATGTACATCTATTTATTTTCTTATACTAATAAAAAATTACAGTTCTTATAGGATTGATAATCAGTCTATTATTTTTTATTCACTTATTTCTATCTTTGAAAAGTCTATAAAATTATTGTGACAGAATTCACAAATCCATTTTCATTACCCACAAACCACGATGAATTGAATAATATTTTGTATTAATGTCAAATGTTGTGCTAATTCTTCCACATACATAAATATTCCATCATATCCTATTAAAAATTGCATATGACACGAAAACTAATTTAGACACTCCCAAATCCCAATGCCAACTTCTAGGTGTTTGTGTCTACCATAAGACTGAAAATTATAAAGAATAAATTGATAACCGTTGAAACTCTTCATTTATGCTCAAAGACTAATTGTATTCGCATGGAAAATTAGACCCATTTACACCAACTTCTACTATATTAATTTCATCAAACTGTAGCTGATAAAAAGACTTCTGGAGTGTGAGTTAATGGTCAAAAGTTCTAGAGCTTAAACGTTTCTATTGTTTTTTCTTTTTTTCTTCGGTCTAATTTCACTTTAAGAAAAATTAACAAATAAAGTTGAAAGGGAGAGAACCATTTTCGTTACTATAGATTAGTTGAAAAAGAGTCTATCAAATACTAAATGAAGATTCCAGCTCAATTTCCTTAGCTAAATAGTTAGAATACTTGTCTGTACCCCTTTACTTTGAAGGCCCCAGCTCATTTGTTTCGTTGCCGGAGAAAAAGTGGGTGCCTAACAAGTTAATGCCTTCATAAATAATTGTCTTGTTAATATTATTAAAAAAAATTCAGGAAACTTGACCCGACAACTAGAGATATTCCATACTACGTAATGCTTTTAAATTTTGAATGTCAAAAAGTTTATAAGGATATCTATTTTTCTGCCTGACTTTCTTTTCTATGTTCCCTACTACTCAATTCAATCACTTTAAATAACAACCAAAAAATTTATAAAAGAAGTTTGACCCTAGTTAATTTATTGTTATCATCACTCAGGTATAATTTAAAATTATCATCCTACCTAAAATTAAAGGTTTTGGTAGCCTTGACTATTCCAAGAAATTACAAGGAGACAATAATATTGTCGATTGTCTTAAGTATAACAAAATGACATCTAGAATTACATCACATTAACCAGATAGCAGATGATGATGAGCAACCATTAGCAATCTTTTCTAGAGATGTCCCTCTCTTTAATTTCATTATTCATTAGTGTTGACAATTGGATGATGGAATGTCAGGATTTGCTGTGATCAAGATCACAATATTATTTGTAACAAAATATTATTTCCATTTATGTGTTGCTTGTGTAAATATTTGTATTTATTTGTTTCCTTATGGATTACATCTTTCATGTATAAATTGTACCATTGATACAATGAAAATACAACACAAAAACACTTTTACAGAAATTATTCTCTATTTACATTGCTTTATTTTTTTTGGGTATTCTTTGCAACTTATTGCTACTCTTGCCTCTACTATTTCTTCCCAGTAGTCTTAAGTAGTCCAACTATTGCTTTTGTCGCCGCTTCTTCAGATTGTAACATGGTATCAAAGCAAGTTGTCTAGCAAATCTTTCCTCACTGCTCTACTCTCCTTGGTCCAATCTCGTCCACTGTTGTTGCCTCACTTGCAAAACAAAAATCCAGTTAGTTCCTCTTCTTTGCCAAACCAAAAATGGAACCCATCACAGCAACTACAGGCCTAGATTCAACCAACACACTCAACACTCAGCCCAACCCAAATGCCAAAATTAGCCCAAACACGAAAACAAGCCCAAATACAGAAATGGACCCAAACAACCAAATTGACCCAACAGGCCCAATAACCTAAACCCATCATTCCATTACATTGGCCCACAAACCGGCCCAAATCCATTCGGGTATACAGGTTCTAGCCCAAACCCGTTTCCTTAGCAATTCTAGATTATCCAGAGAAATCATCGCCGGCCCAAGCCTGGTGATACCCTCTTTTCTTCTTCAACTGATGCACCAAATTTGGTTCTCGTCGAGCAACCACTCATTGGATCGAAAAATTATGTGACGTGGGCTCACGATTTTCGATGGGCTTTAATCACCAAAGACAAAGATGGGTTGATCAACGAAATAGTGGCTTTTCCGGCTGAGCCTCATCTCCACAAGCATTGGACTAGGTGCAACATGCTAGTCATCTGAAGGAAAGCTTGTCACCCACATATTTAACTTTAGTCTCTAATATGAATATATTTTGAAAAAAAATAAAAATATATTGTATTCAACAGTCTTTAATATCAATATAATTTTTCGGTTGAAAATGAGAACATTTGTTTCCACTGCAAACCATTGCCCAGAATATAATAATTTAGTCGGCAAAAATATCTCCGCTGACACTTTGGCACTCAAGTTGGTAATTTCCCCAATATTTTAGCAGAATTTCCTATGTACATCAATACCATAAAGTTTGAAAGTACTGTTGAGCATCAAGCTGAAGATTAAACAACACAAGAAGCTTACTTGTTGAACCAGTTGCAGTTAGTAATTAAGAAGTTAGTTAAGACAGTTAGTCTTAAGTCAACAAAAGTCAATAAGAGGGAGTTAGCTCAAGTATGCTAAGGCGTGTCAAAGGAACTCTTCATATGGACCGTCTTTTAAGTCTAACGGGAATCTTCTTTTGGAAACAGAGGCAGTTTGGGCAAGTGATTTGTCAGGTAAGAGACCTCTACTTGTGGTTATTGGCATCTTTCTTGGTGGCAATATATTTTGATGGTGCTTTAGAAACAAACGGTATTACCCTTGTGTCCTCCACTGAAGCAAGATACAGGGCTTTGGTACAAGCATCAACAACAGAGATACTATGGATTCGTAGTTTATTCAAAGAATTAGAACTTGAACTCAACTCTACACCAGTGATGTGATGTGAGCTTGGCTTTAAATTTTATATATTTCCATGCACATTGTAATAAATGTGCATTTTGAGAGATCTTCTTGCTAAAAAGTGGTTGTTTGTGCATTATATATGTTTCATCCGAGTACCAGTGCAAATATACTAACTCGGCCACCGCCAATTACTCGGTTTCTAGAGCTTAGGGACAAAATTTAAGTAACTCATCCCTCGCTTGGCTTGAGGGCGCCTGTTCTGAACTAAGTATACAAACAAGAGAACATGGACTAATATGCTATAGATAGGTGTTCAATTTCTTGCATATATATGATATGAATGGTATTGAAATTTTTTTTTTTTTTTTTGGAGTGCTCAAACTCTCATACTGATTTTGCAACCAACATGAATTACATAATAGAGTTATATGCAAAATTTTTTAATAATTTTCAAAAGATCTTTAAAGATACAAAAGCTAGCCAGAAAATATATGTTACAGATTAATTTCCTGCAAGCTCACTAACTAAATGAAATTCACTAGATTATATTCAAATTTTCTTTTTCACTTTCAGTACTTGTACGAAGCCAGAGGGTTGCTATGTATTAAAACAATTATCAAAGTAACAGTTTCTCCTATTATTCCCAAGGGTACCATACGGTCACTTTACCACTTTCGTATTGACTTGAAATTGCAGATGATTTTTTCTTTGATCTACAACAACACCAAATGATGAAGATGAATGGCCATAAATTTAAACTTTGATTCTGTTACAAGCTGCAGCAGTTTCACTTGTTTGTCTTCAGAGAAATTACTAGCTTTCCTTCAAAATTTTCTATCGACTCTGCCTCACAATTAGTATTAATCAAACAATAATTAAACAGCAATCTGTCATGCTAAGTACTGTATTCTCATCAGTACATAAACTATGGAAGAGAGATTTTGAAGAGAAAATTGAAAACAAAGAGACGTTTCTTTTAAATTGACAAGCATACAAATTGTATTCTCGAAATGAAGTACATTATCATCAAACAATCCTCTCTTTCATGACCACATGATTGATCAGGGTTGTTGTCTATTGATATACTGACACTAAAAGGAAAAAAAAAATCACTGAATGTTAGCTCAAGCAAGCTCAAAGGAGGAGTTGAAGGAAGAAGAAAAACCTGGAAATGGTTCAGCAAGCACAGAAGAATGAGGATAGCAATCTGGTGTAGAGAGGATACTCTCTGTTTGAGGGAGGAAAGCTTAGTTTTGTGTTTTTTGGAAGAATGACAGTCTGATTCAGGGAGGATAAATTGGCCGGTTGAATAGGCTTCAGGATTGCAACAGAGCAGGAATGAAGCGTTAGGATTCTGGGCTGTTATGTTACTACAGCAGAATGCTGGGATGACAGAAGTTAAGACTGGAAGCTGCAGCAGGATACTCTCTGCTTTGCTTGTGGGAGGATGTTGAAGTAACAGAAGCTGACGAAAGTTAATTTAAAACATGAGAAAAGAAGACTAACGGCAACTTGACATTGTTATGCCCGTTAGTTCAGCACAAAACGAAAGATTTTGGTCAATCCGACGGCTGAAATCTGATTCAATTGTGTTTGTTTTGTAATTAATTGGATGGATTATATTGATTTCACAAAGATTGACAATCTGTATTTGAACTGCATTATATAAACCCTTGTAACTCAGTTTTAGTTTATTTTAATAAAAATTCTCTCAAGTTTCCAGAATTCAATGCGTTGTTCGGGTCTTGTTACTTTTCTGTTAAATTTTCTGTTTGTTTCTCGAGATAGTTATAGTTTCATTGCAATCTCAACTTATAATTTGATCATTGAGATCTTTTCACTGAATGATTAACCAATTTATATGCTTGATGAATGTCCATTTGATGTTTTAATCTTGAGCAAAATTGAGAAATCAATAGTAGTTTGATGCATGGAACATATAGAAATGATCTTCAAATATATTTACCCCCCATGTGTTTTGACTCTTTCAGGACCCCAAAGATCAGCATGAAGGTAATCCAAACATCCAACAGACAGGTGAGTTTCTTTTGGGAAACTCAGACTGTGCTGTTTGCCCATGACACAAGTTTCACAAAAATCTAGGTCTGACACATTGTCATTACCAAAGTATCCTGCTGTTTGAGATAGCTCATACCAGTTTGGCCTATATGGCCCATCCTCAAGTGCCACTTTTCTACAGTTGAAATGTTAGTAGATATAAAAGCAGAGTCAACATTCATTTGATGATATTGCCCACACAGTATGTACAACCCATTCCTTTTAACACCTTCAAACAACATTTGATCATTTTTATATACAGTAATGCACCCATTTTTAGCCTTGTAGCTACAGCCAACTTCATCCAATGTGCCTAAAGAGATCAGGTTACGTTTAAGCTCTGGTATGTACCTTACTCTAATTAACATAATGAGTTTGCCACCTTTAAGTCTAATGGTGATACTACCCACACTTTGGACCCTACATGAGTGATTATTGCCCATAAACACTGTTTCAAGTTCACCATTTGTTAGATTCTGGAACCAGGTTTTATTAGGACTCATATGGAAAGAACACCCTGAGTCTAGTACCCATTCATTTGCCATTTCGGAACTAGACAGAGTAAGGGCTTCTATAACTTCAATGCTATTACTAGAGGATGCTAAGTTGCTCTCAGTACTGTTCTGCTTTTGCTTCCTAATCCAATCATAACAATTCTTTTTGATGTGACCAGGTTTGTTACAATGGAAGCACTTCCTAGTCTCTGATTTAGATTTATTATTATTATAGGCTTTCCCTTTCTTCTTATTCGTTGGCTGTTAGACCGGTCGTCACGATCACAAAATTAAACCTAAATACCATAGTTAGCGGTAAGCAGGGTCGAATCCACAGAGAGCAAGACTAATGACCTAATGTATATTTGAGTTAACAAAAGAGAAATTGGCAGAATGATTGAGTAAAATTAAGGAAACTAATTACTTGCAGGAAATTAAAAAGCATTAAATAAATTTTTAACTAAAATACAATATTAAAAGCGTTGTCGCTACGGGTTCGGTTTGACTCAAGACCAACTCTCACAATTCCTCTCCTCGCTCTTCAATTTCCTAAACCTACAAGGCTAGGCAAATCAATAAAATGGCTTCTGGCAACCTAGGTATAATCTATCATGTCTCCTTGTCGTCTTAGTTACAGATCGATTGGTTAAAGACTATCATCGACTAATCGAAAAACGCTAAACCCTTAAACACCACTAGTTGGTACAACGTTAACAAGTACAACCTATCAACCCTGTATCATCCAATCAACTAATTACACAATAAATGCATTCCTAGTAGAAATGATATTAAACGCTACTACAACTTGTTTGCAATCGCATGAAGCAATTTAAAGTCATAATCAACATTCAATAATCTCAAACCGACATTCAATTATACGAAAAGTTATATATCAATAAACGTTCTGAATGGACATTATCAATTCAACACGTCGAGCATCAGAATAATATTAAAGCATCGCAAACAAACTGAAACGAAAACAAATATAATCTGAATACAAGAAACTTAACCAAATATCCAACATTCGGGCTCATCCAACTAGTCGAGAGCTATTGAGGAGATCAATGGAGTCAATCTCGATCTCGCCTACATCATAATGGACAATCGGGAACTTAGCCGCTCATGGTGGTGATGACAGAGGCTGAAACAATGGAAACGAAGCTGATCATGGCGAAAAGGAGGTAACCGACAACGATATGATGCGAAGAAGGGGCGAAAACGACCAACGGACTGCCCGATCACGAGCAGCACTTCGGCCAGGAAGCGTTAATTTTCCGGCGGGTCTTCCAGAAAATGGTGGCGAAAATGGGATCCGAAGGTATCGATGGAAAGCTCTGGTGATGGGAAGTTCAGAATCAGGTCCTGGGGAGGTGAGAAGTCACCGGAAATGAGCAGGATCTGGGTTGGAAGATGAAGAGGCGCGACGGCAAAATCGCAGATTCCGGCGGTTTTCGCGGCGGCTGAAGCTTGGAATGGGTAGATTCGGTCGTGGGCAAGGGAGATCGACTCTTGGGGAGCTGAAACGTCGTCGAAAAATGGCGAAATCTCGCCTGAAAGACGAAAAGTCGCGATGGTGGAAGGCGAAGCGTCGCGGTGTTGTGATGGTTTCCACGGTGGTTTGCGGTGGCTGATGGCGGATCGGTGCATGGGGAGATGGATCGTCGCCGGAGGGAGACGAAGGGTCGCCAGAGCTCGCCGAAAAAATGAGTGAACAGCTTTCCTGTACGCGACTTTTCATCTTCTTTTTATAGAACAAAATACAAAATATCACTTTGGTCCCTACACAATTAAAACATGACAAAATCAACCCCTTGAAACATGACATTTTACCCCCTAAACAGCATAAATGAGACAAAATCACCCTTAATCCATAAACCACAACCTAATATCAACTCATATACTTTCCAAAATCATTTCAAACACGTTAAATTCATAAGAAAAATATTAGGAAGCAATTTTCGTGAATAAATTCATAAATTCTTTAATTGTCTCAATATACTTCAATTTAATCACACATGGGGTATTTTTATCACCAAAATAGAGTCACTTTCATGACTCTAACATTGGCCCTAAGTTTTGTTGAACACTCTTTCCAGTATCTTTACTAAAGTGACCAGATTCTTGTTTTCCTTTTACAAAAAGATTTCTTTTTTGTATCTTTAACTCAAGTTCTCTGGATTTTAGACTAGCTATTATAAGATCAACACTATGGAATGTTCTAGTATACTGCAATGCATTTTTCACTACTAAGCATTCATCAGGTAACGAATTTAATAAAGTCATTGCAAGACTCGAATCCCCTAATTCCTGATCAGTTCCTTTTAGCACTAGTGTCATTTTAAGAAATTCATCTAGGTTTTCTTCTAATGACTTAGAGACATCCATTCTATAAGAAAACAGAGCACCTTTCAAGAATGCAAAATTAGGAGCAGACCTTAATGCATACAGAGTTTCGAGTTTACCCTAGAGCTCAAGCGGTGTGTCCAGGCCATCCACCTTTCGCAGTACATTATCTGATAAATTCATGATTATCAGGTTGTATGCTTCTTCGTCTATCTCCGCTTTCTTTTTCACCTTTTCTTCAGACCACTTGGTTTCATCCTTTTCTAGTGCAGTTCCCACCTTATTATGGGATAACAAGGCCTTCATTTTCTTTTTCCATGTATTAAAATCTATCTTCCCATCGTATTGGGAGATCTCCATTATGAGTAGTGCTCATTGTACTGTAATGACAAGGCAAGACAGTCTAAGGAGTACGTGGCGTTGTTATACCAGAAGTTGCCAGTGCGCCAGCGTTTTAAGGACGATTCTTGGTTTTCCAGTCGAAATACCCTTAAACAGATTCAGAACTATTCGAAACCCTAATTCGAAAAGAAAACCCCCAAATCCTAACAAAACCCTAATTTTGATTTTGCCCAATTTTTGTTGATCCCTTGTGTTTGTGACCTAATCTTGTGAATTAATCCCGAGACCGCAAGATTTGAAGTCCTAATGATCTAGGAACCTCTAGATCGAAAAACCCCCAAAACTGATAAACCCTAATTTTCGAATTCGTCAAGAATTAAACGATTCCTAAACCTAGATACACCTTAGAATTTTTTGCTCTGATACCACTGTTATAAATCAATACTAATTACTCAAACCACCAAATCAATCTCAAATCAAGGCAAAAAATGCAAGAACAAGAAATCACACAACACACAATCTACCGTGGTTTACTTGTTCAATATAGAACAAGTTACATCCACATTGAACTCTAGAATATGGAGCTCGCTGCACTAGGATTAATCACTTCAAAGATTACAGATTACAGACAAATCTCCTTCTCTGTCAACCAAACATTCACACACTCATTCACTTCTCTTTATCCCACAAATCTCAACCACTAGAACACTCTAAACTCTTTAAGAAACACCCTGTCCTCAAAATAAGCCTCTAGTATGATTTACACAGAGAAGAACTATAATGAATATCAAACTCTAACTCGGGTTACAAAACGTATTTACAAAGAAAACGAGAGAAAACCCTACTATGCGAATTGTTGCTTCAATGTGTGAAAAGGTTCCCCTTTTTATATTGTTGACTCGTGATTGAACTGGAGCCATCAGATTCTCTTTAATTTGATGGCTGTGATTGACTTGGACTAATAGGCAAAAACGACAACGTTTTTGCTTGGCTTAAACGACGTCGCAGGCTTCACTTATTTGACAATAACAATATATATCAAGACTCTCAATTCAAAACCAATCAAAGATGACAATTTTTTTTCTAGATCATAGAATTGTTTATGGTTTGTAAGATGGCCAAAGTAAGCTTATATCATCTAAAAATATATTTAAGATTTTTGAATAATTAGGATTAAAATTTACTATAATAGACTATAGGATCATATACAATAAATGAAATTGGAGAAAATAAGCTCAAATAGACCTCACTTGCAGTAATCAATTCAGCATAGTTTTTCATTTTAGGAACATATTTAAGAAGATTGTAACATGTTCCTAAAACGCATAGTTCTAGCCTTGGATTCTATAATAAAATGACACTTAAGTGTATTCCATACATCAAATTAATTAAGTTTATCACCTTGCTATATGACTAAACATAGGTTTTGATATTAAAGAGAACAACCGACTACATATTGATTAATTCTCTTCTGCAAAAAAGAGTCTAAGTTGGATTGTGTTAATTACCAAAGTGGACAAGTCTTCGCCCTTAATTGTTTTGAGGGAAGAAGGACAAGATCTCTCACCATTAATGAATCCCTCAAGTTGACCGAAATTGAAGGTAATGAATCTGGAAAAATAGAATTGGAGATAATTAACAAAGTTACAATTTCCGTCATGTGATATTCATGCTCAATGAAATTAAGATATAATTTATTTTCAGTTAGTACACCAGGAGTTGAGAGTTTAATATATTAAATGAACATTAAACGTAGAACTGATTATTTAAATAGGAGATTAATAATTTGTAGAGTAATAATGTGGTAGTGCAAAATATAAGAAATTAATGTCATACTTAATAACAGATTGTGAAAACCGATAATATAACATGAAATGTGAGACTAGTAACATTATATATAATGTTCATCAGCTATCTAACATTTAATGTAAAGAATTTATGTTTTAATGTGCTAGTAATTTCACATTTTATGTTATTAATTTTCATATTAATCAATATTTGTATATGCTCTTTCAAAAGATAAGAAATAAAATAACTGGGGCTTAGGCATATGGGCCAATCAATTTCCACCTGGCCCTCTAAGCCCATAATGCTTATATTTTGATGATTTAATAAGATTTATTCAACTTTCTTTCTGATTAATTTCAACAAAATCATCTTTTTAAATTCTTTTTTTAAGTCTGGCCAAGAATTTCTTGAGCCACTCGATGGTTAACAAAATGCTTTAAGCTGTGAGTAATTGCGGCTTGTCTTTTCGTTAATAAGATCTCTGGAACTGCAGAACGATTATTTTCAACAAAAGCAAATCGATTTCAGGAAATTTTGCGCTGACGACATCGGTGAAAGGTGATTACGAAAGTAATGTGGTAATCGTCAAGAACAAAAAAGCATCAAGATTATTTGGTTTCCTTTAACAAAAGTAGAAGAGAGTACAAGAAAAAGCATCAAGATAAAGTTAACTTCTATGTTGAATCTCCATGAATTTTCTTAGTAAAGTGAAGAAGAACTTAGTAAAGTGCAGAGTTCAACTGTGTGTTCAGTCCAAGTTCTCAGGACGCTTTCTATGTACAGTTGAGTACCTCCTTAATAAGAGCTGAGGTTAAATAGGCAGCAGAATCAGGAACTAATTAAAAGCAGAAATGTCAATTCACTAATACCACTCTCTTAAACACATCACTTGAGTGTCTTACTGAACATTCACTCCTCTTCTTCATCTTTTTCCTCTCCTTCTTCTTGATATTCTTCTACATCTTCTTCAGATTCTTCTACTTCTGCTTTTTCTTCTCATGCTTCTTCTTCACCTTCTTTTTAATTAGTGACAACTTCGTTAGTTTCTCGAAAAAAAATTTCATCCTCCTCTGCATCTCCCTCGTTTACTTACTTCAATCATTCCTTGTTACGGATGCAAGCTGGTAATTCAAGCTGCAACAACTCTATTCTCCAAAGCAAAGCTGCAACTCAGTTCCCTCAAGTTCATATTCAAAGTATTTGAAAGACTGTTCAACGGCTAGATTAACGGCAAAGTGTTTGTTTTTGAAAATCATCACTCTTCAACGGCTAGATTAACGGCATAAAGTACACATTCTGTTAAGCGGCGTTAACTCTTATCAGTGGAACGGTGTCGTTTCTTAATATAGGTGGTAATGGACAAAATTCAACGATTTCAGATCAAGCTACAGGGTTTCGGCCCTTTCTGCTACTGTTCTTGCTTGAAAAAGACAGATCCTACGGTCTGAAAATTGTTATTCTATGTTTGTTGTGTAAGTGTTGAATGGCCAAGATTTCTTACTTTGGTAAATCACGTGGACTATCAACTCAGATCATTTTGAAACTAGATAAACCTTTTGTAAAAACCAGTTTCGGCAGTTAATGAAAAAACAGAAGTTTAGTTCTCTCTCTCTCTCAAAATTTTCTGTTGTTTCTCTGGAGAGTTTTACACGTTCTGGTTTTTCTTTATTCAGTCCTAGGATTTTCACACTCCTTGTCATCACGGCATGATGTACCTCCCACTTAATATCAATTCCTTCTAATTGGAATCAAGTTAAATTAATGTTTCGTTTAAACTGCGAGATTCTTCTAGAATCAGGAAGAAAAACAGAGAAAAATTGAAGAGGAGGAAAATATTTTCATTGATTGATTAACTGAATAATAGAATAACGCATGTGACTTCTCTTATAATTTATATAGCCGTAGATACAAAACGCTGCGTTTCTACAGGACTTTGATTTCTGATTTAACCCAGATTAAGTTATACTATTTCGTTTAATCCAGGTTACTATCAAATATTGCATTTTAACCCAGACTGTTCCTAAGCTTGTATAAGGGGGCGTTTGGTTCAAGAATGTTAGATTACTGGGAATGTTGGATTACTGGAAAAATAGATTACCTTGGAAGATTACTGAGAATCTTTAGGAAAATGTGTTTGGTTAGTTGGTGGATATGTTATATTAATATGTTTGGTTATGGGGAATAAATTGGTGGGTATGTTACTTAAATTACTAAATTGTCACCGTTTTAAATACTAATGTAATATTATTTTTATTATTAATTTTTGAATAATTCTTTGAACCCCCAATGTTTCAAATTTAGCTAAAACACCCCCGCTCATATAAAACTTTAATTTATGATGAAATCACCCCCACCCTCCTCCCCGCCGCAAGATCACAACCATCGCCGGATGTCTCCGAAAGTCCGCGTGGGTACCTCACCCTGACCAAGAGGCTCCGCTATGGCCGTTTCTAGCCATATTGATGGCCGAAACGCCACCATATCGCCGGTATCTATTCTGGCCATTTCCGGCTAGATCGATGGAACTGGCGGTTAACGGCCACGGACATGGCCGTTAACGGCCAGATCTATTCCGGCCAGATTTGGCCCAGACCTGGCCGCTAATGGCCAGGGATCTAGCCGTTAACGGCCAGTTCCATCAATCTAGCCTATTATGGCCGTTTTCGGCCATCAATATGGTCGAAAACGGCCATATCAAAACCTCTCGGAGCCTCCCACTAAATTTCGTTCCTTTTAAGGGACTCCGAAGATTTTTCGGCGGCGGTCCGTGGTGGTTGGCCAGCTGTCGACAGTGGTGGCTAGGTGGCAGTGGCGGTGGTAATTTACTTACTGAGCATTTTTATGCTCACCCCGTTATTTTTCTATGTTTTGTAGGAAATAGGTGAGAAGCGGTCGAATGGACGTCGAGAAGCGGAGAGGAATAGCACTACTGTCCACCGTTGTCAAAGCTTTGTATATACTATTTTGTATACGTAAAGATTTATATGTTAAGAAAAAAGAAAACTTTGGGCCCATCTACTTTTCTTTTAATAAGTATGTATCTTTTCATAGTATATTTTTTCTAAGTATACTAGTAGAAAGAAGCTATTACACTTTGATAGGTTATAACAGTCACAACAAATTGTATAATTAAAGAATGCAAACCCCATTACCGAAGCTAAAGATAGTAGATTTCTTTAACAACTTGAAAAGAGAGGAAGGAAACAACAAGTATAAATGAATTTCGTCTAGAACAAATAACAATCAATCACATAACACATAACCAAAGTCAATAAAGATTCAGAAAAATTGATTGAAGATGGCTTACAACAAAAATTCTTACTGTGTGCTAGTTTTTTGCATAATTGTTGCCATCCTCGTTGTGAGTAATGAGGTCACTCCGGCGAAAGTAGCAGAAATCGGAGGCCTTGCAGACTGTGAAAAACAGTGTACAGCAAGTCGCCCAAAGGGATTTGATTGCCAATCGTGGTGCATAACTCAATGTGCATACGACAATGGTAAGGCTTTCGTTTCTTTACAGTTCCCATATGTTCATCCACTAAATATATTGTTCTTCTTACTGTTATATATAGATATATAATAATTATTATTGTTCTTCCTACTGTTATCAACGAAACATAGGGGACTGTGGAGATAGACGTGCAAGATAGAGAAACAAAAGCATGGTATGTGTGCGCCAAAAAAACGTGAAGACTAAGAGCAATTAATACGAAGAGGAAGATGATGATCATCGTAATGATGAAGGAAGAAGATATTAAATATATGGTTAAGAGTTCTTGGTATACTGTCTCCTATAGTAACTTTTTAGCTACAAATAATGTAATTGATATAATTATGTAGGACCCTTATGAGCTTTCTAATATTTCTTAATAAAATCATAAACTTATTTATTATCTTATTTTATTTATATTTGAAGATATATATAAAAAAAAAAAATACCCCTTAAATCTGAAAACAAACTTATACTTAAAATAGTTTTACAATTATCTACTATTTTTTATGGATGTTTCGTTATTATATCAATGTTAAGAAAAAAGAAAGCCATAACTGTTCTGAATATCAAATATTACTTCTGGACTATATTATGAGAATTGAATGATCAAAGGTCTAAGAAGGCTTGGCACCTCTGCATAAGGATTTCCTTTTCCAATATAGGCAACATTTTGAACTCTGCAAAGGAAAAAATGGCACCAAGCTTGAAATGGAAACATTTTAGACTTACAGCTAAGCAGCATTTACTTTATTGTTGTCCTGCATTACAGCTAGAGCCTGGACAAAGTTGTTTTTTCGCTTGTTACCAAGTTTTGTTTCAGGCTTCTCAAGATAATATTCCTGCAAAGTTGATTTATTGAACACATTTCCATATAGGCAACATTTTGAGCTGAATTAGAAATGGTCCTACAGGTTTCTCTTAAATTGAAAAAACCATTTGTTAATTGAGAAGTATCACTCATTGCCCCCGGTAAATATCATTAACTACCCTTTATATTTTGCTTAAGCTCCCCTCGATGTAGAGGTTGTGGATAATTCTCCAATTATAAGGCATTTGTGTAATTACACTAAAAGTGAGAGGACCAATTAATGAAATGAAGATTTGCATAATCTTTATCTAAGACTTTTCAAAAACCTTATATCATTATTTAAGATGTAGGACTAAATTACAAAGTGGTCCTTATCATGTTCCATCAGAGCGACAAAGTGGAAGATGATAACTATTCTTAAACATTTATTAGAAATATCAATACCATAAATTGTTTGCAATATCAAAATATGAATGTATAAAGCATAGTTTTGAGATGTATTTTACTATGTAAATATTTAAAAAAATTTATGTCTTATGACTAAAGATTATTGCGGAATAAACTATGGAAAAATATCAAAAACCACCCTTGGGGTTTCAATATTATTAGGCAAGGAGTGATTTTTGCAATCTCCATCAAACAATACCTTCAACATTTCGATTGCATTCAGCAAGCAAGATACGATTGATTCGATATAGAATCATTAGATTGGCCTGAATTAGGATAGGACTGGATTATAATGGTATTGTGTTCAATTATATATAAGATCGAATAAGAATATTTATATGAAAAAAATAATTAATAATATAAATATAGTTCAATATTTATTTTTAAATTATAATTGTTTCTTAGGGCCCCTACTCGAATATATACATGGAAAATAATTCCGTTAAAGCATGCTTTGATTAATATTAGAATATCAATGTATAATGCTAAATTTTGAGACATTTTGATATTTAAATATAAGAGAATATGTTTTATATAATTTTTAAAATTAATCGAGTGTTGACACAAATGGAAAAGAATGTTAGATTGCTTATGATTTAAATTTATTTATTTCAAAAAAATATCAAATAACTCTTTATAAAATCATCCAAAAAACCTCTTATAAGAAAACTATTATTTTCCAAATGAAATAGATGATTATAATACTAAGTAATCTCACATGGGAAAAACAAAGAAAACAAAAATGTCATATTATTATTGCCTGTATTTGTTTTAATATTCTAACACTATCCTATCCTACTATCATATCCAATCCAATGAAATAATTACTTTTCTATTCAACTAAAAATCCAATCTTATTTTATTCAACTCAAAATATTTGACAATTACTTTTCTCAATAAAAGTTTATAAATTAACAAAAACACTCCCACCCACCCAACTATTGCTGACAATTGGCCACTATAGCTAGCCGGTGGTTGAAAGTCGTTGGAATGATGCATGATTGGTTGGATCTGGCTAATCATGCACCGATCTTGCCGTTTCATGAATTTGGCTAGAAACGGCCAGATCTATGACCAAAGATTTTGCCCAATCTGGCCATTGAAGATGGCTGTATTTTATTTTATATAAAATAATCTAGTTCTAAGTTTTCTTTCCTAATGTAAAGGTTTTATATTGATTTTATTTTCTAGTTATTTGCCCTTAGATAGCAGAAGTAGGAAGCATTAGAATAAAGGGTTTGATATACAACGTTGGTCATGAAGTTTAGATTTTGCTATTTCCTTGATGCGATATTCATGAAGTTTAGACATTGTCGCAACTTCTTGGCCAATTCATTAACATAAATCCTCGAGAGAGGATCTTCAAGAATGATGTTTGATCTCTTCGAGCCTGGCCGTCCAAGTTTTGGTGGTCAAATGAACATTGGAGATTTTGTTGAGTGGCTCCAGAGTATAAATGGTGGACATGGCAAGAACAAAGTCTCCTTAACGGTCAAGGGTGAGACTCAAGGGGAATAGAGTGGAGACTCTTCAACAAGATCTTGTAGGCATTGAAATTGCTGATACGAAAACAAGGTACAACGAAATATACAAACCTCTTATGTAAAGTTTTGACTCAATGTGCTGCATAATACTTCATTATGCTCAAAATATCTGATACTGGGCAAACTTAAGATATAGGATACCAAAGTTTAATCTAATAGTTAAAAGGGTAAAATGGTCATTTTAAAGATGAAAATTTCAAAATAACCATTCACTTCTCTAATTCACCCCACCGGCGATTTCAGGCCATTCTTGCCTATTTCCGACACAATCAACCCCTCTTGAGACCACCATTATAATCCCCTCAATCCCCACATCAAAACCCCTAACCTCCCTTCCTGATTGAACTCCCTAATCGTCGGCTATCACTTTTAGTGTCAATCAGCATTTCATCCAAATTTCGGTAAGTACTAACACCGAAAACCACCCTCAAGACCACCAATAGCATCGTCGGCTTCCCCCTATCAAAACCCCCAACATCGCCGAGTGCAATTGCCCGTCGATAGTAGCCGCCTCTCCCTTAGGTTTTTGCATTTTTTCGCCCCTTTCCAGCCAAATTTCGGCACCTCGCTTATGTGCAATCAGGTGGAAAAGTTAGGGGTTTTCGTGAGAAGGATAACGGAATGTTGATGGTGGTGTCGAGAAGGTCCAATGGTGCAGGATTCTTGGCTTGGTTGGGATCCTCTAGGGCTTATTTGAGAGAAATTTTAGATATAGGGGTTATTTTGAGAACAAAACAACGGTGTTAATTTAAGGATGGGAATCTGCAATTTATGAAACTAGAGATGGGAAGGCTGCAGTTGCCAAACCTTTTTGGGAAAATGTCGTTTACTCTATAAATATTAATAATCAAATCAATAAGTGAAAATTTGTTAATTTGGTCAAATTGAAAGTGACCCAAAACCTAGGGTGATGTCAAACACATTATTTTAAACCAAAATTTTATTTTATTTGCTTTTTTGTTTGATTTGGTTTTCTTATTTAATTAGAATTCCACATCATGAAGTTGAAAGAAATTAATTATACTAAATATTATAATCCTTGGGTAGCTTTCAAACAGCCAACATGAGTTGGCTTTTTAAATATAAAAATTAATAAATAATTCAAAAACAAGAGCTCCGACTACAGTTGAATTATTTTTGTCACTTGCAAATGCTATGGAGACGGTTTCTCACTTAGAAGAACCCTATAGACTTAATTTCGAGATTGAATTATTATTATTTGATAATTAATATTATTTAAAAGAACTCAGGGAAAATTGACCCCAAAACAAATAACACTAGATGACGAACACCCATTCCCACTATTTTGATCTTTCTCTTTGGGAAAATTAATCAATATATAATATACTCATCCAATGAATGCATGTAGTTACATAGAAAGTTTATTGCTCTTTCATTCTTCCTCCTTTTAGAGTTTCAAATTTTGATAATGCTAAACCATGTGCAGATACTGGCCTACTCAATTAGTTAGATGTTTCATTTCTTAATTATGCTGGAAAAAAAAATTGAATAATGATCCTGAACTAAGTATACAACAAAGAGAACATGGATTAATTTGCTATATATATTCTTTTGATTTTCACTTTCAGTACTTGTACGAAGCCAGATGATATATGCTTTGATCTACAATAACACTGGATGATGAAGATGAATGTCCATAAATTCAAACTTTAATTTTGTTACAAACTTAGAACTTGATTTAAGCACTTCTGGATTTGTGCTAGTCTAAAATGTTTTACCCATACTATTTGATTTCGGAGTCTTTTTTTGTTAATCTCTTTCTCTTTACCAAGTTTTGGGCCTACACTACTTTATTTGAGCCCTAATATAACCAAATTTGGTTCCTACACAATGGTGGTGGCTTGATAACGGTGACAACTATCATGACATTTGGAACAATTGTTGGTGCGAGTTTTATAATAGAACAAATAATGTGAAGAATGTAATAAGAAAAACACTTCTAAGTGTTAATATATTGTCTTATGTGATCTTAATGTTTAAATATAGAGTTGATACAATACATAAAAAACCACATCACATAGAATAAAAATTTTAAGATTTTGCATTTTTGCTTAAGTGTAGTAGAAGAATTAGATTATAACTACAAATTCCCTTTGTGGGATTTGTGCGGCTTACAAAAACAGTTTTTTTTATTTTCTAATGGAGTGAGATCAACGTGAATCATCAATTGGACCTTAGTAGACCTACACACCAGAGGGCCAATGCAAGTAACTCATATAAATGTTTAGAAATGTAAGGATCTTCTAGGTAGGCCGATATGCAATAATACTCCTTGGGAACACTTGATTCATAATAAATAATAATTGTTCTTTGATTTCAATGCTCCTTTAGACTTTTAATGAAATTATCTTTAAAAAACTTAAAAGCAAAAATGATTTGATCATCAAAAGTTTTATTTTTGTTGCAACTAGGTCATGGTATATATTATTAAATGAACTATTAGAAAGTGCATTGTTCTTTCATTTTCTTCCTCTTTTTGACATGACAATGCGCTCGTAAATGAGCTTATAGTGATATGAATACATGTTGTGCAACCTTAATCTCGACAGCTGAGTTTATCAGAAAGAAAAAGAAAAACACATTAAGAAATGGGGATTTTTTGTTTGGAGGAGCAATATATATATATATATTACTTTTGTCAAGTTGTTTGTTGTTGTAAAACAACTCCATCCTTGAATTGACCAATACTAGATGGGATGGGGATCCTTGTGAAGACCTTATCTCTAAATAGTAAAAAATAAAAAATTTTATTTATTTTATTTTAATATTTGAAAGTGTATTTTATTTAATATTAAAAACTAATAATTAATTTTGTATTGAATTATTCAACTCAAGGATATAATTGATAGTGTAATTATAGAAAACATTTATGATAATTAATTTTTAACTAAATGTGTAATATTAGAATGATAAAAAATTTAATCATAATTCAATGGTTGTTTTAAATTTAATATTAGAATGACGATTGCTATTGCATTAAAACTCTTAATTTTTTATTGACTGATTGATTTTGTACACTTAAAGACGGCAAGGATGTACCTTTTTATTTTATTGATTGATTTTGTAAACTTAAGATGTGAAGATTACGGCGAGAATAGCTTTTGTGACTTTTATTACTCATTTGTGTTCACATTTTTTTGCCTAAATGTATGCATTTAGTGCTAAGAAGCTTTCTGCTTTATTATATTCTCTTAAACTTCTTGTAATCCTACAGTAATATTAGTTTCACTTTCTCAATTTGGAATGCATTTATAAGCGTAGACGAGGATGTAGGCTTCATTTGGTTGCCAATTGCGCAATTGGGAATACTACTTTTAGTATTCCCAAAAAAGTTAAACAGTAAAATACCTAAAAACCAGAGTTTTTGGGAATAATACTCTCAATATTATTCAACTTTTTTTAAACCCCTTAAATTTATTAATTTAATTAAATACCTCTAAATATTTTTTTAAAAATTACAAAAACACCCAAGTAATCCACATTTACCAAATTCCGGCCACCACCGCCGGAAAATGGTTGGAATCTGGTAGGATGGTGCACTACTGGCTGAATCTGGCCGGTAGTACGCCGATCTAGCCTTTTCCGGCCAGATCCACGGATCTGGTCGAAAAAGGCCAGATCCTTGGCCGTAACAATCTGTAACGACGGCCAACAAACGGTCGTCGTTGATGGTCAATGACGACCGTTTGTTGGCCATCGTTGACGAGCACATACGGCCAGATCTGGGTGTAGATCTGGCCTTTGCCGGCCAAACGGTGGATCTAGCCGGAAAAGGCCATATCGGCGTACGACTTCGGCTACCCTCCGGTGGTGGTGGCTGGCTGTCCGTATTTGAGGGTGGGTTGGGAGTGTTTTTGTTAACTTTTAATGTTTTATTATAGAGGGTATTTTGTAAAAAAATAAATATAAGGGGTATTTTATTAATTTATAAATCCTACATCATAATACCCGCCCAATTCAAATTTTTTTTTAACTTTTTTCAAAAAACTTTTCTCAAAAACCCAAAATTTTGAACCAAACTAAGTCGTCGTAATTTGCAGAAATTTGGCACAGTAGAAGAAGATGCTTATTAAAGGGATTTGACCATTAATAGGTATCTTTTCTTTCTTATGTACGATAGATGACAGAATCTTTATAATGGAAAATTAAAACCATAGCATTTATATTTGTTTTTAAAACAATCATCACTTGGAATAATTCATATCATGTCAATATTTTGTTTTACTTGGTAGTTGGTATAACTCATTAAATGCTTAGAATTTATCTATCGTAAGAAAAATGCTAATCTTATAAAGAGTTATATAAAGAAACCCGTACAAACTGACACGGCAGTTGCCACGACACTTGCCACATCAGTTGATGATTTTTTTTTCTCCTCCATTGTTTTCATTTTCTGTTTCTTCTTCTCTAGTGCTCATTTTATTGCTTCTCATGTTTTTTCTTCTCCATCACTCTCTATTTGATGAAATATATTGATGAAATCACTCTTTTTTTTCTTCTTCTTCTCCATCGTTCTAAAATCTTCATTAATTGGTGAGATTTCATTACAAAATCCATTAAAATGCCGATAAACCAAACCCTAATGCTAACCACCGAAACCATAGTGAGTCTGGTACGCAACCACGCTAAATCTTCATTGGCTTGATGCCGACACGCCTGGCTAGTTCTCGAATCGCCAGCTTCGTGATCCCCTGAATGTTATCTCTGAGAACGCTTATGGTGACGTTTCACTTCTAACTCTGATTCGGTATGTACTGAAACCACACAAAATGCTACTAGTGATTCAAGCCTTAACAGCTTGGGTGTAAAGTCTTCATCAGTATCAACTACTCAAACCAAAAAGGACGCTTTCCAGGTGAAACCTGGAATTTGGGAAAATTTATTAAGTCGTGGAGTAATTGATCTTAATATATCTGCTCGTAAGTATATTTTGCAGCCACCTAAATTTTTTTATGCTTGCAATGTTCATCTTCAGTGTTGTATAGTTTATTGCTTCACATCTATTAAATAATATTTTCATGTATATATTACGTTGCAGGTTGCTTGATATTGTAATCTTACCTTCATGGATCTATAGTTAGACAAACTTCTTCCTATATACGTTTAATAGTTTAAGTATGTTAGTGGATCCAAGTTGTGCATAAAATATATATGATGCTTGAAGTCTCATATTTGGAGTTGAACCATGGAATATGCACTAATCATTTTCATGTTCAGATATAGAGGGGGACCTTGGTACATGATACATTTTGTCTGGCTTCGTGATCTCCTAAGTACATCAATTGTTCGTAAAGTAAACGAGAAGAAATTGCGAAAGCAAAAAAATGATAAAAAAACATTAAAGGTAAAAATTTAATAATTATCAATTTTTTTAACTATTTTCTTATTTTTATTTTATTTATTGATAAATAACACGAATTTTGTTATATAATTGCAAGATTATTAGATACCAAACCATGTGGGATTTCGATGGTTTGTTTAGGAGTAATTAGTTGAGGTATTAGCATGTGTTGGAACGGTTGAAAAGTGATAATAAATTTTTAAATTTAATTTTTTGGCCGTTTAATACAATGCTTTGTTAAGTATCTGAAGGTGTGGTGGTGGTTGGTTTGAAATATTTGAGCAGTGGTTTATGAAGATTGTTAGCAGTGCACTATTTGTTTCGGTAAAGCGATAGGCGCCCTTTATCGTTATTGCTTCTGCGAGGTTGATGCTTAAGTTGCAGATTGATGCTTTCTTCAATTTTCAATTTGTTTCTTTATGTGGAGACTTGGTGAAGAGAAATGGAAAACCAGAAGAATGCATTCAATACTGTTTATGCTCGAATTGATTCTATCATAATTTTCTTGTGTGTGAGCCATGCTAAGTTTCTCATATTGTAATAAGATCTGTCTAAGAATGTTGTTAAGTTTCTTCAAATAATACTTGCTTGCTGAACCAAGATTTTGATTAATTTTCGATGCCCCATGTGTAACGTGTAAACTGCCGATATCTTCTTGAGTTGAATACAATAATTGCCAGAAACTGTAGCTAATCTCCCTCTTGCGAGCTGCTTCCTTGTTGGACTTAGGTTAATGATTGTAGACAACATTATAATACTGTTGAGAATGGAGCGCAATCCTGGCTTATAATAAGTGAACTTTCTTGCAAACCAAATAATATACAATCCTTTTTTTGACATTTTGTTGTGGATCAAACATTTCTTTGCTGACTTAATTCTTCAACTCTGCAAATACATTGTAGTACACCAAGTTGCTGTTTCCTCTGATAACCTGTAGCAGAAATGTGATTCAATTAGAAAAGACCACCAGAATTTCATTACTCAAATAGAAGTTCAACTGTCTGCAAACAACAGGAAAAGACCACTACAATTTCATTACTCAGATGGAATGTTGATCAATGCTATAAATCTGTACAACATACCCACAGATAGACATGCTTGGTTCTAATGGTTGTTTATGGACTGAACCACATAAGTGGTGCATAAGCTCAAGACGAATTAAAAGTGGGCTAGGTTCCATGAATTGTGACAGACAATACAAAGCAAAAATCACAGGCATCTTTCATCAATGTTATCTAGCTATTGATTCTAAACCAAGCCCCATATAAAATGTTCATATGGAAATCTAAAGCACGAACCCCATAAATAACAGAGTTGCTGCAAGTGGCAGGAACTGAAGAATGCTCTAGAGAAACATAGATACAATGAAGAAACATATTTTTGGATGATACCAGAACGAAAGACACTCTTGATATTGTCTTAATGACTAACCTACCTTCTAACTAATCACATTTAGTGAAGCCCAGTTATTCCCCACATAACATTTTGCACTACCCAAATTTCTATTTTGGATAAGTTTACATCTCAGAGAAGAGAAAATTCACTAATAACACAATAATGTTTTTATTTATTCATTTAGAAAAGCAGACTTCTTGCCCTATAGAGAGGAAAAAGTATAATTGGCAATTTCAAATGGAAAATTTATGCGAAGACTATGAAATTAGAAAATTAAAACAGAAAAATTTTGTAGAATCCAAAATAGATTATCTAGAAAATATCTCAGTTATATGTAGCCCAGAATACAATTTTAACAAAACGATAAATTAAATTGACAACATATCAAAAACCCCAACAGTATTCTAGAATGTAAGATTCATGGAAAACCTGACCCAAGCATTTTTGGAAGATTGACATAATCCATATATATTAAACCAATAACATAATCCCAACAAGCAAACACAGTAATTAAAATAAACCAGAAGCTAAAATGTTACCTGAATTAAACTACTACCAACATGACAACCTAAAGAAAAACTCGAGTCTAAAGAATTACAATTGTTTCAATTACACTAATTTCGGTTTGAATTTAGCCGTTATTTTAACTAATAAGTGAAACAACAAATAGTAAAAAACTGAGATTGCACAGAAGAGAACTTACTCTGCCCCTAATCAAAGGAGGGCCCAAAGTACAGGGACCTATCGAAAGGATCGAATCTAGCAAACTATTCTCAAAGATAACATTCAGGGGATCACGAAGCCGGAGATTCAGCGTATAGCGAGGCGTGTCGGTGTCAAGCCAATGAAGATTCGGCGTGTCAGACTGTCTATGGTTTCAGTGCTTAGGGTTTGGTTTCTCAGAGTTTTAATGGATTTTGTAATGAAATCTCATCAATTAATGAAGATTTCAAAATGACAGAGAAGAAGGAAAAAAAAAAGAGCGATTTCATCAAACAGAGAGCAATGGGGAAGAAAAAAAAGTGTGATGGAGAAGAAGAAACAGAAAACGAATTTCTCCAATTGATATGGCAAGTGAGTGATGTGGCAAGTGACGTGGCACCTACCACGTCTGTTTGTAGGGTTTCTTTATATAACTCTTTGGAAGACTAGAATTTCTCCAATTGTAAATCATTTTTTTTGGTTATATACAGCTTACTTGGACTTCTCTTTACACATACTTTGAAGGTAATTCCATATTATTGTAAGAATGGGTTTAATTTTCTTTCAGAAGCTAATTGTTCTACAAAATCAATACCAGCTTTGTTAAAGATCTTACAGGAAGAGGTTGATACGGATTTTCATTTGCTTCTATCTTTTCAAGCACTTGTCTAGAGAGTTAAACTTTTTATTTTTATTTTTTTTCCTTCTTTATGAAACATTTTTGGATGATCCTTTTCGAGTTCTTAGAGCTATTCATTTTGGTACTTTCTAAAATTTTTGAGATAAATTTTAATTACATGCCGTAATTTCTCACTCGGCAGCCACCATTGACCTTTTTTTTTTTCCCTTCCAGAGCATCTTTAACTAAATCAGTTGATGCTTTTATAGGCACACATAGATATGCTCATCAAGAAGTAGCAAAAAATTGTTACAAACTGCACGATTTCATTCAAATTTATGGCTGCACTAAGGTCAAATTGGACTATTTGTAATGTAAATATTGAGAATTGGTGTTGGATCTTAAGCAGCTATTACTGCAATTCAGTAGTTGTTAATTCTGTAGCTGTTTCTTACCAAGATATTGACTTGGCATCAGGCGCTAGAATAACAAAATTTTCTTAGCCTTGATGGTAAATATAAAAGCTCTTGTTTTAGTTATTGCTTTTCTGATGACTAATTCCGTGGTAGCATGGCGAGAGTGTTGCAAATGGTGAACATTGAGTGAATGCCTAACATAATTTAACCTTAGCACCTTATCATACTGCATAAGATCCCACTTAGATGCTGCTTGGAACCTTACTCAATTAATCGGGTGTCCTAACTTCAGTGTCACGGCTATTTTCCATTTTATATTTTTGTTACTTTCATTTTGTTCGCAGTTGATGCTGATCATGGTCTTAGTTCATTTTGTTTAATTTTATTAGGTTTTTATCTACATATTCTTATCATATGTGAATGTAGGACGAGCAAAGAATTTGTCAAGTTAAGAGTTAAGTAAAAACTACTCCAAAACTATAAACATCATTTTTGTCAGTAATCTAATTTGATTGAAAATACTCTTGGATCTACATATCCAAAGGTTTTATGTACTTGAATTGTCAAATGAGTTTGGTCCATTGTAGCAAATTTTGTGCTATCTGTTGGACTTATATAATATTCTCTTGTTAATATCATTAAGTCCATGTCATCATTACGTTAGTGTGTTAAGTGGATTGCTA
>CM047748.1:28504866-28666340 GCA_026225825.1 Pistacia integerrima
AACAAAGGGTAATTGCATATGATTCTTTAATTTACTAAGTCAAATTAATTTCATAAAAGAAGCTACTAACCTATGAAAACTAAACATGTTTTAAAAAACTAGCCTTTTTTTGTTTTTTTGGTGTGTATTTTTGTCATTCTCCCTATTATTATATGGGTATCTATGTCTTATAATTTTCTCCCTCTTAAATTTAATGGTAACTAACTTAGTTTTGTCCCTTTTGAACTGATTTTTTGCTCATCAGTTACCAAATCATGTTAATTAATTTTGAATTTGTGATCTGGTTTCTAATCATAAGAAGGATCACTTGTTAGGCACAATTTCTAGTAAAAATGAAGAGACTGCTATCAATTGAAGGGATAATGTTTTACAAACTATAAGAAAAAGAAAACAAGTTTCCAAAATAGTTTTAAAAAGGGATAAAATATTATTAGAGATAGTTAGATTTAACATTTTAATTATAAGGGTATAATTTTATACAACTTTAAAATATTTTTAGTTTGAAAAGTAAATTTATATAAAATAATAATAATTAAAGGATTTATTATTTATTATTTTATAATTAAAAAAAATTAAGCAGGGGCCTTGGCCAGCCGCGCACCACTTGCAAGGCCAGCCATGTTGTGAGAGGAGGGATTTGGCAGCCTGCAAATTGTGAGTTGAATGACTTTGGTTTTGGGGAAGTCACTATCAGTTGATAATATCTATACCTTCTCCAATACAAACTTAAAATATTAATAACAAAAGGTTGTCCTCCAATTGATAATATCCGAAAATAAAATCATATTGATAATTTCTAGTAAACTTTTGATAATTTATAGAATTATATTGGATGATTTAAACATAGTACTTCAAAGAGTTTAATTGACAAGACTCCAGTAATAAAATTGTCCAAATCCAATTGACCATTAATTTTTATTTTATTTTATTTTTCTAAATTTTAGTTTAAGAAAAAAAAGATGTTAAAAGTCACATTATTAAGTTCTAATTTATGTTATATATATATATATATAAGGTTTTCTTTTTCTTTTTCAATAAAGAAGTAAACAAGAGGCTCATACCTTATGCTCCAAGCAGAGAGACTTTGGCTCTGGAATATGAAATGAATTTTCTTGGAAGCTTAGATATTTTGAAGTGAATTTTCCACATTCGTTGATCACCAACTCTTTTAACATCGGCCATTCATAAGTATGTATTCCAGGATAGAAAGCTATAAGTTTTGGTAAATTCTCAAGCTTTAAATAGGTAACCAGAGGAAAGGAAAATTTACAGCAGCTTCTGCTCCTCTTCTTGAGCAACAATCTCTTCTAAAACCTTACAATCTATTATCTCAAGGTGTTGTAGAGTCCGAAGGTTTTTTGCAATGAAAGATGGAATCGCATATTTTATTTTTCCACAACTCTTCAAGATAAAACGTGTCAAATTCTAATAGGAGGAAGGACATAAGTGTTGGAAATTTGGCTATCCCAAATCTTTCCACAACTAATATTGTTCAATTTCCAAGGCCATCAAATTGGTGAAAATAACCTGCAATCAAAATACTTGTTGTTTCAATATTTACAAACTCATATGAAAAAAAATTGATTCTTATGGATTTATAGATGAATATGCCATTGATATAAACAATGTGTCTTTTGTCTCTCTAAAAAGAGAAAAAAAATAATTCAATATCAAAACTATGTGTTAACAAATGAGAATAAGCATAATAAAATATAAGAATATATTTTAGAGAAGTGCAAGAGGTTAATGTCAATCCAAACCTTTTCGTTAAAAAGTGGCTTGAGATTGTTATCATCATGAAGAGATCCGACCAATTGTAAGAATTCAACATTCTTTAGAATTTGTAATTCTTCTAAAGGGAGATAGGAAAATCATATTGAAATCCAAAGTTTCTTGAAAATTCATGCCAATCATCAATGTTGAACCATGCAACTCCTATTGATATATTGCACCTTTTAAGCTCTCTAGAAAAGAAGTCTTTGGGCATCATCTTCTTATCTTCAATATATATTTCTAAACTGGTTAATTGAGATAAGTGGCTTCAACTCCTTGAGTACTTCAACCTTCCATTGAATATTACATCCCTTTGTATACAATTCTTCTAGTTGGGATAGTTTTGACATCACATTTGGTGAAATAACTTCTTAATTGCCAACAATTAGCTCAAATCTAAAATCTTTAACCCAGTCAATTGACCCATTTGTGTAGAAAACTCCTTAATATTAGTGTTCTGCAAAGCTAAGGACTTTTAGCTTCTTAAGCTTTCCGATAATAGTAACATCTTCAATTATGCTATCATCTAAACACAATGTTTGAAGGTTTGTCAAAAGATCAAGTGATGACGGCAATGATTCTTGTATTCCAAATAAATTTAAAACTTTTAGCTTTGGCATCACGGTGAAAAACTCCTTAGGGATTTCAAAAGAACCCCTAAGAAATTCAAGTTTTGGACAATCTAATGCTTCAGGCCAAAGTTGAGTGATAATATTATTACCCACTAAAGAGACAATTGTGCATTTTCTAAGTTTATCTTTATCCTTCCATTCCCTTTCAATGTCATTTCTCTCTGTAAATACATGGTGATCTGTATATGCACATGTTAAAGCAACAATACGAACAACGTCATGCATAGAAAATCTTCCTTTAGCTCCACCATCAAGTAACAAGCAAGAGTCTTTGAGTTCCTTGACCACTGAATCTAGTCTATTCCGTGCTTGCTCTATTGTAAAGTTAGCTCCATCAAGTATACCCAAACCAACGATATTCTTGAGCAAGTCTAAAATGGAAGTATTATTTTCCATTAGACTAAGAATTATGAAAGTTTTCTTGAGCTCATCATCTTCTAAATAATCATAACTCAACTTAATCTTTGAATATTCCTTTTCTAAAAGTCTTGTGAACTTTGCTGGGGAAGGCGTTCTTAGTATTAGCAAAGCATCTTCCCATTGAGATTTTTGTCTTCTGTTCCTTAATGCCTTTGCTATAGTACAAATGACAATAGGCAAACCTCCGCATTCTTTGCAGACATCCTCTGGTAAAGAATTCAATCCAGGTATTTGAATAACATTACCTGCACAAGAAGCTATGATTATATTAATTGCATTTAGAAACAAAAAAAGTTCCAAGTGGTGTCATTTTCCCTCTAGCTATCTTATTAGACTTTTTTCTAAACAGAACCATAAAAAAGTATATGAAATTCTAAATAAACTGCACTTAATTCCAAATAAAATTCTTTTCCACTCTTCATCTCTAGAATCATAGAAATACATTTTGTCTCATCAAGAGCTTTAAGACAATATTTATAGAAAAGAAAAATAAGGCGATGAGAAATGAGGAAATGTAAAATAAAGCTGCCAAGTCAATTCTCATTACTGTGAATTTAGGCTGAAAATAATTAACTAACGCCATCTAATAAAACTAATTCAAATATTAATGAATATACTTTAAATTTAAGTCAGAAAGTAATGTTTAGGTCCTATAACTATTATTCCCTGAGATTTCTGTTAACACTCAAGCGGTCAAGCCCTTTGAGATTTTGGAAATAACAATTATACCCTGTTGACAGCAGACCATTATAAAACCCTGAAAAACTAGAGTGAAGGGCAGAGAAGTATTTACTCAATGTATTAATTAAGCAAAATAAAACCCTAAAAATCTTATTCCTAACCCATCCACTCTTTCTTACCACCACACTCCCACCCCATTCCCATTAAAACCATCTTCTTTAAATTTCGTCACTCTGCCTGGAGAAAACTCAAGCAAGGGGCAGCAAATCCCCTTTTCTTCTTCCTAGCCGGCCTCACCTTCAAACCCAAACAGCGACACCTTGGGTGGTTTTTTTATGCATCAATTTGGGCTAGGGAGGTTGTTTTAAACCTGGATGGTGTTCTTGTGGATCTTGTGAAGTTGATTTAATTTGTGATCTGGTTTTGTTAGGGGCTGATGTGGTGGTGGTGGTGGTTTAAGGGGTGGTGTTCTGTGGTGTGGCTGCAATGGGAATGTGTTGTGGTGTGCGTGTAATGGAAGTGTCCTGCACTTTGCGTGTTGTGGTGATGCGCTGGAGGCCAATGGGTGCGGCAATGGTCATCATCTGATTTGCTGTGGTTGTTGTGGTGGTGGTCTAAGGGGTGGGCTGTGGTATGGGTGCAATGGCGATGGTTGTGTTATGGATGCAATGGCGATGGCTCTGGTATGGATGCAATGGAGGAGATGGCAATAATTTGGAGGTGCGGTGGTGGTGCACGGGAGGCTATGGGTGTGACAGAGGTTGTCAGTCGCTACCGATAGGGGTGGGTACGGTTTGTAACTACTGGGGATTTTAGGAGGAGTGGAGGTTATGAAATTAAAAATGAGAAAGAAAAAAAAGTTAATTGAATTATTTTTCAAAAGAATCAGAATAAAAAATGAATAAAAATTAGATTACGAATTTAAAAGAAAAAAATTACGGTCATTAAAATTACTTTTTAAAAAAATCTGATTAAAAATATGAATAAAAAGAAAAAGAAAAAAAATACGGTTATTACATTTTAAAAAAAAAAGATTAAAATATAAATGTGATTTGTATGATAAGCTTTTTCTTTTTCTTTCACTTTTTATGATTCTGGGTTTATAATTATATGATTGTGGCTATTAATGGTGGTGGTGGGTGGGTTTGAAAAAGCGGCGGTAGTGATGTTGTATGTATGGAAGGTTGTTATTTTTTTAAGAGAGGGTAGTGAAGAGGCAGTGGACTGGTGGTAGGTTGTTTTCTTGTAAGTGATGGTAGTGGGTTGGGGTGGTTGACAGTGGCGAAAGACTTGTGCTGTGGTGGCAACCTGTGGTTGATATTTGATAAGGACCTAACTGATACTTTCTATTTTTAGTGGACCAATTAACTTGGCTAAACCTCATGGACCAAAATGGATTTGCCTTGGGAAAAATAAGTACAGGTTTTGTTTGAGTTTAGTTAGAAAGATCAGGTCAAATAAAATGAGACTAGCTTGTAATTAGAAAATAGCCCTATATTAGAATTGTTTCTGCATATGGAAATTAAACATAGAAATTTAATTTTCAGAATATTTAATTAGAGAATAAATAAAACTAATGTCAAAGGAATTTTCAAAAAAAAATAATAATAATAATTAAACTATATTATGTTTCTTCTTTTTAATGAGAGGTTACGAAGATTAGTCAATTTTGCCCCTAGGCCAGCACTACTATTCTATCAATGGAGTAATTATAGAGATTTTGAAAATATTTCATGTTATTACTACTTTTAACTTTTTATTTATTCATGTCAAACCATAACACAAATTTTATGTGTTATCAAATTAAAATGAGTTATAATAATTACCTGCCATTTTATGGAATAACCTCCAAGCTTCTTCTTCATTTAAAATGCCCATCCCCAAATTTTTTGTAGAACCCATCTTCTCCAACACATCAACGTTTCTTGTTGTCATCAATATTTTATTTCTTCCACGATCAGCTAGAGAAGGAATTCCTACAATCTTCAAATCTAGCTCTTCCCAAATATTATCTATGATTAAAAGGATATTCCTCTTCTCCATTCTTGAGTATAACTTGCTTGCTCTTTGACTCTCATCTTCCATTGCATCTTCGAATTTGAGACCTAACTTGTTTGCAATTACTGTTTGAATTTTTTTTGTATCTGGAGTTTCTGTTACCTGCAAGACAGAGAACCACAAAATAACAAAATATAATAATAAAAAGAAAATCTTTAAAAAAAAAAGATATTCATCTATTAAAAAAATAACCTAATAACAAAGTAAACCTTAAAAGATAAATTGAGCTAAGATATATAAAATTATAAATAAAATAACGAAAAAAAGGATTTCTTCGTAAAAAAGGAATATTGAATACTTTTTTCTTGTTAATTATAATAAACGTCCTTATATAGAAGACTCAAATCTAATTAATTTCACTCAAATAAAATTAATGACATAAATTAAATACTAATAATTATCACTCTAAATAAATATCTTAATATAATAAAGTGAAACCCCTTAGTTTAAACATTACCTCAACAAAAACAATCTCATCGAAGAGCTTATCGTCGTCGGCTTTCCTACCAATTTCCTGCACAAGAGTGGTCTTGCCTAGACCACCCATCCCATAAACACCCATCATGTAGATTTCCTCATCTTGTAAAGCATCCCATACATTCTTCACAGTGGAGTTTCTTGATTCGAACGCCAAATAATCTTCATTAGATCTAAGCCATATCTCCTTGTGAATCGTAGGATGGGAAACTTTCTTGAAACTTATTTCTTGCTGCAGGAGTGGATCAATATTGTCCTCCATTAATTCGGATGCTGCCTTGCTATTTTGGTAGCGGCTCAAACAGTCAGTGCCAATTGAACTTTGGTTTTCAATCAACTCCTCTGCTTTAACAATGACAGAGTCAACATCATCTAGCAACTTTTTCACATTCTCTTCAATCACTTCCAAATTGTTTTTAGCCTCCTCAACCCGACGCTGCACTTTGCTTCTTGCATTCGTCAGCTTCAAAACATCATCTTGGAGCTTATCAAAGTTCTTCTCGTAGTTGCACAAGTACATAAATTGATTCCCAATCACACCTCCAAAGCAACTCCCAACTTTATAAATTACTTGCAAAATGCAACTTACAACCATTTTTTTAACCTTTTTCAGTGGTATCTGAAGGGATGAGAGAGGTTTCTGAGTGAAAGTGTGTTTTAGTGATTTCTGATAGATTGAGAGAGAGAAGAAAACTGAAGAAAAAGAAGAAGAAGAAGCAGAGATAACAGTGGATATCAATCAATTTCTGACTCTGGAGACCCACCACTTGAGCATCTATAAAAATCCAAAAGATTGAAAGGAGGAAGAAAAGACGAGGCGAAGAAAGCACTTAGAGTACTGCTTTCCAGCTGGAGTGCCAAGATGTTGCTCAGACTTACCAAATTGAAAATGTAAAATTTGTAACATGCATGAGCTTTATTTTCCGTATACCAAACGCGTTTATTATATGATTGTGAGTTTTTGTTAGGTCAAATTTAATTGAAAAGTGAATATTACTTCGCAGAGACTATTTTAACCTTGTTTTATGTGAAATTACAAAATACCATCCATTAACTACTAAGATTCACAATAAGACCACACTTACAACTTTTTTATACAATCTTGAGATAGCAGCTCCTGATTAGTTAATTTGTATTTAGGTAAACGAAAACTACTGCAAACTGATCAATCGTGAACTGTCATATCAAGATTATATGAAAAAATTGTAAGCGTAATGTTAGTTCTAAGATTTATGCTAACATAACTATTTAAAAAGTAAATTCAAAGAACCACTAAATTTTATTTTACAGGTCAACTGATTATTGTCTCTATGGTTTTGGTCTAATAACGTCAATGACACGATTATTTTTTATTAACAAAATTATCCCTCAACTTGACAGACAGTTAATGTGAAATTAACAAGTAGAGGATATATCTGACTTTTTAGTACTAATCAAAACCTTATATTAATTATTCTTATTTATAAATTTATGTTTAATTCCTTAGACCAAATCTCACAAAATCAATTACTTGAAAAACCAAAATCTGTGCAAAACATATAAAAGTCACAGAGCAATCGTGGTGGATACGGCTCATGTGAAATTCATCAAAAACTGAAGCAACGCAATCGGTTACCGGAGCAGACTTGACAGGAGTCATATCTCCGTTAGCCACCAGGCACCAGGAATATTCACAGCTTTGAAATAGTCTTTTGGAGCTTTTAAATGGATTAAAAGTATTAGAAGACTTATGAACCAAGCCAAAAACATTCCTTTCTCCAAATTGAGATTGGCCCAAGATTAATATCCATGGAATTTTGTGGTGGAAATTGATGATAACTTGTCATATTTTGAAGGTGACCTGAGATCGATTGATTGGTGGTCCTAATTATCACATTTCCTCTCTTTATTTTTTTATACTTCAAAGTCTAGTTGTTTTTTTTATATTAAAATTAAACAATATTTTAACTTAAAAGATATTTGTTCATCCTAAGTACTCCGAATTAAAGTTCATATTACAAAAAATCCAAGTTATTGATGGTAAGTTTCCAGATTATTCAGAAAATCTATCTGGCTATCTGGCTTCAGAGTAAAATATATTTAGTGGAGGTTTCTGAGTGAAAGGATGTTGTAGTGATTTATGAAAGATTGAGAGAGAGAAGAAAACTGAAGAAGAAGATGAAGAGAGATAACAGTGGACATCAATCAATTGATGACTGTGGAGACTCACCCACCACGTGAACATCAATAAAAGTCCAAAAGCTTGAAAGGAGGAAGAAAAGAAAAGACGAAGAAAGCACTTGAGATTAGCTGGAGTGACAAGATGTTATTCAGACTTACCAAATTGAAAATGTAAAATTTGTTAACATGTATAAGATTTTCCGTATAACAAACGCGTTTCATATGTAATTTGAGTTTCCCAGTAAAGATTCTTTTAATCGACTAAAACGTATTTCATGGACGTCTGTAAAAACATTTTCTTATATGATTCTCTTATATTGCCAACTTTATTGATTTTCCATCAACTTTTCTTTAAGTTTCAGTTGAAATGATCATCAGGGTAACATATGACCCCTTGTGAGGTTTTGTTAGGTCAAATTTAATTGAAAAGTGAATATTACTTTGCAAACACTATTTTAACCTTGTTTTATATGAAATAACAAAATATCATCCATTAACTATTAAGATTTATGTTAACCTAACGATTTAAAAAGAAAATTCAAAGAACCACTAAATTTTACAGGTCAATTGATTGTCTTCTCTATGGTTTTGGTCTAATGACACAATTATTTTTTATTAACAAAATTATCCCTCAACTTGACAAACGTTAGAGTGAAACTAACAGGCAGAGGGTATATCTGACTTCTTAGCACTAATCAAAACCTTATTTTAATTTATGTTTATTTATAAATTTGTGTTTAATTCCTTAGACCAAATCTCACAAAATCAATTACTTAAAAAACCAAAATCTGAACAAAACATGTAAAAGTCATAGAACAATCGTAGTGGATACGGCTCATATGAAATTCATCAGAAACTGAAGCAACGCAATCAATTACTGGAGCGGACTTGACAGGAGTCATATCTCCGTTAGCCACCAGGCACCAGGGATATTCACAGCTTTGAGATAGTTTTTGTAGAGCTCTTAAATGGATAAAAAGTATTGGAAGACTTATGAACCAAGCCAACAACATTCCTTTCTCCAAATTGAGGTTGGCCCAAGATTCTTATTCGTGGAATTTTGTGGTGGAAATTGACAATAATTGTCATATTTTGAAGGTGACCTGAGATCGATAGATTGGTGGTCCTAATTGTCATATTTCCTCTCTTTTTTTTTTTTTTAATACTCCAAAGTCTATTTTTTTATATTAAAATTAGACAATATTTTAACTTAAAAGATATTTTTTCATTCTAAGAACTCTGAATTAAAGTTCATAGTACAAAAAATCCAAGTTATTGATGGTAAGTTTCCAAATTATTCAGAAAATCTAAGAGTTCATTGTCATCAATATTGGACACATAAAATCTTTTTTTTTTTTCCCAAACTTAGTTCCATAATTTAAAGAATATTAGATTAAATATTTATTAACCATTATGTTGAAGAACAATTTGCAAGTTGTAGAGACACATGAGACCCACTCCACTAAGACAACGACTCAACTAAGCAAGCAAACCATCCTACGATTAAATTCATCATCGCCGTGGAATCAGCATTGCCTTTTTATTAGGGCAAGACTTGGAAAATATATATATTTACCAAAAAAAAAAAAACAAATAGAAAGTTTAATCAAGGAAAGACTTGTCTATATCTTGAAATTTATATGAAGGGCAGGTCCACAGACTTGTCTATAACACATAATTAATTTTCAAGGACCACCATCTATGATTTTTTATACATATATTTAATATGAGAAAGTCTTTAATAAAACGGATGCAAATCCCATCAAATTATATTTTATGTTTTAAAATATTTACTAAATTATATTTTAAAACAAAAAATTTAACATAAGAGAATTTTTGATAGTGCATAAATCTCAAAAAAAAAAAAAAAAATATTATTTAATCAAACTTTATGAGATTAATGTTATTAACTGTGAGAGAAATATAATTATTGAATTAGCTTAGATGGGAGTACTGAATAAATCTTCAATTAGAAATTGATGTGCAAAGAAAATAAAGAAAAGGCATCCCGAGACTATTGATCTTATTCTTGATGCATTAACCAGCATTGGATTTATTCTTAAAAAAAAACTGTTTAATCAAACAAATGGAATGAATATGTATAATTGTGTCAAAACTAAGTGGATATGAATGAAAGCTTACATATTTAATTTTTGTCTGACCTTTTGTTAATATTCACTTTGATAGTAACAATCATCGTTTTAATTCTATGCCTAAAATTGACTACTAAATTTTTCATCATGTCTGTTTAACATAAAAAAAAGGGAGCTAGATGAAAACAAAAGGAGATTGAATCGACATGTGTGGATATTAGGAAAAATCAATTACATAATAAATTAAGAAGTAAAGGAAAATGATCATTTATTAACATAAGAATTTCTTTTAAATGTTATTTTAAATCAATAACTATCTATATATATAAAAAGTAAATTTTTATGCAACTAATTAATTAATTTAAATTATTAAAGTAAAACGAAATAAAACAATAAATCCCTTAACCCACCCTTTTACTTGGTATTAATTAATATTCAACTGGTCATATTGAAAAGCTTTCAATTTAATATTGGTGGAAACCCACCATGTAATGGATTCATAAACCAGATAGGAGCCTGTTTTTTCTTTACAAATGTGTACAATGGATTGATTCCCATTGGTTTGTGACAATTATTCCATGATGATCAACAAAAAATTAGAGCGATTCAACTATTGGTGGATGTTTGTCTATTTCAACTTGTGCTCCAAGTCTTCGAGTGAGTATGAAATCATATCAGACTTTTATTCTGGAAAAAGAATTCCCCAGGAATGCTAAAGTTCATGAAGACATAACGAACTGAAGCTACCTTTCATAAGACACTAACTTCCTCCAAGGTTTAAAAATGTACAACCTTTGGCATTTTCAGAATCAGTATAAAAAATTAATGAAAAAAATGAACTAGTTTATATCCCTTTACAATAAATTCCAGGGACTTTTAAAATATAGTCTTAGCTAATAGTGGAAGCTAATTATGTTGTTTTAATAAACTTTCCAAATGAAAATTTAACTACTGCAAAGAAATATTTTCCAGCTATTCTTAATTTCCAGGATTAAAAATTGATGTTTAGGCCATACAAAAAGAGAGGGACAGGTAAATTAAAGCTAGTTAGGTAGTGAAAAATAATAAATTGTAGAGTTATGAGCTCTTACCTTACCCTAATTAATAATATTTTCAAATAAATTAATTCATTATTAATTGATTTGTGCGAACTAAGTAAAATTATATCCCATTGTTTAATCAATCGGAGTCATTCTGTGATTGTTGGTTATAACAAGTCAGATGTGCTGCTGGAATTAACCTCAGCTCATGAAGAAGAGTTTAGCAAAGTGCAGCAGAATTAATAGCAAAAAGCTACAATTAGATAATAAAAAGGATTAGTTAGAGTAAAAAATCTGTTAAATTAAATTTAAAATGAAATCCATAATAATTATCTTAGCTTATGATCATAAGTTTTTGGTCAACATAACCTCTTTGAACAAGTCGATACAGCAGAATTGATTAAAAGAAAAAAAAAAAAAAAGCTTCTTCCTGTATAGCCAATTTGAACATCAATGGAAATAAAATTCGAAGTCTAAAGACAATGAATGGAAGGAAATAACAGGTGAAGAAAACACTTAATTTTAGCCTAGGGGACATATAACATCCTTAAGACAAATAATTATTAAAGAGAAAGGTACATGAAAAGAGACTATTCAAAATTGGTTGCATGTGAAGAGAATTTTCAAAATTGGATGCATGCGAAGACTTAGACTATATATTAAAAATTATTTTCAAAATTGGATGCATGCGAAGACTTAGACTATATATTAAAAATTATTTTCAAAATTGGATGCATAGGAAGACTTAGACTCTAATAGAAATCTTGAAGAAAAACATGTAATTTCTCCGGAAGACAAACTAATTAACATTTTGAAGAAAAGGCGAGTAATTTCCTTATTGGAAGACTTATGAAGCATGCCAAAATCATTGCTTTCTCCAAATTAATTATTTCCGACCAACGACAATTGACTTTGGCCCAAGATTATTATCCATGCAATTTGTGGTGGAAATTTAATGAGGCTAGAGAAAAAAGTAGAGGGATAATTCAAAGTAATAGAACGTTCAACGATAATTAATTGAATTAACGAGATTTTTCTTTTGATTAATATATATTCATGAAATAACTATTAATCTCAACTGGTTGTACAATATAAAGTATATTTACATGACATAATTTTAATATTTATACCTCTAACAATATAGAAGAACTTAACATATAAAAATAGTTGTTAATGGTTAAGGTTAATTTGATATAATAGGATCTGGATGCCCTAAATATGCTACTTTTTCTTACAACAAATTTTATTAATTTTTTATAATTCAAAATTTTATGACCAGGGTGGATTTTATCTATTCAAATAATTTTAACTCAAAATTGATTCGGTCAATTACAACGAATATGCTCGTGTTGGAAAATATCCCTTTAAAATCTTTAAGTTATTGTCTAATTGTGAAAATAATTATGCCGTTGATTTTCCACTTTGTTTTGATTTTAACAAAACATAAGTTTGATTATGAAATCATATCAGAATTTCATTCTTATATATTAAAGAATTTCCCTAATAACACAAATCTTCAAGAAAAAAGTAAGGAAACAGAACTACCTTTCTTAAGAGAATGAATCCTTCCAAGGTTTAAAAGAGTACAACCTTTGGCATTTTCAACTTCCTTGACTCCACATGAAAAAACTAATGAAAACAAGAAACGGGCCCCGTCATTTATCAAAAGGAACCATGAAAAAATTACTCAGCTCCCCTTGGCTCCGTCCTTGTATGAATGGTTTCTAGTTTGAGAAATTCCTACAAATCTCAAAGTCTAAAATACAAAATATATAGGTGTCAGATCATTTATATCACCCTCCAATGAATTTATGTTACTTTCTATTTTTCTTCTCTCTCATTTATTTTTAAATTAATTGTGATTAATAATTTTTATATGTAATAACTATTTGAAATGTATATATTATCTTGTGAAATCACATCTTGATACTATTTTTTTATTTATATGTTAATCATTATTGATTCGGGATTAACCTAACTCTTTAGATTGGGCTTTTCAAGAAGTCTTCATCTTCAAATTTGTTCTTAGCTAATAATGGAAGCTTAATTATGTCGTTTAAATCATTCTGAATTATATGGATGGATCTTATTCTCAACATTAAACAACTGACATACTTTGTGAGTGAGAACAACCGAAAGAAGATCAAGTGGAATGATTACAACAACTTTCGATAATTTCACAAATATTAGTTAACGTTGCCATAACAACAAGAGGACATCCGATAAGATTTCACTCTTTTTATCACAAACCATAACCATTTTCCTTCAATTATATTATCAATTTCAATTTCCAGGAAAATGAAAATCATTTTATAGACCAAGAATTTGACCATCCCACAAGGGTAATTTAGAAATATATTATTATATATAACCCAAGTTTAGTATCCCAAGTAATGTGACTAGGCATGGCAATGTTCCCCGAAATTCCAAGGACCCGTCCCGCCCCTCCCCATATGGGGCGGGAAAGCCTCAATTTTTTCAGGGATAGGGGCAGGGGTCGGTGATGCCTTCCCCTGCCCCGCCCCACCCTGTCTCTTATATAATATATAAAATTAAAAATTATATATATATACTTTTCACTAATACCCATATATTTCACCTAATTATACAATTATCCTACCTATATAAACCCATATTGTCCCAATTTCCTTCACCCTAAACAATAACAAACCTTAACCCATATTTATATATAATTAATTATGTTTAAACGATTAATTTAAGTGTTTACTACGTGGACGAGAATTAACTATTATGTTTGGTAATGTTCAAATTAATTTATGTTTATGTAAAATTAACGGGTTGGGGACGGGCCTCCAACATTCTCCTTTAAGGCGGGGAAAGGGAATTCCTGTCATCCCCGTAAGAGGGATGGGGCGGGGGTGGAAAGTGATTTTGAGGGTGGGGATGAGTACAGTGAATGAGATCCCCGCCCCACTGCCATGCCTAAATGTGACATCAAAATCTTAAATTGTCAAAATCGTTGATCGATGCCACGTCACCACACTGACTCGTAAATAAATTAAATAACTAATTTTCTAAGGAATAAGAAATAAATCCATGCACCATAACAAATAGAAAAACTGGAATAGAAATTTTTACTGTACAAAAACATCAAAATGCCTTGAAACAAGGAAATATTGTCAATTTACGGGCTTCCACATTTTGATACAATGAAATATATGAAAAATGTCTTGAAACATCTGAACTGGTTTATATAGAATAACTGAATGTTCAGAACTCGCCAAATAAAAGGTCCACTTACCTGACGGAGAAGGAAGGTATGTAAGCAGAAGCTTCTATTCTACATCTGAGCCTTAAATTATCCGCATCAAAAACTCCAACCCCAATGCCACAAAAACCAGAATACACCAGGAAACCATCACATGAATAAACTTGCACTAGAAATGGGAGCAGGGAAGTGTATCATTTGGAGACCACTACAAGTTATAAAATCATAGCATAAAGGACCATTAGAAGAGATATTGAAAAATAACATATTAAAATATACTTTATGATAATAAGGCCACGCACTAGGCCAAGGCTTCTAACATACTATCCCATAAAAAAGCATTCAAATAGTAAATTTTACTCTTGCGAGTGAAGGTGGAACCGTGGAATGAGTACAATTGGTGATAATAAGCTACATAACTAAATCTTTTATGCAAACAATCAATATGTGATTTGGGGTCTCATTGACCTTAATTATTGTGATGCCATGTTTCCACACCATAGAAATGAGATCATGGTCGGTAAGTTTACTTAGAGAGAGAGAGAGAGAGAGAGAGAGAGAGAGAGAACAGAAGAAAAACTACAACATAATGACATGGAAGCAAAACTTACTGAACTTGAACATTCAAGCTTGCTGTCATAAATGGAAATTTGTCTATCATGAGCCACCAACAGATGTGTTTGATCATTATGAAACTGGACTTTAGTTTCTCCAACCGAAAGGGGATTGACAACCAGCTGGTTCTTGTATGAACCTTGATTTCAGCTTCTCCCATTTATCAATACTCCACATACATAGCTGCATCAAATTAATTGAATAAAAATAAATTATTAAGTAACGGAAATAAAAAACCCAGAGATAATAAAAAAGAGAAAGCTTCAACTTAATTTTTGGGACCTTAATTGAAATTCAATCGCATTTAGAAGTGACTTGGGGAAGCCATGTTTTAAACTTGAAGTAAATTAGAGTCTTTCCTCATTTGTATGATTGACTATTCTTTTCAGTGCAACAAAATAGAAAAAACATGTATATTTTTTCCCAGGCCTAAATGCAGGGGAAATTACAATTGTGTTTCACATCATTTCTGCATAATGTTTGATTTGGCTATTTATACATTGATTGGTATTAAGCTTTTGGGATGAACTTGACATTGTTTCTTCTTCTGTGTGTTTTTGTAAAAAGTCATTTAGTTTAAATTTATTTCATTAGTCCTCACCTACTGTGTTAATCCATGAAACAAGCACTACTAACCATGCAGAGAGGGTGTATTATGCCCTAACTTCACGACTGAGGTGGCATTACCATGTGAATTGGCAGTCCACATACCATCATCCTCAGAGGGATGTCAAGATATTTAAAAAAGAAAGGAAAAATTCAAAAGAAAGGTTAACGCATCAGCCGAGTAGGTTTAAACTAGCATTCCAACATTTGAACTTCAACATTCGGGAGTTCCTGTGATTATGCATCCAATTCTTTAGAATATACGGTTGGTATATAAATGAAAGATATATTTGCATAGGTTTATAATAGTAAAATATCTCATATATGAGCAGAGGCACACAAAGGGCAGTAAATAACTGCAAAGAAAATATCCAAGCACCATAGAAGCAGAGGGGTTTCTTCCTAACTAAAATAAAACATGCAAATACTTGAATTCTTTACCACCTACCTTGCCTTGGTGCTATAGAATCAGGTAAGTGCAGGGCTTTTATTTGTGATGGATCTGAAACATCAGGAATTTTCTCTTAACCATGTCTCCATCGTCTACAATACGTGGTTTAACATCAACAAGTCTACTGCTGTCCATAGTACCCTGCAGTGGCACTTGGTATAAATATGTGGACCAAGGTAAGCACCAACAACTTCATGGTATAAGAAATGCTAAACTTACAAGACTGCTGATAGATACAGCCTGAGGAACTCTATCTGGCCTGTTCCAGAGTCGGAGCAATGGCACCAGAAACATTTCCCACTGGACCGAGAGCATTCACAATCAATGGCTGCCAAAAAGACAGTAGCACATAAGACACTGACAAAACAAAAAGTCAATTAATAGGCTTATAGGAAAATGCATCCTAAAGGTCTTCATTCTTTAAGCTTATAGAAGGTTAAATTGACAAGATTCTAGAGACTACTATGGGATTGCAGTCATAAGAATTTCAAGACTCAGGGACTATCATTTTATCTCAGTCATGAACCAACCGAATCCAAACATTATCTAGTTTGGGGCTGATAATGCCAGCCCCTAAAGGGCTGATGCTTACAATTTTATCTTCCCAACGTGTTGTTCTTTCTACATAAATTAATTTTTTTAAACAAGTTCAAATAATTACATGAGAAGAGGATTACGATTTCTAGGTAAATTCTCAATGGATCAAAAATATTGTTTGAATATAAAAGAAAGGTAATACATCAACAAACATGCACAAAACTACCTTAGAGTTGATGGGTTCAGAAAGGGGCCCGAATTTTTGTTAGTAGCCCTCCTATCTAACATTCTTATCAATCACAAACCATTACTGGTTGGCTAAATTTTTTATAACATTGTCACTCTTAACTGTGAGCAGAGATCCTTCCCTTATTGAATGTTAGTCTGGGTCTAGCCTACAAAGAATAGAATTGAATGAACAACTACTACGTATCTACTGTTAAATACCATTGATGTACAAGTAAATAGTACGACTACAAACCAGGCAATCCACCATCCTGCATCAACAGCCAGTCAACATATTTGTATTGTCCATATCCCAGAATTTAATTTGAAATTCATCACCAGCAACCAAGAACTGATTCCTGTGTTGTATCAAACTGGACAACACAACCAGAATATGTCCTTTTGATAGCTCCTTCACTCTCATTCCACTCAACTAAATGAGATTCGCCTTCTTTACTTGTTCCGCATGAAGAAGCCTGCAACAAAAAATATAGAAGTCTTATTCCATTTAGATGATGTAAGAACGGTTAAAAAATAATGGCACATCAAAGGCAGAAAAGTGCCTAAAAAGTCCAGCAACAAAGGATCCTTGGCAGCTAAATGATATAAATCCTTTGTAAAACAAGATATTATAAGAAACTTCATTGAGTCATTATATAAAGTATCATGTGCACAAACAATATGAAAAATCACCAAATTATATTAGCCTGTGTCCATCTTAAAATTAACCAAGCTTTACCTGGTTCCATCTGCAGTATATGCCATCATGGTGCACCAGTGTACAGGAGCATCATAGTTCCAGTCTAGATCCCAAGCAATCATATAGCCAAGCTTTTATCTTTTTATCAATGGCAGTAGAGAAAATAAACTGCACATTTCAAGAGAGGAAGATGGATAATATGAGATTCAAAGTGATGTTAGCCATCTTATTCCTATCAGTTAGTTAGCATATAGAAAAAGATGCAGACTCATATTCACCAATCACAACATAGATGATTTAAATAAATATTGACCTGAATATTTTCTGTGGTGAAGGCAGAATACACAGGAGATTCATGGCCTTCAAACGTATACTGCCTGCATCCAGCTACAGCATCCCAGACCTGTCATGGAAGAAACTTACGCTAAGTATCCCCAATAAGTCAAACTCATTAATAGGGAGAAAGTTACAGCAAGGATGTATCAATTATGTTTTCCCTAGATAAGCAGGTCACACCCTTTTAAGATGATACCTTAATAGTCTTATCATCTCCACATGTAACCTATACACAGTTGCTTGTTGGGATGAGTAAACACATTGTCATTAACTCCACCAACATAGGCATTGAATCTAAAAAAAAGAGACAAGTGATCAATAAACTTGTACCTAGCCATTTTTAAGGAAGAACTGATATTCAGGACACAGAATTTACCTTTAAGTGTTGTCTTAGTTCTCCAGTTGGATTGGGAAGTATATATCTGAACTATATGTTTAGAAAATGCACCAACCTAGACAAAGCACAATTTGATTAAGAGAAAAGATAAATATAATGAACTAGGGGTATGATTCATATTCACAAGCAAAGAATGCATATACATACCAAGATAAGTCCATCTGGCCCCCAAACACACTGATTCACTGATATTGCAGCATCATTCAACAAAGCCTCTGGTAGTACAAGATAATTAATGAAGAGACAAGAATCAGACCATATTTATATTCCTAAATTGTTGGCCATGGTTAATGTGAAAGTGTTTGCCAATCAAGCCAGCAAGTATACTTAAATCCAATGTTCATAAGTATTAGGTGAATACATCAGTATGAGTTACTACCCACTATTATTAAATTCATTGTCAAGATCAAACTGATAAAGGAAGAAGATTTTATGCATTGTACTCTTAGGAAGTTAAGATGGTGAATACCTGCAACGGCCTTGAAGCAGATGAATATATCCCAAACCTTGAAAGATTTATGTGCTAGCCTTTCCCGGGATCCCACCTCCCGATAGCTAACGTCACCAACCTTTGTCCCCACTACAGACCGAAGAACAGAAATTTCAGTCAATAATAAATAATCTCAGGAAAAAAAATTTATAAATTTTCAGCAACCAGACATTAAACAGTGGTTTTTTTTCTAATTTTTTACCTAGAAGAATAGTTTGCTGATTATGGATGGAAGTCCATGCTCATGACATTAGATCTTTGATTTAGGGTTCACACAATGGCTTTTAGTAAGGTCATCTTCAGAATATACATTGGGAGTATGTGCTACACCAGCAAAAGACACCTAGAAAGACCAAAAAGGAACAAGAGAATTGTTACAACCAGCTGATATAAAGGCCATTTAGAAATTTATAGCAGCTATCAAGCTTGAAAAAACAACAGATTATCTCATTCATCCACAAATCATCAGATTGGCTAGTGCGAATACGCTTCATCAAATGCTCTGAATCAGCTGATTGATAATCCATCCTAGTCATACCTGTCAGCGTCCTTGGATGTTTCAAGAATGCAACTGTAGACATCCCAATAAAAATAAATAAATGAGAGATTAGAGTAATTCAAACCAAATAGGGAAAAAGGAATGCAAGCTACACAGTTACAAACGTCCTTAACAGCTCTAGAAGACTGCACAAGACTGTTGGGGGGTGGGGGTGGTTTGACATCCAACTAGTAACAGCACCAGGAAGATGGGGAAACAACAGTCTGAAATGGCTGCACAATAAGAATCATTATGAGTATGCACCAATGTTTTATATGGTAGATAGATGCAAAATACTCACACCCTGGGCACCAATAGGTGGAAATGCACCAGCCTTAGGAATTGGTCCTACAAGGGGGTTGTTTGTAAGAGGAGGATAGGCTCTATTAGCTGTAGGGTTGCAAGAATGATCAGTGAAGAGTGTTTTAATATCAGGGTTTGGATGAGGATTCTTGCAAAGTTGAATCTGCCAATTTAAACGGAATTTTTTTTAAAAAAAGTGAGTTCTAGAAAATAAGTCTCATCAAGAAAAGGTAATATCATCTACAAGTGTAAATGATTTCAATCACCTTACAAATATAAGAGCAAAAGCTCAAACCCAAATTAGAAATCAACCAATATATAATATACCAATACACATAAATATTTGTAAAATGCATTCTCTAGGTTTTGTTTTTACCAAAAAACCTCGCTGCAGCACACCTCTGGTTTATTAATGTCCTTCGTTGTGAACTTTTGAAGGCTGGGAATCTAAGCTTGTCACGAAACAGGGGGTTTGATTCAATTAGCTTTTTAAGTTCTACAAGCATAATATTATGAACCGAATTTTGTGTCTCCATACTTGGAAACCTTGCTCATTTTGCCTGATCACAAAGTGCCAACAGAAAAAATCAACTAAAAATTTTCATGGCATACCATACCAATTAAAAAGAAAGAATGGTGGAGTAATCACCTAAAGTTATCAAGTGTAAGAAGCTGGGTAATCTCCTTGAAAAGTTCTTCATTGAAGGATGCAAAAACCTTAAGGTCCTAGACAAGAATCTCAACAACCTTTGCTCGATCTGATAACATGAATGGAAAAAAATGGAACATTATTCTGCACATATAGGTTAAAACTCTACATATGAAAACAAAACTACTTCCCTCTTAATGAATGGGAATACCATTAATTTTTAATAATGCCCTGAATGATCACTGTGATCAATAGGTTTAGGATATCGGCACAATAAATTAGAAGGATATTACTTTCCTTTTAAATAAACTCTTCAAACCATAGAGCTAATAAATTGCTTTGGGTAAAGCAATTCCTAGGGCTGCAGAGTAAACAAAATCTTACAAAAGGCTCCATGAACATTGCATCGTCTTCATATTAAAATACAAAGAATAAACCAGAATAGGAAAGGTCATTGAAAAGATTAACTTCATCACTTCATGTGCCCAAAGGAAAAAATTTCAGCACAATACCAGGTTCTGGGAAGGTGGTGACATCATCTGAGGCCAAGATTTGGCTTGAAATGTGTGGCCATGCCACACGGCTGAGGCGAAGATCCGACCAAACCTCGCAGCTCAAGCAAAGATTCAGCCGGACCTTGAGTAGCCAAGCCATTGACCGGTTTGCCACCCCCAAAATAAGGCCTTCGTAGCCGGATATTTTAGTTTATTTGTTTAATAAATTAATCTCTTATTTTTTCAAAAAAAAAATTAATAGTATATATGAAAGAGAAATGCTATATATATTCTTTTGAATTATATTTAAAAAGAAACCCAGACTTACCACGTGACTTTGCTGTGTGTTGATGAACTAATATGGAAATGGAAATCTTTTCTATAACTGTGAACAATCTGTGAGCATAAACAAGAACACATTAATAGTAAAAGCAAAAACTGTAGAGAATGTTATTTTCAGACCCTAAATTGATCATAATTTATCAACTAAACAAGAAAATAAAGAATTTCCTTAACAACTACTTCAATATAAGCTACATGTATAAATTAACTTTAAGGAAACATAAATTGTAATATTATAGCTTTTCTATATATATTTGACAGTTTATAGTTGATAAAGGATTTTAATTAAAGACAAAATCAATAATAAAGACTATTGAGGATTTACTAAGTATTAATTCAATGAAGAGTATGAAGAAGTCTATCGAAAAAGTATAATTTTAAGTAAATAAATACTTTACCATTTTCTGTTGTATGATTGTATTAATGTCACCCTCCCAACAATTTTTATGGTTAAACTCCTTTAACCTTGGCATGCTTAAGTCTCCTCCAAAGAAAGTCTTCATCTTCGAGCATTTACTCACAAATAAACTTTCCAAGAATGGGAATTTTAAGATGTAATCCCCAAAGCAGAAACATATGAGACAATCTAAATCATCCAAGTAACAACCTCTTCAATTTCTCAAAAACAATTTCACCTTTCTCTATATTTCCTTCATTTGCTAATACTTCTATCATCATTTCACATCCTACTATATTCAACTCTTCTAGTGTACAGACTTTTGGACTATTGAGGATGACATTAAGGTTTTGCATTCCATTGCAATACCTTACTCTCAAAGTCGTTAGATTTTCAAAAGATGCTAAAGATGGCAATAGAGTAGTCAAATTTTGACAACATAGCACCTCCAAACGATCAAGATTTTGAAGAATTGAGTTTAATTGGGAGTCTTGTTTCCAAATGCACTTTCAAATTATAAAGTCCTTGCAATTTTAAAACTTTTAATTTTGTGAGTGTTCCAACATGTTTCTTATCCACTTCACATGAAAATATCTCTTCATATGAACTCATTTTCAATATGAGTTTTTCAAGACTATTAAATTTGTAAAGGATTTGAATTGGAATGTTGGTATATTCATCATTAATCAATTGAAGAGTTTTTACTTTCCCAAATCTCTCTTGAAACTCTCCTTCCCAAATCAACACGATGTCCCTTCCACTTAACCGTAATGTCAATTCCTTCAAATCGAGTCAAACTTAAAAAAATCATATCAATCAAATTACAATTAATATTTCCCTTAAAAACATATATATATAAACTAAGCAAGAAAAAATATATTTATTTAACATTTTTTTTCCATAAAATTACCACGTAATTATCCAATTACTTTGATATTGATACTGCATTGCTTTAATATGTTCAGGTAAAGACAAAAGTTAAGATAATTAAATAGAATAAAGAAAAACTAAATAAATCATTATTAATAATAAAAGCACCTTTAGATTTAGACAGAATTGTTTCTCTTATTATAACAATTAATTAAGTACTTACTACGTGTTCCCATTCAAAATTTATGGGAAGATTTCATCATTTTCCAGTTCTAGTAATTATGATAATTACATAATTTCCCAATGCCAATGTTAGAGTCCGAATGCAAACCTTATGCTGAAATAAGCCAGTTTTGCATAACACTAGATTAAAGCTTCCAATGCTGGAAGGAAATATGTGAATCTTATTCTAACGCAATATTTGCAAAACAATACCTATATATAAACACAAACTAACTTTAAAAAACAGTTTATTGTAATTAATATTATTATAAAATAAATATTTAAACTAATTAATTGAATACATATACCTTTTCTTTGTGTTCTTTTTGAATGGTTGCATTAAAGCTCACTCCCACCACTCTCTAAATCCATCTTGTAGTTGTCATAATAAAATGTATGTAACTTTGGTGTGCTTAAGATTCCTTGAGAGAAAGTCTTCATATTGGGGCAAAATTCTATAATTAAGTCTTCCAAAGATGGGAAATTGAAAGAGTAATTCCCAGAGCAAAAGCATGTGAAACTTTTTAAACATGTAAATGACAACTTGTTCAAATTGTTAAAAACAATTTCAGTTGTTGTTGCATCTCCCTTATTTTCTACTATTTCAACCAACATTCCACAATACTCTACGCTCATTTCTCTCAATTGCACCAAGCCTCTAGCCGTTGAAGGTGTTATTAACTTCATCAACCTTTCGCAATGGTCAACTCTTAGAACTTTAAGATTCTGGAAAGAAGCTGAGCATGACATTAGACTCATCAATTCGATACAGTCCTGTAAATTTAGAACTTCAAGAGTTGGAAGATTTGGAAAGAATAGCTCTTTATATTGATCACACCAAAATAGTTTGAGCTCATTCAGATTTTCAAATCTTTGAAGGAATCCAAGTGGAATATTTACTGAGTTATCATATCCGATCTCAAGAGCTTTAGATTGACTCTGCCATATAATCCATTTCTCACCCCATGACCTACCATTCTTTAATTCAAATACCTCCAAATCGTTGTTGATCTACAGATCCATAAAAAAAAAAAATCTAATTAACTTTTTAATTATATACTTAAAACAAAAGTTTAGTTATTGGCTCAAAAGTCATAGGCCAAACCCAATCAAATTTTGACAAATTAACTACAATATATTTTAAAACTAGTAAATTAATTTTATTAATATTATAAATTTCAAATCAATGTTAAAAATTGCATTAAAAAACTATATTTGAAAACTACATATTAAACATACTTTATTTTTTGTTTACATTATTTTGGAAATTAGAAAATAGAAACATACTTTCCAAATAAATTTTATTTTTATTTAAACCAATTTAGATTATTCTTCAAAGTTCAAAGGGCTAACCATGAATCAAATTTATGAGCAAATGTTTCATTTATGTAGCTTTGCTAACTGCACCCCCTGAAACCAAAAAACTACTCAGCCCCCACTAACTTGGAAACTACATTATACACCTCCTGCTACTGTCCACTAAATTGTTTGAATTTAAGCTACAATCTAGTGGAAACGGCTACAGATGCAGATCGTAGCCACAAATTGTAGACATGATTAATGGCTATGACTTCAACCCCAGAATGCAAACCACGATCTAGTGGTTGTAGACACCACTACAACCATTTTCAATTTTTTTTTCAATTTCTCTTAATTATTTTATTTTATTTTATTTTTAAACATAGTCATAGAAATTCAATTAATATAAATTTCTTAAAGAGTTTTTTCCTAAATTTCTATTATTTGAATTTTCAAATTTAGTATTTAATGGTTACAACTTTAAAAATATAATTTCAGGTTTTATAAATATTTTTTTCTTTATATTTTCTAATTTTGCTTTTTTAATTTTCTATATTTTCAAGTTTTTCTAATTTTATCTTCTATTTTTTAAATTTTTTTATTTAATCTTTCCTTTTGGTATGAAATGTCAACTTTATCCTCTTTAACATTCAAACTGGCCCATCCTAATATAATTTGATTTATTACTCTTGGCCGTTACTAAATCATGTTAGAATGATTTTGAATTTATGATCCCGATTCATAGGCTTTCAAATTGCAAACTTTCTATTAAAAAAAAAAATTCAATAATAAAATGAACCACCTGATAGACAAATATCTAGTAAATATAAAACTTTATTGTTGATTTCTAGAATTATATTGGATGATCTAATTTTTTTTTTTTTTAAAAAAAAAAAACCTAGTGCGTAAATGAGTTTAAATAATAAGATCCTAAAGTAAAATTGTTCAAATTAAATAACCATTAATTTTTCTAAATTTTCTTTCCAAGAAAAATAGAGATGTTAAGAATTCCATAATTAAAGTTTTGACTAAATGTCATATAAATGAAGAAAAATAATTTTCTTTTTCAATAAACAATGAAATAAGAGATGCGTACCTTATCGTCCAAAAAGATAGAATTTGGATTTGAAATATTAAGTCCATTCTCCTCATTGTTTTCTTTGAAGCTTAGATATTTTGATGATAATTTGTCACAATTTATCACCAGCAACTCTTTTAACATTGGCCATTCGGAAGTATGTATTTCAGGATAGAAAGCTCTAAGTTTTGGTAGATCTTCAAGCTTAAAAAAGGTTACATGTGGAAAGACAAAATTAACAACTCCATTTGCTCCTTCTTCTTTTGCAACAATCTCCTCTAAAACCTTACAATTATGTATCTTTAGGTATTGGAGTTTGTGGAGGCTTTGGGCAATGGAAGATGGAAATGCAAATTTTATGTTTTCACAACCTGACAAAATCAAGTGTGTCAAATTTTGATAGAAGGAATTTGGATGTTGATTGTAGCAAATCTCTGTAGAACTATCATCTTGGAATGTCAAGAACTTTAAATAAAGGGAGATGTCCTGCAACAAAAGTTAATAGTTGTTTCAATATAAAGTAATTAAACAATAATAATTACCTTTTCTAATGGATTAGAAAAATGTGTCTTTTTGTAATTCTTAATAATTTATAGAAGGCCTAAGCCCAAACTAAATGGATAATAATATAATGTTGCATTAATTCTCTCTCTTGCTTTATAGAGCTATGCCATCCCCTAACCTGCAGCTAGTGTCTATTCAACCAGGGTCAATACTAAAATTGTCTTCTTGTCTTCTTAGTGTTATACACTTATTGTAAACTAATAAAACTTACTTCATCCTACTATTACTTGCAATCTTATAGCTAAAACATAATATTATTAAAATATATAAAAATAATGTAAAAATAAGTAAATATTTAAACTAATTATGGAATACATACTTGTTTCGTGTATGCTCCTTGTATGGTTTTATTAAGATCATTCCCCTCATTCTCTACCTCCATTCTCTCCCAGTCTTCTTCCTCCCAAACATCTTCAGTCTCTTTAATGCTCTCATAATTGACTTTTTGCAACTTTGGTGTGCTTAAGATTCCTTGAGAGAAAGTCTTCATATTGGGGCAATACCGTATAATTAAGTCTTCCAAAGATGGAAAATTGAATAAGTAATTCCCAGAGCAAAAGCATGTGAGACTTTCTAAACATGTAAGTGACAACTTATTCAAATTGTTAAAAACAATTTCGGTTGTTGTTGCGTCTCCCTCATTTTCTACTATTTCAATCAACATTTCACAATACTCTACACTCATCTCTCTCAGTTGCACCAAGCCTCTAGCCATTGAAGGTGTTATTAACTTCATCAACCCATTGCAAAAGAAAACTCTTAGAACTTTAAGATTTTGAAAAGAAGTTGAAGATGACACTAGACTTATCAATTTGCTACAACCCTGTACATCTAGAACTTCAAGATTTGGAAGATTTGGAAATGATAGCTCTTTGTATTGATCAGGCAAATATAGTCTAAGCTCATTCAGATTTTCAAATCTTGGAATGAGTCCAAGTGGAATATCTGTTGAGTTATCATATGAGATCTTAAGAGCTTTAGTGTGACTCTGCCATATAACCTCTTTCGCACCATCCTTTAAATTAAATACCTCCAAATCATGGTTGATCTACAAAATCCATCAAAAACAAAATCCAATTAGCTTTATAATTATATATTTAAAACAAAAGTTTAGATATTGGCTCAAAAGTCATAGGCCAAACCCAATCAAATTTTGACAAATCAACTACATTCTATTTTAAAACTAATAAATTATATTTATTAATATTTTAAATTTCAAATCAATATAAAAATAACATTCAAAAACTATTTTTGAAAACTACAAATTAAACATACTTTTTTGTTTTTGTTTACATATTGGAAAATAGAAAATAGAAACATACTTTTCAAATGAATTTAGATTATTCTTCAAAGGGCTACCATGAATCAAATTGGTGAGCAAATGTTTCATTATTTGATTTTACCAAAAAACTACGTAGCCCCCACTAACTTGGAAAACTACAATATACACCTTCTCCTATTGTCAATTAAATTAGGAATTTTATCGTGTTTGATCTATGTAAATACAAAGTTACCTTTAGATTTTCTGCAAACCGACTAATTTATCTTGTGAAAATTTTATGTACAATTAAATTAATATAAATTTCTTAAGAGTTTTTTTTTTTCTAAATTTCTATTATTTGAATTTTGAAATTACATCTTACTATTTATTTTAAATTTCAAATCAATATTAAAATTACATTCAAAAACTATTTTTGAAAACTACTAATTAAACATAACTTTTTTAAAAAAATTAATCATTTAATTCCAATACCTTCAAATACAATTTGATCTACAAATCCATTAAAACAAAATCCAGTTAGTTTTTTATTTTCTTAAAAACAAAACTGTTATTATTACCTATTTTGTTAAACTAACTCTTAGTTGGTTCATCCTAACAATAAGTTGGACTTTAGATAAATTTCTTTTTTAATTAAATTTTTTAATGTAATTAAATCGTGTGATTTATAACCTATAACATTATAGGCATATAATATGACAATAGATAATGTCTTAACATAACATAACTCCACAGATAAATATTATAAATTTCTACTTACAAAAAAATTGATATATAATTTATTGACATTTATCCTAATATAATTTGTTTCAAATTAATTTGTCCACTACCAGATTATGTTAATTTGGTTGGGTTTCAAGTGGCAAATGTTTTTTGTATAATGTTTCCAATAATAAGAAGGTTCACTTTTTAGACATATTTCTAGTCAAAATAAAAGGAATATTATCAATTGAGCTATAATGTCTCCTATGGTTTTAAAAAAGGGATAAAATGTTATTAGAGATAGTTAGATTTAACATTTTGTAAGAATGAAAATAGTATTAAAGTTGATGATAAAATACTAAAGTTGGGTTCCATTAATAAATTATTCTACAAGAAATTAATAATTAAAGAAAATTATTTAATATACTGTTGAGATGTAATAATTAACGTAATTTTTCAGTGAAAAAAAAAGTATTTATGACAATAAAATTTGCCACTCAAACACAATATTTCAATATAGCTCTTAAACAAAATTTTAAAATAGTTTTCAAACATCATATTGTAGTTGTATTTCAATATTCAAAATATGATAATACAATGAATTGCATTATAATACTTTAGAAATTAAATTTTAAAACTTGTCTTTTTTCTTATAGTTTCATAAAAGGTTGTCCTCCAATTGATGATAACCCAATATTAAATTTTATTGATGATTTCTAGTAAACATTTGATGATTCTATAATTATTTTTCTAAATTTTTGTTTAAAAAAAAAAAAAAAAGACGTTAAGAATCACATTATTAAGTCCTAATTTATATAATATATTAAAGTTTTTTTTTTCTTTTCAATAAAGAAGTAAACAAGGGACTCGTACCTCATTGTCCAATATACGAAGTGAATTTTCATGGAAGCTTAGATACTTTGAAGTGAATTTTTCGCATTCCTTCACCACCAACCCTTCTAACATTGGCAATTCCCAAGTATCTATACCATGACAAAAAGCTGTAAGTTTTGGTAAATTTTCAAGCATCAAAAAGGTTATCTGCGGAAAGGCAAAAGTAACAACAGCTTCTACTCCTTCTTCCGCAACAATCTGCTCTAAAACCTCACAATCTCTTATCACAAGGTATTGTAAAGCCTGGAGGCTTTTGACTATGCAAATTGAAAACGCATATTTTATTTTTTTACATCCCTTCAAGGTCAAGTGTGCCAAGGAAGACATGAATGTTGGAGGTTGGCTGTCCCAAATCTTTCTAGAACTAGTAACTTCTAATGCCAAGGCCGTCAAATCATAGAAGATAACCTGAAGTCAAAGATAACTAATGTTTCAATATTTACAAATATGAAAAATTAAAAAAAAAAAAAAGTAATAATTGATTATTATGGATTTATCATTGACATTTCTATTAACGATGTGTCTTTTGTCTCTAATGATTTTCATCATGAAATCAAGCATGAATTTATGAAAATCAATTTGATAGAAATTACAAAGTATAATTATTGAATAGAAGTACTTGGAAAAGGAAAGTACTTAGTAATGAAATTTAATTGGAAATTTAAAGTCACAAGGGAAAAAATAAAAAGCAAAAACAAATGAAAAAATAATTTAATATCACAACTATGTGTTAACAAATGAGAATAACATAAGAAAAAAATAAGAATATATAATAAAGAAGTGCAAGAGGTTAACTTCAATCATACCTTTTTGTTAAAAAGTGGCGTGAGATTGTTATCATCATCTGAAAATTCGACCAACCCTAAGAGTTCAACATTCTTGAGAATTCGTAATTCTTCTAAAGAGATGGTAGAATCATATTTAAATTTCAAAATTCTTGAAAATTTGTAATTGGATTTGGGCCAACCATATGAGTTCCACCATTCATTACCCATTGATATCTTGTACCTTCTAAGCTCTCTGGAAAAGAAGACCTGAGGCAAAACTATGTCATTTTTAATATCTAATTTTAAAGTGGTCAATTGAGTCAAGTGCTTCAACTCCTTGAGTAATTCTACCTTCCACTGAATATTGCATCCTTTTATATACAGTTCTTCTAGTTGCAATAGTTTTGATATCACATTTGGCACAATAACTTTTAATTGCCAACAATTGCTTAAATCCAAAAACTTTAATCCAGTCAACTGATCCATTTCTGTAGGCAAATTCTTAATTCTAGTATTTCGCAAGCTAAGGACTTTTAGCTGCTTAAGCTTTCCAATAATAGCAACATCTTCAATTTCGCTACCATCTAAACACAATGTTTGAAGGTTTGTCAAAAGACCAAGTGACGACGGCAACGACGACTTTTGTATTCTAAATAAATTTAAAAAGGTTGTCAAAAGATCAAATGACGACTGCAACGACGACTTTTGTACTCTAGATAAATTTAAAACTTTTAGCTTTGGCATCACCATAAAAAACTCCTTAGGGATTTCGAAAGAAGAACCCCTCTCACTCATATTAAGAAATTCAAGCTCTGGACAATCTAATGCTTCAGGCCAAAGTTGAGTAATAATTTTATTACCAACTAAAGAGATAATTGTGCATTTTCTAAGTTTATCTTTATCCTTCCATTCACTTTCAATGTCATTTCTTTCTGTAAATACATGGTGATCTGTATATGCACATGTTAAAGCAACAATGCGAACAACGTCATGCATAGAAAATCTTCTTTTGGTTCTACCATCAAGTAACAAGCAAGAGTCCTTGAGTTCCTTGACCACTGAATCTAGTCTATTTCGTGCTTGCTCTATTGTAAGGTTAGCTCCTTCAAGTATACCCAAACGAACGATATTCTTGAGCAAGTTTGAAATGGAAGTGTCGTTTTCCATTAGACTAGAAATTATGAAAGTTTTCTTGAGCTCATCATCTTCTAAATAATCATAACTCAACTTAATCTTTGAATATTCCTTTTCTAAAAGTCTTGTGAACTTTGCTGGGGAAGGCATTCTTAGTATTCGCAAAGCATCTTCCCATTGAGATTTTTGTCTTCTGTTCCTTAATGCCTTTGCTATAGTACAAATGATAATGGGCAAACCTCCACATTCTTTGCATACATCATTTGGTAAAGAATTCAATTCAGGTGTTTGAATAACATTACCTGCACAAGAAGCTATGATTATACTAATTGCATTTTCTATTCACATGCTTTTGGTTTACAAACAAGAAAAGTTCCAAGTGTTGTTATTTTCCCTCCAGCTATCTTATTAGACTCTTTTCTAAACAAAACCATAAAAAATATTTGAAAATCTAAATAAACTGCACTTAACTCCAAATAAAATTCCTTTCCCCTCTTCATCTCTAAAATCATAGAAATACATATGTCTTCTTATCAAGAGCTTTACGAAGTTTTTATAGAAAAGAAAAATAAATCGATGAGAAATGTAAAATGAAGCTGCTAAATCAATTCTCATAACTGTGAATTTAGGCTGAAAATAATTAATTAACGGCATCTAATTCAAATATTAAGAATTAGTTTAAAGCATGCATGTTAATGAATATACTTTAAATTTAAGTCGCAAAGTAATGTTTGGGGGGCATGGGCAATTCTCCCACACCCCCCAAAAAAAAAAAAAAGGCATCCATTCCCTGCCTTGACAAAAAAAGGGCAATAGCGCCCTCAAGCAGGGAAGCAAATCCCTCGAGAATATTTAATATTGAAAAAAATAGGTTACGAATTTAAAAGAAAAATAATTACAGTTATTAAATTACTTTTTAAAAAATCAGAATTATTTAGCTCAAGACCCTCGGGAAAAAGAAGTACAGTTTTAGTGAGTTTGGTTAGAAAGATCAGTTCAAATAAAATTTGACTAGCTTGCAATTAGAAAACATTGCCAACACATTAAAATGAGTTACAACATTAAAACATGGCCCCTAAGTTAGAATTGTTTTTGCATATGGAATTAGATTTCTTGTTAAGCCAACACTGCTATTCTATCAATCAATTGAGTAATTATACTGATTTCGAAAATATTCCATCTTATTCACATCAAACCATAACACAAATTTTATATGTTATCAAATAAAAATGAGTTATAACAATTACCTGCCATTTTCTTGAATAGGCTCCAAGCTTCTTCTTCATTTAAAATGCCCATCCCGATATTTTTTGTGGAACCCATCTTCTCCAACATATCTACATTTCTTGTTGTCATCAATATTTTACTTCTTCCACGATCAGCTTCGGAAGGAATTCCGACCGTCTTCAACTCTAACTCTTTCCAAATATTATCTACAATTAAAAGGATATTCTTCTTCTCTATTCTAGAATATAACTTTTTTGCTCTGTCAATCTCATCTTCCTTCTCTTCAAACTCAAGACCTAACTTTTTTGCAATTGCTATTTGAATTTTTTTTGTATCCGGAGTTTCTGTTACCTATAAAACAAGAAAAATATGGCCAATCAAGAACCACAAAATAAAGAAAATACGATCACAGAAAAAGAAAAAAAATCTTAAACAGAACTGTGCTTTTTTTATTTTTCTTCTTAAGGTATTCATCTATTAAAAAATAACATAAAAACAATGAAACCTTAACAAATAAACTGAACTAAGATATATAAAATTCCTTATTTTCATTAAAACAAAGAAACAATATTGTGTTGAATGCTTTTTTTTTCTCCTTAATTATTAATGGAAACATACATCCTCATATATTTATAGATGCGTAAAGTCTAATTAATTTCACTCAAATAAAATTAATCATATAAATCATTTATACTAATAATTATCACTCTAAATATATAATTAAGATAAAACAACATTCTTAATATAACAAAATGAAACATTACCTCTACAAAAACAATCTCCTCAAAGAGCTTATCCTTCTCGGCTTGTCTCCCAACTTCCTGCACAAGAGTGGTCTTCCCAAGACCACCCATCCCGTAAACACCGATCATGTAGATATTCTCATTCTTCAATGCATCCCATACATTCTTCACTGTGGAGTTTCTTGATTCGAAAGCCAAATAATCTTGGTTAGATCTAAGCCAGATCTCTGGTGGATTAGTTGGATGGGCAACTTCTTTGAATTCCTTTTCTTCCTGCAAGAGTGAACCAATATCATCCCGCTTTAATCCAAGTGCTTTCCTACTAAGTTTGTAGCGGATGATCAAGTTGGGGCACAATCCCTTGAAACATCGTGGGTTGTTTTCTTTTGCTTGAATCAACTGCTCTGCTTCAGTAATGGTCTTCTCAACATCCGTCTGCCAGTCCTTAACAGTCTGGTTGATCTCTTCCAAGTTTCTTTCAGCAGCAGTAACCTTAACCTGCACTTCGCCTCTTGTATTCTTCAGCTTCGTAACTTCCTTTTCGAGATTTTTGAAATTGGTATTGTAGTTGTACAAGTATTTAAATGGACGCCCAATCGAAGCAGCCAAGCAGTTGACAACATCCAGAACAAAACTCGCGATTTCGACCATTTTCAACACTTTTTCCTTTCTCCTTCGCTTTTTTTTTTTTTTTTTTTTTTTTAAACAGAGTCAATAACAGGAGAACTAGGGTGCAAACTTTCAAATTTGAAAAACACAAAAAAAGGTAAGAAAAATACAGAAATAACAGCAAGACAACAATGATGCAAACTCAAACAAAAGAAGAGGAGTGAGGACAAACACCGAAAATGCTGAAATAATTGTTTTTTTTTTTTTTTTTTTGGGTTAAACAAGAATAAAGGAAAAGGGAAAAAATAGCAGAAAATAAAACAGAGAAAGTAACGGGACAACTGCAAACTGAAATAAAGAAGATCCTTTTGTTCTAAATGAAAAATAAGAAAATGGAAGAGAATTCTTTTTGGTAAACAGGAGAGGATTGAAAAATAAAAGCGATCTGGTTTTAGAGTAAAAGTATTTTTTGTGGTAGCTGAAGGGATGAGAGTTGAGAGAGGTTTACGAGTGAAAGTGTTTTTAGTGATTTCTGAAAGATTGAGAGATAGATGAACGCTAAAGAAGAAGAAGAGAGATTACAGTAGAGACCCACCACTTGAACCATCGACAAAAGTAAAAAGTTTGAAGGAGGAAGAAATGAAAAGACGAAGGAAGCACTTGAGTTCGGCCTTGCACGCGGGTCCCGCCTAGTCGACCCACGTGCCTCTGTCTCATTACTGATTACCCCAAAAGCACTTAATTGATTATGAGAGAGAGAGAGAGAGAGAGCTGGGTTTGGACTTTTGCTAAAGCACAGTGGTCCTCACTCGGCCCCACTGGGCCCCACTGAACTGTGCACGAGTCAACACAAGAGGCCCTCTACCCCTTGTCAGTTGTCTCTTAACTCTACACAATAACACAACGAAGTTTCCGTCTTCCCTTTTCACGTGTGGCCCCCGCCACCCAATCTCATATCAAAGGGCTTGACTAGTTGACTTCTCTAATATTTTAAATTATTTTATGGAATAATTTAAAAATTGATTGATAGAGACTTGCCGTGTGAACAAAATTATATTTTATAAAAGAAAGAGTTTGATAAGTTATTAACCTAAATAATAAAACCCTTTTATCTCCGGTACATAAACAAATATTTTGGGAGGAAAGTTTCTTTGAATCCTAAATCCCGTGTCACGTGCTATTTATTTTTTTGGAGAATACATAAAATTATAGTATATATGTTGGATAATGCTACCTCGTTTGTATTTTGTTGTGGGATTACTCCAATGATCCCATCATTTTCTTGTTGTGAAATGTCATCATAACAGCATAGTTTATGCATCTCTAATTAAAGATACGTGGTTTGTTATGTGCCTTATGACGTTGATTTCCTTTTATACCTAATAATTTTTATTTTATTTTACAAGAGACAGGGAAGAATTACGGTTGCATAAACTTCATTTATGGTTTTCAATAATTTAAATTATATGTAAGTTTATGTTCTCTTTTTAGTTGTAATAAATTCTATAAAACATAACAATTGAATTTACTTAGTAGTTGAAAGAAGGACAGAAGGACAACCGGCTAACTTTGTTAATTTTTAATAGAGCTAAACAGACTACGAAACTATGCATATTCTGAACTCTAAAGGAGGCCTGGAGTTGAGTTCTTATATACTTCAACAATATTAAGCCAATAAACTACTTTGTGTGTGAGAACAATTTGAAAGAAGATTAAATAGAATGATTACAACAACTTTTTATAATAAAATTTTATAAACTAGTATCGTAATTCACCAAAAGTAGTTTTAAATACGTATATACATACTTCAAAGTACACACAAAATACATAATTCACATTTCACAAAGACATTAGAAGGGTAAGAAATATTTTATTTACCTTTCCAAGTTTTACTCTTCTAATTGCTAAAGACAATATAAAAAATATTCCACTAAAAAAATACTGATCTTAAATAAACAAAAATTTGGTTGTTTAATAAACGATAGATAAAAATTGGTGAATATCAAAATAGGAAAAATAAAAAAAAACATATAAGAAAAATTAATAAAAATAAATTTATGAATGAAGTCACCGGTCCTAATCATCTATACATGGGTACGTCCATGTTCAAGGAAAATAAAATAAACCTTATTTAAATTTTCAATCAAAAATTCAAAATACTATATTCAATATTAACTTTATTAAACATATTAATATGTAAATTAAGGTGGAAGGAAGGAGATTATTGTCATTACACTTGAGCAATTTAATAGGCCAGCCTAACCACTGACGACAGACTATAATACAATGTAGGCCTCACTTTATTCGTATTGTCACGTCAACATAAATGTGAATAATGGTACACACTTTTTAGATGATCAATTTTATCTGATTTTGTTGCTGTTATAAATTCGGTGTGCTATCGTATTTGTTGCATAAATTTTTATAGTATTATATTTTTTTACATGATATAATTCCTAATTTTTATTAATAAAGGTGAGGGTAGCGGTAAGACTAGAGGTGTGACAAAGAAATTGGGTTAAACGGGTCAATCCTAATTCAACCCACATTAAAAAAAGGTTCAACCCGATTCGTCTTATAGATAGACTGGATTGAATTCAACTCGCATGCAACCCGACGGGTTGCTATATGGCAACTCGCCAACCCAACAGGTTGGTCCAAAAAAATTAAAAAAAATAAAAAATTAATTATATTTTTTCAAGTTTCTCTCATTTTTTTAATTTTTTTAATTAAAACTATTATGATTGAACTCTTACAAATAATTTTATATAATAATATTAAACTATACTTCTAAATCATAAATATTAAAATGTATAAAAGTTACTAATATTTGACGTATTGTTATTATTATTTTTTATGGTACGTAAAATATAAAAAAATTAAATATTGAAGTCTTATTCTTAAATTTCTATGTCTTGTATAAAATATAATTCATTTTTATACTAAAGTTTCATCAATTGAATGAATAAATCTAATTTTTCTTATATTACAATTTTATTGTATTAAAATTGAATTAATATTTGAAATGTTAATAAAAAAAATTAATTTAATTGAGTTATTGATATTTGAAAAGTTAACTAAAAGCAATTGCATTTATTTATTTATAAATCGTTAATTATTTATTTGAAAAATTAACTAAATAAAAAAAAAATAGGGTTAACCCGGCCCGACCTGCAACCTAACCCGACAGGTTAGGGTTGACGGGTTGGATTGGGCCAACTAGAGCTGGGTATTTGGGACTGGGCCCAAAAGCCCAGTTCCAAAAACCGGTCCTAGGAGGCCTGGTCACAAAACGGGACCAGGCCTAAGGAGGAGGGCCCGGGCCCTGCACTGACCCTCCTCCAAGGCCCGGGCCCAAATTTTTTTGACCTTTTATCATTTTAGTCCTTTATAAAATTACATTAAACCCCCTAAAATAAGTATAAATTATAAGGACTAAAATGAAATTTTATAAAATTTATTTTAAAAAAAAAAAATTTAACCGTTGGCTGCCAACGGTCACAACTCACACAGTCACACCAACGGTTATAAATTATAATTATAAGTTTTTTTTTTCATTTTCCCCCCCACAACTATACTATAAATAACCCTAAAACCTTTAATTTTTTTCACACCAATCAATCTCTCATTCTTTTCATTCTCTCAATCTCTCTACTCCAAATCTCCAATCAATTTCTCATTCAATTTATATTTATAATTTATTTATATTATTTATTTGTATTATTCAAATTTTTTTTCTATTTTTCAATATCATCATAATTTCATATTATTATTTAATTTCTTTTCTTTTCAATTATTTATTATTTTATCATAAATTTATAATGTCTTTCCCAAATGAGTTTTACGTTCCATCCACCGAAGAAATTGAAGCCTTCAATCCATTTTCACCATTTCCTCCAGAGGATGCAACTGTAATTCTACAACCACATTCGGTCGGGACGAGGTGTAGCCAAACACAGGTGAGCTGCGAGTCAACGGGCACGAACATAGCCGAACCCCCGACCGTCAAAGAGGGTCGTGTCCGATGTCTGGCGATACTTCACCAAATCAAAACGGCCAAAGACAAATGGGGAGGGGGAAGAATCGTGTGGGATATGTAATTTATGTGGAACCATTATTGGACTGAGAAGGGGACATCGACGATGCGACGACACGTAGAGAAGAAGCATCCCCAAACAAATGCATCTTCAAGCAGATCAGGTAGACAAATTCAAACTCAACTTAATTTTAATCCACAATCCTCAACTCTCTCAACATGTCAATACAATACACATGTTGCACGAGAGGAAATAGCAAGATATATAGTTGATACGGACTCTCCCATTTGTTTATCTGAAAATCCTTTTTTTGTTAATATGGTTAAAACTGCATTTTGTCCAGCATATACCCCTGTTAGTAGAAGTACAAGTAGAAGAGATATACTAAAACTTTATAACAAAATAAATAATAAACTTAAAAACGAATTTTAAAATTTTAGGAATATATCTATTGTACTTACATCAGACATATGGGCTTGTAGATCAAAAACCGATTTTTTAACTGTCACAGTACATTTCTTAGATCATAATTGGGGTTTACAACAAAAATTGATAGGTTTTAAACCATTATATGAAAAACATAGTGCTGAAACTATTTATTTTACAATTCTTGAAGTTTTGCAAGAATATTTATTAACTGATAGAGTTGTAGCACTAACGCTTGATAATGCAACTGCTAACACCACGACAATCTCTTTATTTGAAAAGAAATTGGATCCGCTTGGTGAAGGCAAATTTTATCACCAGAGAATGTGCTTGTCACATCATCAATTTGATAGTTAAAGCAGGTTTAGATGCTATACATTCAATGATGGAGAGGGTGCGTAGAGCTATCGGATTTATCGTCGGCAGTAGCAATAAAAGATGGTAGGAGTACGTCAAATATTGTAAGCAAGAGGAGCCACCAGTTCAACCTTTGAAGTTATGTACAGACATGCCTATCCGTTGGAACTCTACCTACTTGATGTTGGAAAAAGCTTTGCCAACCGCGAAACAAATTACAGATTTCGTCAACCTGAAGAACTATCCAGAGGAAGTTGTCGATTATGATGATTGGCCGGTTTGTGAACTTTTTTATTCATTTCTTAAAATTTTTTATGATGCTACTAATACATTAAGTGGTATTTATTATCCAACTACTAATTTAGTGTTAGATATTTTAGTTCAAATTGCTAAAACTTTTGCTCAATATAGATATGATAACATTTTAAGTGAAATTGTTTCAAGTATGGAAGAAAAATATAAGAGATATTGATTAGATATTTCATTCTTATATGGATTATGCCTTTTTCTAGATCCTAGGTTTAAATTATCCGTAGTTAACGGTGTAATTACTGAGTTAGACTATTATTTAGGACATGATTATACGTCTTATTTGGCTGACTTTAAACACAAATTGGATAGGCTTTTTTCTTTATATGAGAACAGATACAATGGAGTAGTAGAAGTGGAAGTGGAAGTGGAAGTGGAACATCTAGGAGAGACGATCAGGACCTTGATGTAGCCTCCCCTCAAGGATCGAGCAAATGGGCATATGTGGGACGTGGCGGAAGCTCCAGCTCGTACATACATAGACCAAATGAGATGACTCGCTACCTACAGGTGGACTTGACCTTTATGACGATGAAGGAGCAACTTGACATGGATATTCTTCAATGGTGGAACCAACAAGAAAGTCAATTCCCCATTATATCCCAAATGGCACGTGACATTTTATCTGTGCCGGTTTCTACAATTGCATCCGAGTCAACATTTTCAATGAGTGATCGGATTGTTGAAGACATAAGATCTTCTTTAACCAATGAGATGATTGAAGTGATAACGTGTTTACGGGATTAGACTCATGCAAAAAGAAGACTACAACAACACCCTGAAGATCCCGAACTACTCAAACTCTTTAGGAATACAGATTTGAATAATGTAACTAGTGTTGATGATGAAATTGAAGATGAATAATTTAATAAAAAAAATTATTTAATTGTTTATTTGTGAAGCATGAATGTGTGAAATGTGAATATTACATTTATGTTAAAAATTAAAATTAACTATTAATTTATTATTTTTTAAAATTAATTAAATTTTTAGAAACTTACTAATCAACCCCTAAAAAATACTAAAAACCCCCTATAAAATTTCGTTTTACCTCCAAAATATAAAAAAAATTGAGGGATTTTCCAAACCCCATGGGACCGGTCCTGGGCCAATGGGACCAATCCCACAGACTAGGGGCCTAAGGCCCACGGAGGTCCAAGGATCTAAAGGTTTTTCTCATGGGCTTGGAACCGGTCCCAGGCCCATGAGTGACTGGTCCCATTTGGAACCACTCCCAAGGGACCAATCCCAAACGGGCCCAGGCCTGGGCCCGCAAGGGACCGGTCCCTTGCCCAGCTCTAGGGCCAACCATTACCCAAAAAATAACGGGTCTAATCCGGTCTGCCTTTATTGGCGGACGGGTTAAGACCAACCTGCCAAAAGAAGTAAGACGGGTTACTTTTCCACCTCTAGGTGAGACTGAGACTAAGAATTCCTTGAAGAAAGAAGTCTGAAGGATCGATTCAGCAGCTGCAGAAGTAGTAGTGTTTGAAGTGTTTTTTTTGATAAAAGCAGGAGCTGCATTTGAAAGTCTGAGAAAGTTCGTCGTTTAACAGAAGACGCTTGTGGAATAACGGAAGTTAACATAACTGTTAGTCAATTTATGAAGTGCTGCGTTTTGTAAAATGAACTCAATGTCGAGGAAGTGCAGAAGAAAGGCAGTTGCGTTTTCAGTATTTATTTTATAGAAGAGTATATGCTACAGAAATGTTATAAATCTACATATAAAATAATGAAAAAAGAAATATAATTTATTTGAACTTTTTTCCTCTGAGATTCAAAGACTCAGTCTTTGTACTGGCATCAACTATCACGTCCTCACTTTCACATCACTTGTCCTCTCTGTTTTCTCATTCTTCTTCCTCTCTTCTTTCCGTTTTGCATACATATATATATATATATATATATAAAATAAAAACCTTTTGTTTTCCTTTTTTATTATTGATTTTCTAAATATTTTTCTCACCACTCTTTTGTCTCCTCTATCATATTTCTCTCCCGTCTCTTCTTCTATTTCTTTTTATTATTATTTTATTTCCCTTATATTTTCTGACGAAAAATTTCCTCTAGATTTTTTCTATATTTTCTCAGCAAATTTCATCTCTAAACAAACAATGTAATGAAGATGGATGAGAGAATCGGATCACCAAGATCCAAATTCGGTTTACTGGGTCTAAAAGGAACTCTCCTACCAAACCTCAATAACTTAACCTCATTGATTATACTTGAGGTGATGAAGAACAAACTGAGTGGGCCTATCCTAACTCTTGCTTGGTTGATTTCTCTTCAAGAAGTAATTTTTAATAACAACAATTTTTTATATTTTCCCCAAATTTCTTTTCTGGGTTAACTTTTTTACAAAGTATAAGCCTTGATTGTAATTCCTTTGAGTATTGGGACATTCTTGTGAGTTTAGCAAATGCAACGACTTTGCAAAAGTTTTCAGCAAACTTTACTAATATTCCAAGGACTATTCCTAGGTTCCCCGGGGAGGTATTTTCTAGATTAAAGAGTTTGAATTTGGTTATGAACAAAATTGCTTGCTAAAATTATATTGTTTGTTTACAGATGAAATTTTCCAAGAAAATGTGAAGCGAAATGTAGAAAAAAACTTGTGAGGGAATTTTCCATAAGAAAATATAAGGAAAATAAAAAGAAAAAAGAAATAGAAAAAGAGGAAGAAGAGATGGGAGAGAAAGAAGATAGAGGAGATAAGATAAGAGTGATGAGAAAAAAAAAAAATTAGAAAATCAATGATAAATGAAAGAGAAAAAAAAAAAAAATTAGTTCAGTCATTTTTGAAATAATAGCTAAAAAATTAATTAAGAAGTTTGACCCTAGCTAATTTATTATTATCATCACTTAGGCATAATTTAAGATTATCCTACCTAAAATTAAAGGTTTTGGCACCCCTAGCTATTCCAAGAAATTACAAAATTAAAGGTTTTGGCACCCCTAGCTATTCCAAGAAATTACAAGGAGAATATAGCAAAATGAACATCTAGAATTATACCATATTAACCAACAAATGATGATGACTAGGTATTAGCAATCTTTTCTAGAGATATCCCTCTCTTTAATTTCATTACTCATTAGGAATGGATTTCCTTTTGTCACAATAATTGATCTAGTACAATAAAACACAAACACTACTTATCATTCTTAGGAGGATACAATAAGTTAGCGTAATAAAATAAGATTAACACTCGACTACACCTTTAAAGTTGATAACAAGCCTCAATTACATAAACAGAAACCTTAAAATCTGAAATAAGATCTGAATAGTTCATTCAATACTCTATATCCTCAAAAGAAAAGAATAATATGTTTATATAGGGTGCTTACAGCCAACTATAACAAGATTCTAATTAAACAAGGAAATAAAAATCCTACTTAAACACGAAAACTAATTAAAACAAGAAATTTTAACTCTTGATTAATTATAAATTAAGAAAGTAATATTTAACTAAATTAGAACTTCCTAAATCAACTAAACTCCTAATTAAAATAGATTACTACTTGAATTCCTAATATGAAACTTTAAATAAATAAGAAAATCAAATAAAGAAAGGGAAACAAAATTAAATTCAAATTAAATCCCAATTTAGCACTATTTTCCCTACATCATACTCCCCCTCTTAACAATAAACTCGTTCTTAAGTTTCAATCTGGTGGGTGATACTTGAAGTAAAGTAATAAGTCCTTGTTTGGAGCAAATAAATATCCTTTGTCATTGAATCTTCCTAGGAGTGTTGTAATGCACTATAGTCTTCAAGTTGCAATCGAATGTCATCGATGTTTCATCCTTTTGGTCCTTGACTTGAATGTGTTCTTGTTCAAGCTTCTCCTTTAGGACAACTTACTTTTGCTCAAGCTTCTCCTTTAGGGCAATTTGCTTTTGCTCTTGTTCAATCTTTTCCTCTTGGAGAACTCGTTCAGCTTCAATGTCTACTTCATGCTCAATCTCCTTTGATGTACAATCCTCAGTTCGTAACATCTCACAATCTTCATTGGCTTTAAGAATTTCTTTAGGAAGTGCTTTATTCTTCTTGTCTTCTTGCATAATTGGTGAGGCATGTATCCTCTGAAGAAGAATTCTTTTTTTAATTTTTAATTGTGATTCTACATCAAAGGCTAATTGAAGAACATCAAGTAATGTATGGTCAGGTCGTAAATCAATTTGCGCTCGTATGTTTACATTCAACCCATTAATAATCAGGAGGAAGAAAATCCCTTTGTAACAACTATTTCATCCTGTACCAGGTTCTAACTGGTGTTTTCCCCCTATGAAATCTTATGGATTGTAATCTTTCCCACCATGAAGAAGCTCCACCCTTCAATCTGCAAGCAACAAGTCTCACCTTTCTTCTTTCTGGAATCTCCATATATTCGAAAAACATGTCTATTTCCGCAATCCAATCTAGAAAGTCTTCAATATTTAAATTACCATTAAAGCAAAGAATATCTACCTTTAATTTGAATTCTCTGGTATCTCTATCCTTATAATCACTTCGTCCATATCCAACGTGCCTCCCAAAATCTGCAAAGTAATCATCTTTTTCGTATGAGTGTTCCACGTAGACTTGTGTCTATGCATGTTTGCAAAAACTGGTCTACCGACAGGTTGTCTGTGAGCCATATCATCTCTGGTACGTTGCCTCTTGTCATTCTGGTTTCTATTGGCATCTTCGCTCAAAGCATCAAGTCAATCTGCAATTTCTTCAAAGCATCGTCCAAACGCTAGAATCTGAGATCCATTCATTGCTCCAAAGCAGTCAACGCCACCTCTTGCAAGGTCTCAATTCCTTGATCTTCACCATGAGAACTATCGCTGCCTATAACTTCATCACCTGCCATTAGATCGGACGAATTTTGCCTGCTCTGATACCAACTGACGTAGCGAGTTAGCGAAATAGAAACAAAGCTAGCACTCAACTACACCTTTAGAACTGATAATAAGTCATAATCACAAAAACTTAAACCTTAAAATCTGAATAATTCATTCAATATGTTATATCCTCAAAAGAAAAGAATAATATGTTTATATAGGGTGGTTACAACCAACACTAACAAGACTCTAATTAAACAAGGAAATAAAATTCTACTTAAACACGAAAACTAATTAAAACAAAAAATCCAACTAGTGACTAATTATAAAATAAGAAAGTAAAATTTAACTAAATTAAAACTTTCTAAATCAACTAAACTCCTAATTAAAATAGAAAACTACTTTAATTCCTAATATGAAACCCTAAATAAATAAGAAAATCAAATAAATAAAGGGAAACCAAATTAAATTCTAATTAAATCCCAATTTAGCATTATTTTCCCTACATAGAGGGAGGATAATAACAAAGGAATTTAAGCCCACATTCATTTTTGTTCCGGTTCCTTTAAGCTCGAACCCACTAGTTTACACTTTACATCTCTTTTTATCAAAGTTATATGTGAATTATTGAGAATGCATGTCATGTGAAGGAAAGCCTATCACCCACATATTTAACTTTAGTCGCTAATATGAATATATTTTGAAGAAAAAAAAAAAATAGTATCAGTTACACATGCAGTCTTTAATATGAATATAATTTTTCGGTTGACAATGAGAACATGTGTTTCCACTGCAAACCTTAATTTAGTCGGTAAAAAAATCTCCGCAGACACTCCAATACTCAAGTCGGTAATTTTCCCAATATTTTAGCAGTGTTTCTATGTAAAACAATACTATAAAGTTTGAAAGTACTATTGAGCATCATGTTGAAGATTAAACAAGACAAGAAGCTTACTTGTTGAACCAGTTGAAGTTAGTAATTAAGAAGTTAGTTAAGACAGTTAGTCTTAAGTCAACAAAAATCAATAAGAGGGAGTTAGCTCAAGTATACTAAGGTATGTCAAAGGAACTCTTCATCATGGATTGTCTTTTAAGTCTAATGGGAATCTTCTTTTAGAACCAGAGAGTTTGGGCAAGCGACTTATCAGATAGGAGATCTCCACTTGTGGTTATGGCATCTTTCTTGGTGGCAACATATTTCGATGGTGCTTTAGAAACAAAATGTATTAGCCTTGTTTCCTCCACTGAAGCAAGATACAGGGCTTTGGTACAAGCATCAACAACAGAGATAGTATGGATTCATAGTTTATTCAAAGAATTAGGAATTGAACTCAACTCTACACCAGTGATGTGATGTGACCTTGGCTTCAAATTTTATATATTTCCATGCACATTGCAATAGATGTGCATTTTGAGAGATCTTCTTGCAAAAAAGTGGTTGTTTGTGCATTATATATATGTTTCATCTGAGTACCAGCGTGCAAATATACTAACTAAGCCACTGCCAATTTCACGGTTTCTAAAGCTCAGGGAAATTTAAGTAACTCATCCTGTTGCTTGGCTTGAGGCGGCCTGTTCCTGAACTAAGTATACAACAAAGAGAACATGGACTAATTAATATGCTATATATAGGTGTCCAATTTCTTGCATAAATATGATATGAATGGTATTGAAAAATACTACTTTTTTTTTGGAATGCTCAAACTCTCGTACTGATTTTGCAACCAACATGAATTACATAATAGAGTTATATGCAAAAAAATTAAATAATTTGCAAAAGATCTTTAAAGATACAAAAGCTAGCCAGAAATTATATGTTACAGATTAATTTCCTACAAGCTTACTAACTAAATGAAATTCCCTAGATTATATTCAAATCTTCTTTTTCACTTTCAGTACTTGTACGAAGCCAGAGGGTTGGTATGTATTAAAACAATTATCAAAGTAACAGTTTCTCCTATTATTCCCAAGGGTACCGTACGGTGACTTTACCACTTTCGTATTGACTTGAAATTGCAGATGATTTATTCTTGGATCTCCAACAACAACAAATGATGAAGATGAATGGCCATAAATTCAAACTTTGATTCTATTACAAGCTGCAGCAGTTTCACTTGGTTGTCTTCAGAGAAATCCAGCTTTCGTTAAAAATTCTCTATCGACTCTGCGGTCTCTGCCTCATAATTATCATTAATCAAACAATAATTAAACAGCAATCTGTCATGCTAAGTAATATATTCTTATCAGTACATAAACTATGGAAGAGAGATTTTGAAGAGAAAATTGAAAACAAAGAGACATGTCTTTTAAACTGACAGGCATACAAATTGTATGCTTGAAATGAAATACATTATTATTAAACAATCCTCTGCTTCATGAGTCATGACCACATGATTGATCAGGGTTGTTGTCGATTGATATACTGACACTAAAAAGAAAAAAAAAAATCACTTAATGTTAGCTCAAGCAAGCTCAAAGGAGGAGTTGAGGATGAGTTGAAGGAAGAAAAAAAACCTGGAATTGGTTCAGCAAGCACAGAAGAATGAGGATAGCAATCTGGTTGTAGAGAGGATACTCTCTGTTTCAGAGAGGAAAGCTTAGCTTTGTGTATTTTGGAAGAATGACAGTCTGATTCAGGGAGGATAATTTGTTTGTAATGATTCAGGGAGGATAAATTGGCTGGTTGAATTGGCTTCAGGATTGCAACAGAGCAGAAATAAAGAGTTACGATTCTGGGATGTTAGCGATTGGCAGCTGCGGCAGGACATTCACTGCTTTGCTTGAGGGAGGATGTTGAAGTAACAGAAGCTGACGAAAGTTAACTTTAAACATGAGAAAAGAAGACTAACGGCAACTTGTCATTGTTATGTCCGTTAGTTCAGCACAAAACGGCGACGTTTTTCCATTCAAGAAAATCTGAATTGAAACAGCTTCTGCAGTTAGAAGAATTAAAAAGTTATGGTGCTTGATGGTCTGGTGTTTTCTCTTCTTCAACGCAGCCAGAAAAAGAAAGAAGATTTTGGTCAATCCGACGGCTGAAATCTGGTTCAATTGTGTTTGTTTTGTAATTAATTGGATGGATTAGATTGATATCACAAAGACTGACAACCTGTATTTGAACCATTATGTAAACCCTTGTGAATCAGTTTTAGTTTATTTTAATAAAAATTCTCTTAAGTTTCCAGAATTCAATGCGTTTTTCGGGTCTTGTTACTTTTCTGTTAAATTTTCTGTTTGTTTCTTAAGATAATTATAGTTTCATTACAATCTCAACCTATAATTTGATCAATGAAATCCTTTTACTGAATGATTAACCAATTTATATGCTTGATGAAGGTCCATTTGATGTTTTAATCTTGAGTAAAATTGAGAAATCAATAGTAGTCTTATCAAATGCATGGAACATATAGAAATGATCTTCAAATATATTTACAAGTACCTATTCTATTATTAAATTTTTATCAGAATAATATTTTTAATTAATGTTCTAATGACATGTATATATGATGCAAACAAAATGGATATGTGCTACTACTATAATATTTGACCCAAGGTGAAGATACTAAAATCCTCAATAGATTTTCATAAGATTTGAGTGGAGGAATTCAGTGTTTGGGTGGTGAGAAAATGAGGGGAAAGTGGAGGAAAATGCAGAAAACCCACTTGAGAGAAAATAGTTTTATTAACAATTGAGTTATTGTTTACAAATGACAGGCCAAAGTCCTCTACACACCCCACTCCTTTTTATAGGCATTCCAACCTTGAAGGGGAAATAACACTTTTACACATGCTACTCTTTGATTTCGGACCCTTTTTTTGGTTAATCTCTTTCCCTTTACCAAGTTTTGGGCCTGCACTCATTTTATTTGAGCATATTTCTGCAAAGTACAAATTAAAAACATAAGCCCAAATATAACCAAATTTGATTTCTACAAAAAGGTTATGGCTTGATATTGGTGACAACTATTAGGATTAGGAGTAATTGCTGGTGCGAGTTGTGTTATAGAACAAATAAGGTGAACAATGTAATAAAAATTCTCATAGCTTAGAATAAAATTTTTGAGATTTTGCTTAAGAAGTGTAGTAGAAGAATTAGATTATAGCTACAAATTCCTTTTTGGGATTTTTTGTGGTTTATAAAAACAACCTTTTTTTTTTTTTTTTTTAATGGAGGGATATCGACGTGAAGTATCAATAGGACCTTAGTGGACCTAAACCCTAAGGGGCGGGGGAAAAATGTAAGAAACTAGTAGAAATGTTTAGAAATGTAGAGATCTTCTTGGTAGGTTGACCTACAATAATACTCCTTGGGAACACTTGATTCAGAATAATTGTTCTTTGATTTCTATTCTCCTTTAAACTTTTAAAGATATTATCTTATAAAAAAATTAAAAGCAGAAATGTTTTGATCATTTAAAGTTCTATTTTTATTGCAACTAGACCATGGTATATGTTATTAAATAAATTATTAGAAAGAGCATTGTTATTTCGTGTTCTTCTTCTTTGTTAGACTTTTGATTTTATGTTTTAAAAGAAGTTAAAAGCAGGAATGATATTTTTTATTTTTTTATTTCAACTTTACCATGGTATTATAAGTTGAAGCATTAAACTCGTTATGGAATATAAACTTGAAAAAGCAAGTTCCTCAGTGTTAATAATTAAAGAGTCGGGTTATTGTAACACAACTTTTTTATTTTGACTTCAAATAAGGCAAAAATTATCTACCCTCCATCTGAATCTAATTCAACAGTTTAGAGAAACTTGAATAAAAAAGGTATTATATATTACCAACACTATTATTTCTCTAGTTTAAAAGAAATTCAACTTATGGTCTTTTACTGTGTAATACCCCTTTTTATAATGTTGACTTAATGCAGCTTCTCAACCATCAGATCAGATTTGATCCAATGATTAGGAACCATTAAGAGATAAATATAAAAGTTCAAGCGTTTCATTTAGGCTCTAAAGCTGCACCGTTTTGAGATACATATTGATTAATTCTCTTCTGCAAAAAAGAGTCTAAGTTGGATTGTGTTAATTACCAAAGTGGACAAGTCTTCACCCTTAATTGTTTTGAGGGAATGAGGACAAGATCTCTCACCATTAATAAATCCCTCAAGTTGACCGAAATTGAAGGTAATGAATCTAGAAAAATAGAATTGGAGATAATTAACAAAGTTACAATTTCCGTCATGTGATATTCATGTTCAATAAAATTAAGATATAATTTATTTTCAGTTAGTACTCTAGGAGTTCAGAATTTAATATATTAAATTAACAGTAAACATAGAACTGATTATTTAAATATGAGATTGATAATTTGTAGAGTAATAATGTGGTAGTGCAAAATATAAGATATTAATGTCATACTTAATAAAAGATTGTGAAAACCGATAATATAATATGAAATGTGAGACTAGTAACATTATATATAATGTTCATCAGCGATCTAACATTTAATGTAAAGAATTTATGTTTTAATGTGTTATTAATTTCACATTTTATGTTATTAATTTTCATATTAATCAATATTTGTATATGCTCTTTCAAAAGAACTCAAAAAAAAAAAAGAAATAAAATAACTTGGGCTTAGGTATATGGGCCACTTCAATTTCAACCAGGCCCTCTAGGCCGATAATGCTTATATTTCGATGATTTAATAAGATTTATTCAACTTATTAATTTCAGCAAAAATCATCTTTTTAAATTCATTTTTTAAGTCTGACCAAGAATTTCTTGAGCCACTCGCTGGTTAACAAAATGCTTTAAGCCGTGAGTAATTGCGGTTTGTCTTTTCGTTAATAAGATCTTTGGAACTGCAGAACGATTATTTTCAACAGAAGCAAATCGATTTCAGGAAATTTTGCGTTGACGACATCGGTGAAAGGTGGTGATGCAGTTTGTCATTTTATGCAAGAACGAGGTTACCGGCGAAAAATTTGGAGATGATGTTTTTGATATTTGTGGAATTAATCTTGTTATGAAGTCTCGCATCGCTTCGACGGCACTGCCCCACGTCAAACGCTGATGCTCAACGTTGCCGTTTTGATTGTCTTCCACTTCCTTCGCCTTCTTCACCATAAATGGGGGGAAATAAACCCCTCCAAGCACTTGTCTTTCTTTTGCTTCCCTATCATTATCTTCTTCATCTCCCTACGAAACTTGTATGATTGATGCAACGGGGACAAAATTAATTAATTAATATCCTTAATTAATTAGAATTAAATAATTATGTTTAGGTGATTAGGAAAGTAATGTGGTAATCGTCAAGAACAAAAAAGCATCAAGATTATTTGGTTTCCTTTAACAAAACTAGAAGAGTACAAGAAAAAGCATCAAGATAAAGTTAACTTCTATGTTGAATCTCCATGAATTTTCTTAGAAAAGTGAAGAAGAACTTAGTAAAGTGCAGAGTTCAGCTGTGTTCACTCCAAGTTCTTAGGACACTTTCTATGTACAGCTAGGTACCTCCTTAATAAGAGCTGAGGTTAAATAGGCAGCAGATTCAGGAACTAATTAAAAGCGGAAATGTCAATTCACTAATACCACGCTCTTAAACACATCACTTGACTGTCTTACTGAACATTCACTCTTCTTCTTCATCATCTTCTTCATAGTCTTCTACTTATTCTTCTACATCTTCTTCGGATTCTTCTCTTCTGCTTTTTCTTCTCATGCTTCTTCTTCACCTTCTTTTTAATTAGTGACAACTTCGTTAGTTTCTCAAAAAAATTTCATCCTCCTCTGCATCTCCCTCGTTTACTAATACTTCAATCATTCCTTGTTACGGATGCAAGCTGGTAATTCAAGCTGCAACAACTCTATTCTCCAGCAAAGCTGCAGCAACTCAGTTCCCTCAAGTTCATATTCAAAGTATTTGAAAGACTGTTCAACGGCTAGATTAACGGCAAAGTGTTTGTTTTTGAAAATCATCACTCTTCAACGGCTAGATTAACGGCATAAAGTACACATTCTGTTAAGCGGCGTTAACTCTTATCAGTGGAACGGTGTCGTTTCTTTATATAGGTGGTAATGGACAAAATTCAACGATTTGTCGATCAAGCTACGGGGTGGTTTCGCCCTTTCTCACTCTGTTCTTGCTTCAAAAAGACAGATCCTACGGTCTGAAAATTGTTATTCTATGTTTGTTGTGTAAGTGTTGAATGGCCAAGATTTCTTACTTTGGTAAATCACGTGGACTATCAACTCAGATCATTTTGAAACTATATAAACCTTTTGTAAAAACCAGTTTAGCTTAATGAAAAAACAAGTTTAGTTCTCTCTCTCTCAAAATTTTCTCTTGTTTCTCGAGAAAGTTTTACACGCTCGGTTTTTCTTTATTCAGTCCTAGGATTTTCACACTCCTTGCCATAACGGCATGATGTACCTCCCACTTAATATCAATTCCTTCTAATTGGAATCAAGTTAAATTAATGTTTCGTTTAAACTGCGAGATTCTTCTAGAATCAGGAAGAAAAACAGAGAAAAATTGAAGAGGAGGAAAATATTTTCATTGATTGATTAACTGAATAATAGAATAACGCGTGCGACTTCTTTTATAATTTACATAGCCGTAGATACAAAACGCCGCGCTTTCTACTACGCTTTGATTTCTGATTTAACCCAGATTAAGTTATACTATTTCGTTTAATCCGGGCTACTATCAAATATTGCATTTTAACCCAGACTGTTCCTAAGCTTGTATCTTGACAGTTAAAGGGATTGATGGCTGGCTGGTGCTAGTATGAACCTTGATTTTAGCTTCTCCCATTTATCAATACTCCGCATGCATAGCTGTATCAAATTAATTGAATATAAATAAACTATTAAGTAACGGAAATAAAAAACCCAGAGATAACAAAGAAGAGAAAGCTTCAACTTGATTTTAGGGGCCTTGATTGAAATTCAATAGCATTTAGAAGTGGCTGTGGGAAGCCATGTTTAAAACTTGTAGTAAATAGAGTCTTTCCTCATTTGTATAATTGACTATTCTTATCAGTGTAGTAAGTGATCAGCTACGCTGGAAATAGAATATTTTCCTTTCTTGGTTTCAATTGTAAATTCCTACCCACAACTTGTTTTGAAGTAACATGTTAAATAACCACATGATAGAAAAGCCATATCGAAAGCTTAGCTTATAAATAAGAGCCCAATAATGGTATTTAAGCTATGACACAACCACACCTACTGCTGAGAAGGTAACATCCAAGAAGACTATATTTACATAGTAATTCAAAGAAAATGCTCATGGTATGCAGACATTTATTAACCTAAACGGCTTAAGATCAATCTCAAATTGCGACTTCAATTTCAAAGAAAGTAATTTGCTCCCCAGATAAGCAAAAGTTCATAAAGCAAACCCTTAAAAGTTCAAATATGCTAGGTTTCTTACTCTTGAAAAAAAAAATTATAGCATCCCAATTAAACATAAGTAAGAACAACTAATAGCCATAAACATTAAAATATTAAATTTTCTATTAGTCAGGCACTAACCTGAACATTAATATCTTTAATTTAAGAAAAAGAAAAAAAGAAAAAAATAGATTTCAGTAGTTCTTATGGAATTATACAATAAGACTTTCCCTCTAATGAGCTGAGCTAAGAAGCATAAATCAGATTGTATGATATACGTAATGATTCAACCAAACCAGAGTAAAATTTCTCAAACTATCATCTGAATCAACAATAAATTAGCACTAGCAATAAATGGAGCAAAATTCAATTGAACACATCCTTTGACCAGTTACACATAAAACTAGCTTCACAAATTAAGTAAAGAAAACGACAAATCAAGTCAGAAACTTCACCTCATCAACTCTGACATTGTATATCTGAATGGTAGAATCCTCCATCCCAATGGCAATAATATTATTATCTTGAGGATGGAATGCCAAATAACTAGCTGCGGGAGGTGGGGGCATAAACATTGTCATGACCTGAGACACAGTATGTAATCTTATTCAGTCATGTGGAATCTCACAATATTGCAAAAGCATTATCTCAAGCAAATATTTTTGAACATGTATGAAATACAGAGTTCAAATTTGGATAGGTGCAATAACTTACCTTGAATGTCATCATGTTGAACAAGGAAAATTTTCCACTAGAGGCAGACATAACGTAAGAATCATTGTTGGATAAAGCGATGCACACAGCAGACTCTTCAGCTGATTTACCATCATTTATGTCATTGGTCATAAGTGTTCCACTGGGAGGTTGCCACAACTAGGGCGCTACGTATGCTGTAGCCTGATGAGTTTGCAACAGACATTAGAAAGGTAAAAATACAAAAACAAAAGAAATTTGCAAATGGAAAGTAATAAACCTTCCCCGAGGGATTCCTGTCACTACGCTACCATTTCCACAGCTTGTGAACAGCACTGCCGGTAAGGGCCAATTGAGCTAGACCAGAGTTGGTGCAGATCAACTGAACAACCTGAATTTTTTTTTCTCATTTACTTAAATCCAACATTAAACATCTGCAACAAATTAGAAAAAACATGTATATTTTTTCCCAGGCCTAAATGCAGGGGAAATTAACAATGTATTTCACAACATTTATGCATAATGTTTGATTTGGCTATTTATACATTGATTGGTATTAAGCTTTTAGGATGAACTCGATATTATATCTTCTTCTGTGTCTTTCTGTGCCATCATGGTGCACCAGTGTCCAGGAGCATCATAGACCACTCTAGATCCCAAGCAAACATATAGCCAAGCTTTTGTTTTTCCATCAATGGCAGTATAGAAAATAAACTACACATTTCGAGACAGGAAGATGGATCATATGAGATTCAAAGTGATGGTAGCCATCTTATTCCTATCAGCTAATTAGCATATAGAAAAAGATGCTGATCAGATCACAAATCACAACATAGATGAGTTAAATAAATATTGACCTGAATATTTGCTTTGTGGTGAGGGCAGACTGAATACACAGGAGCTTCATGGCCTTCGAACGTATACTGCCTGCGTCCACCTACAGCATCCCATACCTATCACTAAAGAAACTTACTCTGAGTATCCCAACAAGTCAAACTCATTAATAAGGAGAAAGTTACAGTGACGATATATCAATTTTGTTTTCCCTAGAGAAACAGGTCGCCTTTTAAGATGATACCTTAATAGTCTTATATATCATCTCCACATGTAACAATACACAGTTTCTTGTTGGATGAGCAAGTGCAATGTCATGAACTCCATCAACATGGGCATCGATCTAAATAAAAGAGACAAGTGATCAATAAACTGTACCTAGCCATTTTTAAGGAAGAACTGATATTCAGGATACAGAATTTACCTCTAAGTGTTGTCTTAGTTCTCTAGTTGGATTGTAAGTATATATCGGAACTATATGTTTCGAAAATGGAACACCTAGACAAAACACAATTTGATTAATAGAAAAGATAAATATAATGAAATAGGGATATGATTCATATTTACAGGCAAAGAATGCATACACATACCAAGCATAAGTCCATATGAACCCCAAAAACACTGATTCACCGATATTGCAACATCATTCAACAAAGCCTCTGGTAGTACAAGTTAATGAATGAAGAGGCAAGAATCAGTCCATGTTTATATTCCTGAATTGTCGGCCATGGTTAATATGAAAGTGTTTGCCAGTCAAGCCTGAAAGTATACTAAATCCAGTGTTCATAAGTATTAGGTGAATACATGAGTATGAGTCACTACCCACTATTATTAAATTCATGGTCAAGATCATACTGATAAAGGATGAAGATTTTATGCATTGTACTCCTAAGAAGTTAAGATGGTGAATACCTGCTATGGCATTGAAGCAGTTGATATATCCCAAACCTTGAAAGATTATGTGCCAACACTTCCCGAGATCCCACCTCCCAAAGGCTAATGTCACCAGCATTTATCCACACTACAGACCAAAGAATAGAAATTTCAATCAACAATAAATAATCTTTGGAAAATTTTTTATAAATTTTTCAGTGACCAGACATTAAACGGTGGTTTTTTTCTTATTTTTTACCAAGAAGAATAGCTTGCTGCCATGGATGGAACGGCTTGATTTATGGTTCGCACAATGAATTTAATAAGGTCATCTTGAGAATATACATTGGGAGTATATGCTACACCAGCAAAAGACACCTAGAAAGACCAAAAGATAATAAGAGGTGAGAAAGGAACAAGAGAATTGTTACAACCAGCTGATATAAAAGGCCATTTAGAAATTTATAGCAGCTATCAAGCTTGAAAAAACAAAAGATTATTTCACTCATCCACACATCATCAGATTGGCCACATACGCTTCATCAAATGCTCTGAATCAGCTGATTGATAATCCATCCCAGTCATACCTGTTGGCATCCTTGGATGTTTCAAGAATGCAGCTGTAGACATCCCAGTAAAAATAAATAAGTAAAAGATTAGAGTAATTCAACCAAACATATTAAGCCTAAAGAGGGAAAAAGCAAAGCAAGCTACACAATTACAAATGTCCTTACTAGCACTAGAAGACTGCACAAGACCGGGGGGGCCTGTTGCCACAGCAGGGTGAGGTAAGGAAGGACTATGTTTGACATCCAACCAGCAACAGCACCAGGAGATGGGGAAACAACATTCTGAAATGGCTGCATACTAAGAATCATTAAAATTATTATTTGAGTATGCACCAATGTTTTATATGGCAGATAGATGCAAAATACTCACACCATGAGCACCAATAGGTGGAAATGTACCAGCCTTAGGTTATGGTCCCACAAGGGGGCTGTTTGTAGGAGGAGGACAGGCTCCGTTGGCCATAGGGTTGCAAGAATGATAAGTAAAGAGTGTTTTAATATCAAGGTTTGGACGAGGATTCTTGCAAAGTTGATGCTGCCAATTTAAACTAAAATTTTTTTAAAAAGAAGTGAGTTCTAGAAAATAAGTCTCATCAAGAGAAGGTAATATCATCTGCAAGTGTAAATAATATCACTCACCTTACAAATATAAGAGCAAACGTGCAAACCCAAAGTAGAAATCAACTAATATAAAACATACCAATACACATAAATATTTGTAAAATGCATTCTCTAGGTTTTGTTTTTACCAGAAATACTCGCTACAGCACACTGGCACAAAAAAATTTACTGATATGAAAAGATTCAAGAATAACCTGTGGTTTATTAATGTCCTCAGTTGTGAACTTTTGAAGGCTGGGAACGTAAGCTTTTCATGAAACAGGGGGTTTGATTCAATTAGCTTTTTAAGTTCTACAAGCATAATATTACGGACCGATTTTGTGTCTCCATACTTGAAAAGCTGCTCATTTTGCCTAATCATAGAGTGCCAACAGAAAAAATCAACTAAAAATTTTCATGGCATACCATACCAATTAAAAAGAATGGTGGAGTAGTCACCTGAAGTTATCAAGACTAAGAAGCTGGGTAATCTTCTTGAAAAGTTGTTCATTGAAGGATGCAAAAACCTTAAGGTCCTAGACAAGAATCTCAACAGCCTTTGCTCGATCCTGCCTGATAACATGAAGGAAAAAAATGGAACATTATTAAGCACATATGGGTTAAAACTCTACATATGAAAACAAAACTACTTCCCTCTTAATGAATGGCAATACCTTTAATTTTTAACATGCCTTTAATTTTTAACATGAAGGAAAAATTAAAGGTATTGCATAGTTTTCTTTTCCCACAAAAGTTGAGTTTGGTTCACCAATTTTCAAAATATAATTCTAAATTATTCACTTTCTTTTAAACCCCCTAAATTTATTAATTTAACTAAACAACACCCAATTTTTTTTTAAAAAAATTGATAAAAACACTCCAACAACCCAAAATTACTAGATTCCGCCACCACCGCCGAAAGTCGGTCAGGAATGCAGTGTAATGGTATACTACCGGCTGAATCTGGCCGATAGTGCGCTGATCTAGCCTTTTCCAATCAAATCCACATTGGATATGGCCGGAAAAGACCAGATCTTTGGTCACAGATAGTCGTCAACAACGGCCAAGATATGGTCATCGTGGACCATCAATGACGGTCGTATCTTTGGCCATTGTTGACGACCAAATGCGATCGATCCGGGCCGCATAGCCGATCTAATCGCAAATCTGACCGAAAAAGGTCATATCAGCGTACGACCGGCAAGATCGAGCCGGTCATACACCGATACGGCAACTCCGACCACCCTCCAGTGGTGGTGGCCAGCTGTCCGTATTTATGAGTGGATTGGGGGTATTTTTGTTAACTTTGAATATTTTATTATAGGAGTTTTTAGTAATAAATAAACATAGGGGGTATTTATGTTAATTTTCAAAATTCTACATCATAATGCCCACTCAATTTAACTTTTTTCAAAAGATTATTCTAAAAAGTAAAAACTACCCAATAATAAACCAAACGGAGCCTTATTTTAAAAAAAATATTAATGGTATATTATTTTCAATTATATTTAAAAAGAAATGTCAACAAATCTAATACCACACACTTACCACATGACTTTGTTGCATGTTGATGAACTAAAACTCTTAATCTTCTCTTGGGAATCCTTTATAAAACTCTGAACAATCTGTAATTATAAAGAACCACACATTAATAGTAACAGCAAAAACTGTTTAAAATGCTATTTTAGGCTCTAAATTGATCATAATTTATCAATTAAACAAGAAAATGAAGAATTTCCTCAACAACTGCTTCAATATATGCTTCAAAAACACATAAATCAACTTTAAAGAAACATAAATTATAATATTGTAGCTTCTCTATATATATTTGATAGTCTATAATCGATTCATTTGGAGGATCTTAATTAAAGACAAAATCAATAATAAAAACCCCTTGAGGATTGACTATTATACTGTTAAGTAAATGAATACTTACCATTTTGTAATTGTTGTATGATCGTATTAATGTTACTCTCTGAACAATCTATCGCGTTTAACTCTTGTAACCTTGTCATGCTTAAACTTCCTCCAAAGAAAGTTTTTATTTTGAAGCATTCACTCAAATATAAGCTTTCCAAATTTGGGAATTTTAAGGTGTAATTCCCATAACAAAAACATGTGAGACTTTTTAAATTAGACAAGTACAAATTCTTCAATTTCTCAAAAACAATTTCACCGGTCTCTGTATCTCCCTCATTTCCTAATACTTCCATCATCATTGCACATCCAACTATAGTCAACTCTTCTAGTTGCACCAAACTTTTGACTGTTGAGGATGACATTAAGTTTTCCATTCCATTGCAATACCATACCGCCAAAGTCGTCAAATTTTCAAAAGATGCTGAAGATGGCAATAGAGTAGTCAAATTGTGACAATATTGCACCTCCAACTGATCAAGATTTTGAAGAATTGAGTTCAATCGGAAGTCTTGTTTCCGAATACACTTTAAATTAAAAAGTCCCCGAAGCTCTAAAACTTTTAATTTTGTAAGTGCTCCCACATATTCCCCATCCTCTCCAAAAGAGAATATTTCTTCGTATGAACTCACTTTCAATATAAGTTCTTCAAGGCTGCTAAATTTGTGAAGGATTTGAATAGGAATGTTTGCATGTTCATCCTTAATCAATTGAAGAGTTTTTACTTTGCCAAAGCTCTCTTGAAACTCTCCTTCCCAAATGGACATGATGTCTCTTCCACTTAATGTCAGTTCTTTCAAATTGGAGTCAACCTACAGAAAAATCATGTCAATCAAATTAAAATTAATATTTCCCATAAAAACACACACACACACACACACACACACACATATAAGAAAAAGATATTCATTTAACATTTTTTTTTCCTTACAATTACCATTATTATCCAATTACTTTGATATTGACACTGCATTGCTTTAAGACAAAAGATAAGATAATTAAATAGAATAAAGAAAAACCAAATAAATCATTATTAAGAATAAAAGCACCTTCAGATTTTGACAGAATTGTTTTTCTTATTATAACAATTAATTAAGTACGTACTACGTATTCCCATTAAAATTTGTGGGAAGATTTCATCATTTTCCAGTTCTAGTAATTTTCCAACGCCAATATTAAGAGTCCGAATGCAAACCTTATGCTGGGATAAGCCTAGTTTTGCATAACACTAGATTAAAGCTTCCAATGCTGGAAGGAAATATGTGAATCTTATTCTAACGCAATATTTGCATTACAATACCTTACACAAACTAACTTAAAAAAAAAACAGTTTATTATGACTAACCCTGAAAACATAATATTATTATAACAATAAATATTTAAACTAATTAATTGAAGACACATACCTGTTTTTTGTATGCTCCTTGTATTGTTTTATTAAGATCATTCCCCTCATTCTCTATTTCCATTATATTCTCCCACATTTTTTTAGTCATATTAAAGCTCTCATAATTGACTTTATATAACTTTGGTGTGCTCAAGATTCTTTGTGTGAAAGTCTTTATATTGTGGCATTCTCCTATATTTATCTCTTCCAAAGATGGGAAATTGAAAGAGTAATTCCCAGAGCAAAAACATGTGAGACTTTCTAACTCTCTAAGTGACAATTTCTTCAAATTGTTAAAAACAATTTCAGTACTTCTGGTTGCATCTCCCCCATTTTCTACTATTTCGATTAGCATTCCACAATTTGATATGCTCAATTCTCTCAATTGCGCCAAACTTCTAGCCGTTGAAGGTGTTATTAACTTCATCATCAACCCGTTGCAATAGTCAACTCTCAGAACTTTAAGATTCTGGAAAGAAACTGAGGATGACACTAGACTCATCAATTCACAACAATTTACATCTAGAACTTCAAGATTTGGAAGATTTGGAAAGAATAGCTCTTTGAATTGATAACAGCAAGATAGTTGGAGCTCTTTCAGATTTTCAAATCTTTGAAGGAGTCTAGGTAGAATATTTGTTGACTCATCATGTTTGATCTTCAGAGCTTTAGATTGACTCTGCCATATAATCTCTTTCTCACCTTTCATTAATGCAAATTCCTCCAAATCGTGGTTGATCTATAGATCCATAAAAAACAAAATCCAATTAGCTTTTTAATTATATACTTAAAACAAAAGTTTAATTATTAGAAAGTCATAGGCCAAACCCAATCAAATTTTGACAAATCAACTACAATCTATTTTAAAACTAGTAAATTATATTCTAATAATTTTTTAAATTTCAAACGAATATTAAAAATTGCATTCAAAAACTATTTTTGAAAACTACATATTAAACATACTTTTTTTTTTTTTTTTGTTTACATTATTTTGGAAAATAGAAAATAGAAATATACTTTTCAAATGAATTTTATTTTTATTTAAATGAATTTAGATTATTCTTCAAAGGGCTACCATGAATCAAATTTGTTAGCAAATGTTTCATCTATTTGACTTTACTGACTACACCCCTTGAAAACAAAAATGAAAAAACTATTGAGCCCCCACTAACTTGGAAAACTACAATATACACACCTATTGTCTAGGGGTGAATGGTTCCGAGTACCTTGCGTTTTTTGGGGAATCAGAACCTGCAGGTTCCTAGGAAAAGGAGCTAGAATTGGAACCTGAAATGCAGGTTCCAGTTCCTTACCCAGGTACTTTGTAAAAAATCAATTACCCCCATATTAGTTTAAAAATGACAAACACACTTTAAAATTTTACAAATACACCCTGACAAATTAAGAAAACCTTAAAATTATATATATATATATATGGAATTAATTTTGGGAATTAAATTTTAGTAAACTTTACTATCCAAAAATACAAATATTATAATTACTACAGTGAAAATAAAGTTTAATTAACATTAATAGTGAATTTGTGACAAAAGAACAAAATTAAATATTAATATTAATATTAATATGATTTATGAATCTTTAATTAAATAATTAGTATGACTCTAACTTTAAGTTTGTTTAATGATTTTTTAATATATCGTGACTTATGAGACATGAATTGTCATACTATAATATACTAATAATTTAATTAAGTAATGTAATAATTTAGTAAATTATTAATGTTTATAATATAATGTTATAATTAATTAAGTAATCATATTATAAATCTATAATGTAATATTATAATTAATTAAATTTCTAACCATTTAATTAAGTAATGTACTAATGTAGTAAATTACTAATGTTTATAAGGTAATGTTATAATTAATTAATAATTAGGTAGTCATTTAACTAGTAATGTACTAATATTTATCAATTTATCATATATAATTAATTAATTATTAATTTACTATAAATATACTTAAAATTTGATAATTGAAGTAAATAACTAAATATTATTCAATTAAATATATTATTTTATTCAAAAATAATTCTTTTAATAACACTTTTAATTGGATCTTAATTCTAATTATAATTTATACACTTAATTAATCAAAACTTTAATATTATAATATATTAAATTTTTTTAATATGGTTAAGTATATATGTATAATTAATTGTATATATATTTGATTAGGTTATTGTTATTGTTACACTATAATTTTTTATATAACATTTCATCCCATTTGGCCATTTTAAATTTTTTATATGTAAAATTACGAAAGAGCCCCAATTCTTTACTAATATTTTATTTAAATCTAGGTTCCAATACAAGTTCCTACTCGGGTACCCGGACTCGGTTCCAAGACAAGTTTTTTTCTCTTATAGTTTCACCAAAGGTTGTCCTCAAGTTAATGATAACATGATATAAAATTATATTGATGATTTCTAGTAAACATTTGACGATTCTAGAATTATTTTTCTAATTTTAATTTTTTTTTTTTTTTTTGGAAAGAAGAGATGTTAAGAGTCATTTTATTAAGTTCTAATTTATATAATATATTAAAGAAACTTTTTTTTCCAATAGAGAAGTAACGAAGAGAGTCGTACCTTATTGTCCAACCCGAGAGATTTTGGCTCTGAAATGAATTTTGAAGTGATTTTTTCACATTCATTCACCACCAACCTTTTTAACATCGGCAATTCCCAAGTATTTATTCCATGATAGAAAGCTGTAAGTTTTGGTAAATTTTCAAGTTTAAAAAAGATAACCTTTGGAAAGGCTAAATTAACAACTTTTTTTGCCCCTTCTTCTTCCACAACAATCTCCTCTAAAACCTCACAATCTCTTATCTCAAGGTGTTGTAGAGTCTGAAGGCTTTTGGCAATGGAAAATGGAAACACATATTTTATGTTTCCACAACCCCACAAGATCAAGCGTGTCAAGGAAGACATGAATGTTGTATGTTGGCTGTCCCAAATCTTTATAGAACTAGTAACTTTCAATTCCAAGGCCATCAAATTGGAGAAAATAACCTGAGTTAGAGATAATTGATGTTTCAATATCTACACATGAAAAAAAGAAGAAGTAATGATTGATTATTATGGATTTATAGTTGACATGCTATTAGTATTAACAGTGTATCTTTTATCTCTCTAATAATTTTCATCATAAAATCAAGCATGAATTAATAAAATCAATTTGACAGAAATTACAACGTATAATTAATGAAGAGAAAAACTTAGTAATGAAATTTAAATCACTAGAAAAAAATGCAAAAAGAGAAGAACAAATAATTCAATATCACAACTATGTGTTAACAAATGAGATAAGCATAATAGAAAATAAGAATATATAATAGAGAAGTGCAAGAGGCTAACATCAATCAAACCTTTTTGTTAAAAAGTGGAGTGAGATTGTTATCATCATCTGAAAATTCGGCCAGCCGTAAGAGTTCAACATTTTTGAAAATTCGTAATTCTTCTAAAGAGATGGTAGAATCATATTTAAATTCCAGCATTCTTGAAAATTCACAAGAGTTTAACCATTCATTGTCCATTTTTGTATATTGAAATGAGCAATCTCCAATTGATATTTTGCACCTTTTAAGCTCTTTGAAAAAGAAGTCTTTAGGCAACATCTTGTTATCTTCAATATCTATTTCTAAACTGGTCAGTCGAGACAAGTGCTTCAACTCCTTGAGTGCTTCAACATTCCAATGAATACAACATCCCTTTATATACAATTCTTCTAGTTGGGATAGTTTTGATATCACATTTGGCGCAACAACTTCTAATAGCTCACAATTGCTTAAATCTAATAACCTTAGCTGAGTCAATTGACCAAATTCTGCAGGCAACTCCTCAATATTAGAATGTTGCAAGCTAAGGACCTTTAGATTCTTTAGCTTTCTAATGATAGCAACATCTTTAATTTCGCTATGATCTAAACACAAAGTTTGAAGGTTTGTCAAAAGATCAAGTGAGAGAGGCAATGACAATCGTCGCATATTACATAAATTTAAGACTTTGAGCTTTGGCATCACCGTGAAAAAGTCCTCAGGGATTTCAAACGAATTGATCATATAGAAAAATTCAAGATCTGGACAATCCCAATCTTTAGGCCAAAGTGTACTAATAATACTACTACCGTGTAAGTAGATTTTTGTGCATTTTCTAAGCTTGCCTTTATCGTTCCATTCCTTCTCAATGTCATTTCTTGTTGTAAAAACGTGGTGATCTCTATATGCAATCGTTATGGCAACCGCACGAATAGAATCATGCATAGAGAATTGTTTGCTTCTTGAACCTTCAAGTAACAAACAAGAATCTTTGAGTTCACGGACTACTTTTTCTAGTCTATTTCGAGCTCCTTCCATTGTGAGGTTATTTCTTTCAAGTACATCCAAATTCATGACATGTTTGAACAAGTCTGAAATGGATGTATCATTATTCATTAGACTAGAAATCAAAAAAGTTTTCTTCAATTCGTCATTTCTTAAGTAGTTGTAACTCAAGGCAAGCTTCTGGTATTCCTTTTCCAGTAACCCCTTGAACTTTGTAGGTGAAGGTGCTCTCAGTTCTTCTAAGGCAACTTCCCAATCAAATGGACGACTCTTGTTCCTTAATACTTTGGCTATAGTACAAATGACAATAGGCAAACCACCACATTCCTTGCATACATCTTGTGGCAAAGAATTCAATCCACGTGTTTGAATTACACCACCTGCACAGGAAGCTAGGATTATACTAATTGCATTTCTAGCTATTATCTTATTGGACTATTTTATAAATAAAACCATGTATATTTCTGTTTTTGAAATATCTAAGTAATATTCCTATTGTTATTTTTCTTTCCACTCTTTTAACTCTCAAATCGTAGAAATACATTTGTCTTACCCAGAGGATTAAGGCTTTGAAACAGTTTTTTATAGAAAAGAAAAATAACCTGATGAGAAATGAGAGAAGACATTGGGCAAGAATATTAGGAAGCAGGGTGATAGAAAACAGAGAAAATGTAAAATGAAACTCCCAAGTCAATTCTCATTATTGTGAATATAGGCTGAAACTGGCATGTAAGCAGTATAAGTGTATAACAGTTCCTTTTAGTGGCAAACATATATACAGTCTAATAAAACTAAACAAATAGTATTAAGAATTTATTTAAAGCAGGGTTCTTAGCTTCATGAATCTACCTTAATTTTCATCTTCTTCATCTTAAGAGGAAGTGTATGTTTCTTAGAGGAAAACAAATGTATTTTCAAAAAGAAATTCAAAATAGAAAGATTGAAGATCTTGTAAGGTGTAACAAATTTTGCTAAAGTATAGATAAAATTGTATCGGGGGGCTATATCAACTTAATTTTTTGATTTGAAATGATGAACAAATTTTCAACCTTTCATTTGCTTCAATCAAACGATAGTGAATGGGTAGTTATAAGCAGTTATTTTGCTTATCAATTCATCACCTTTTAAAAAGTTGGATTATGATTTATGAACGGTTATTATTTAGTATTTTAAATTAAGTTAAAAATTGAAGTTATTATAATTGGAATTTGGAGGCTAGTTAGGTAGGTAACAGGTAACAGGCAACTGATGTCAATCGGTTAAGACAATAGTAGAATTAAATTTAAAGTTTGATTTGTAGTTTTTAATTTGAATTTGTACAGTGTAATATGTTTATTAAATTTAATATTGTTTGCATAAGTAATTTTCATTTTTTTAAGGGGTATTTTTGTTATTTCAATGTGAATTTAAAAGGTAAATAACAATCAATTAACCCTTTTATTAAGTCCAAGTACTAAAAGCGTAGTATTTGAAATGGGAACGACCAAAATTATAAGATTTGAAATTATTATTCTTAAATGGGAAGAAAAAAGAATTATCTAGCTAACCTTAGTTACTTACCTTTTGGATTAAAATTCCAATATATTTTACCGTTTGTTTAAAATGTTACTTGTTTGACCCTATAAGTCTAAATGTTACCTAGACTAAACTTGAAGGTGGCTTTATGTTTCAGTTATTACTTAAATGTTCTATTCATTCACGTCAAACCATAACATAGATTTTGTAGAAGGGCCGAGAGTAGAGTACGAGTAAAAAGAAATTACGAAAATCAATAAAATATAATTATATGCTGAAAAGTGAAAATTCTACGACTTAAATTACCTGCCATCTTCTGGAATAAACTCCAAGCTTCTTTTTCACATAAAGTACCCATCTTGAAATTATTGGTAGAACCCATCCTATCCAACACATCACGGTTTCTTGTTGTCAGCAGTAGTTTACATCCACCACGATCATCTCCCGAAGGAATTCCCACAGTATCTAAATCAAGTTCTTCCCAGATATCATCTAGAATCAACAGAATCTTCATATGCCTCTCACCACTCTTATCCTTCTTACTCATCTTCAATCTTGTATATAACTTATTTGCCTTATCTGCTACTTCACTCTCCTTATCCAATTTGAGACCTAATTTTCCAGCAATTTTTAGTTGAATGGTCTCTATATTTGGAGTTTCTGTTACTTCTATGAAAACCAACTCATCAAAGAGCTGTTCTTCCATGGCTTTCCTACCAATTTCCTGCACAAGCGTGGTCTTGCCGAGACCTCCCATCCCATAAACACCGATCATGTAGATACTTTCATCATTCAATTCATCCCGAACATGCTTCACAGTGGAAGTTCTTGAGTCTAAAGCCACATAATCTTTGGTAGATCTACGCCATATCTCCTGTTGGATAGTTGGATATGAAACTCTGTCGAATTTCTCTCCTTGCGGCAGGAGTTGACTGATACCATTCTCCTTTAATTTGAATGCTTTCTTGCTATGTTTGTAGTGGGTGATCCAGCTGGGGCACAATCCCTTGAAACATTGCGGGTTGTTTGCTTTCTCCTGAATCACCTGCTCTGCTTCACCAATGATGGAATCGACATCCTTCTGCCACTTCTCCACAGTCTCTTCAATCTCTTCCACGTTGTTTTTAGCAGCATCAACCATACGCTGCACTTTGACTCTTGCATCCTTCAGCTTATCAACTTCTTTCTCGAGATTTATGAAGTTGGTGTTGTAATTCCACAAGTACTTAAATGGACGCCCAATCGGAGCAGCCAAGCACTTGACAACATCCAGAACAAAACTCCCGGCACCGGCGCTGTTCCCAATAATTTCTACAGCCATCTTAAAACTTCTTTTTCCCCTTCACTTCTTCCCCAAGTATGAAAAATAGAAAAAATAAGTAAAAAGTAAAACAGAGATAATAACAGGTGCAAACTCAAATAACAGAACAAGAGTAAGGGAAAATGCTGAAATATATATATATATATATTTTAAAAAGAAATAAGGGGAAAAAAATAAAACAGGGAAAGTAACAGGGCAACTGCAAACTGAAATAAAGAAGATCTTTTTGTTCTTTTTTCTAAACGAAAAATAAGGAAATGGTAAAGGATTCTTTTTGGTAAACAAGAAATAAGAGAACAGGAGAAGAGTGAAAAATCAAGCGATCCGGTTTCAGAGGAAAAGTATATTTAGTGGTATCTGAAGGGGTGAGAGCGGTTTCTGAGTGAAATGTTTTTGAGTGATCTCTGAAAGACTGAGTGAGAAGAAAACTGAAAGAAGAAGAGAGATTACAGTAAACATCAATCATTTGATCTAAACTTTACTGTGAAATGTGAATAATTGATTACATCCACCACGACGTGAATATCGATAAAAGTAGAAGTCCAAAAGCTGGAAGGGAGGAAAAAGAAAAGACGAAGAAAGCAGTTGAGTGTAGCTTTCCAGCTGGATCGAGACGGGTTTCTTGTTAGAGCATCTTAACTCGTAAGTGTTTTAAACTCTTTATTATAAAAGATTTTGTTTATAAAAATAAGAATCCAATACATTTTTTATTTTTTAAATATAAATAAGAAAATGAGTTTAACTTTTTATGTTTAGAGAATTAAATTTTATTCTATACCTCTATTTTATTTAATAAATTATAAATTTTTATGCATTTTATTATTGATTCTTTCTTCCTTTGAATCTTTCTCTTATTTATTAAGTCTAATTTAAAGAGTATATTAGATTTGAATACAAATTTTATTCTTTATATTTAAAAATTAATAAAGATATTATTTATTTATGTGAAATATACTTTTTAAAATAAAAAGTACCATAGGAGATGCTCTTAAATGATTGTTCTATAGATTTAGCTAGTTGCATTAAATGTTAATTAATTTTATTTTGTTAGAACATCTCTAAAAAATTCTTTATATGACTCAAACTCTTTATTATAAAGAGTCTATCCATAAAAATAAGAGTCCAATAAACTTTTTATCCTTTAAATATAAATTAAAGAGTGAGTTTAACTCTCTACATCTAGAGAGTCAAATTTCACTATCTATCTTAATTTTAATTAATAAATTATAAGTTTCTATATATTTTATTTATTAATTATCTCTCCTATTAAGTCTTTTTTTTTTTTAAAATAAAGATCATCTTCATTAAATTTAAAGACTCCATTGGATTTGAATAAAAGTTTTGTTCATTATATTTAAAAATTAATGAAGATGCTCTTTATTTATATAAAAGATGTTTTTTTTAAATAAAGAGCACTATTGAAGATGCTTTTAGTTTGTTATGTGTTAGATTAATAATGTATAGATTATTATGTATAGTTTTAGTTGGTTAGTTTATTAGTTATTTAGCTAGTTAGTTGATTTAATTGTAACTAGAGTTAATTGTTAACTCAAGTGAAGTTGTATGGCTAACTGCTGTATATTGTTAGAGAATAAAAGCGGTTCAGTTTCAGGGGAAATGTTGAAGAATAAAAGATAATATGGTTCAAAATGCAAGTTCTCAAAGTGTCCAGAACTCAATCGCTATTTTACATAAACGATGTCGTTTTGAATGTGTTTGTAAATGTTTTTCAGAAACGATATTCAACTGAGTTAGTTAGTTGCTCCTTCTTCTTACTCCCTTCTTCTTTCTTGTATAAAAGCAGCTTCTGTAATCAAAGTCAGTTAGTTAATGAAAAGGCATTACTCTTTTACAACTTTTCCTATTTTGCTTTCTCTCGATTTACATGGTATCGAAGCCTACGATAACTTCGAAGTTGACACAAGACAAGTACCGTGACAACTACAATTATGGCGGTCACAGGTTCTCTTCACAGTGGGAGCTCATGAGCTGGAAGAACACCTTACTAGTTTGGTTCCTTGTCCCGAACCCCTAATTGTGGCAAAAATTACTGATTCTTCTGAAATATAAGGTGTTTAGTCCAAAGAAAACCTAGCTAAAAACAAAATTAATCTAGCGTATGTTGTTTGGAAATGAACTGACAAATTTCTGGTTACTTGGTTATTGGCTTCGATCTCTGAATGTATGTTCAGTTGTGTGTCGAAATGTCAGTTCTCTTCTGACATTTGGTTTACTCTTGAGCATGAATTTTTAAATGACTCAAAAGCCAGAGCCTTGCATTTAAAGAATTTGCTTCAAACTACGCAAAAAGGCAATCTCAGTATTAGTGAATACATAAAAAAATGAAGAGTATAGCAGAGAGTTTATCTGCAAGTGGTCCAGTTATCTCTGATGAGGAGGTTTACAATATGTCTTAAATGGTTTAGGACCTGAATTTGATGCTGCGATGGTTAATTTGACCTCAAGGTTAGAGTCTAAGTTTGATACAGTGACTCTCTAAGAAGCACAATTTCTATTGCAAAAGTATGAAATGAGACTTGAAAAGTTTGATTAAGTGGATTTCTCAACTAGTTCTGTTAACATTGCTACTGTAAGTAATGACAACTTTAAGTCATCTGTTATCAATACCAGCAATACTCCAACTGCACCTATCAATTCACCTGGTTCTTTTCCTTCATTTGCTCCATCTTTAAACAACTTGTCAAATCCATCGTTTACACAACACTACCCTTTACCTGCTCCAATACCTCTTGCACAACCTGGTCCTGTACAACCTGGTCAATTTTTCCACTCAACACCATCTAATACCTTTGGTGCTTCAGTTACTTCCTATCAACCAATTGGTTATATCAATTCTAGATGAGGTCGTGGCAGAGGCAATGGTAGAGGCATGCCAATTTGTCAATTGTGCAGCAAGGTTGGTCACACTGCTGTGCAGTGTTATCACAGATATAATTCCAATTATAATGGCACTCCTCCGCAGTTCAACTCTAGTAATCATCCTATAGTTGCTAGAAGTGGTGCTCCTTCTCACTTTTAGCACCACTAATTACTCCATTGTGCTGGATTTTTTAATTTTGGTGGCAACAACTGAAAGATGGAATGCATAGAGAATGATGCATGTGATACTACAACATCTATATTCATATTTTGCAAAAACTTTCAATCAAATTGAAAACAAGTAAGGTATAACTTGTTACCTTAAGTTCTTAGCAATCTTGGAGACTTTTAATTTCAAGAGAAATTAAACAAAAGAGTATCCACACTAAGGTAAAGGAAGAATTAGGCCAAGAGAGACATTTAGGGTTCTTAGAAATTTTTGATCTTTATCTCAAAATTGATATATCATTTTCTTTATATATGAAGCCTTGTAAACAATTCAATAATTGTTTCAGACTTTCTTAAACAATTCCATAATTGTTTTGGAGTTTTAAATAATTCCATAATTATTATGAAGTTGTTAAACTTCTTTAAATAATAATATTGGATTAATATTTAATCACAATTAACAATTTAACTCTTAAATTGTTTACATACAATTTAACCCTTAAATTGTTCATATGTTTACAATTACAGCCCATTGTTAAATTCAACTTAATATAAAGAAAATGATTAATTATGAATTGGAATTCCATTTAATTCCAAATAACAATTTAACTCTTAAATTATTTATAATAACTAATATAACCCTTTATTGAATCTAATTCAATGATAATAATATAAATAACTTTATTACCCGTGGTAGGTGCTAACCAACCTTGGATAATCAACTCTCTTTGGCTATTTCTCTATTTACCTTAGTTTTTATGTGTGACCTCTTAGGTTCACTGTGGCCTAGCCGTAGGCCCAATATCATAGTCTATTCTAGTATGTTTTGTCATAACTCTTTATGAACAAAACTCCCACTGATTATGGTAGGCATCTAGCAATGCTTCATAACCCCTAAGTTACAATAAAGACATACTCCAACGAACCCTTTTATAATCGTATGTGTTGTATAATCAAATCATTCTGTTGTCTAATCCTAATTAAGAATGAATTCATGGTATGTCAAAATCTTTATCTTAATTTTATATCAAATTAACAATCAATACATATGAAATGTGTCACCATGAAATAACCTTTCAGGTAACATTTTATATACCCCATCTGGAGATTTCCCTTTTCCAATGTATCTTGACATTTGTCTAGAAACTTTATATCAATCTATATCAAGTCAATGGATCACATCTTGACTATCACTTGTCCCCACACATAAACAACACATGACCAAATCGGCTTATTAACATATGACATGATTAGCCTTGTATTTATATACCATATGCGCTTATGCAGAATCCAACTGTAATATCTCAAATCTAAGGATTAATAATACACTAGTATGATCTTATGATGAATCATTGACTATATTTTAAATGTCCATGTGATTCATCATAAATGACCATATTCGATTAACAGTTCATTAACTGTTTATCCCTGCTAATTCCCTAGTGATATACTTTTATAATCACCCACACTAATACCATCACATGATATTCTACGGAGGCATTTAGCATGCCTACTATGTAATATTATTGCCTAATTAATATTACCTATGTAAGGAATACTTTGATGATTTTGATCTTCTAAATATTTGTATCATTCGGACATTTCACATGTAATACATATATATAAATGAAGCAATAAACTACATGTGAAATAAGAACAATTTCTTCTATTGATGAAATAAAAATGTATATATAAAATATATACATTAACATATATATACAAAACATAATGCCTTGGAATCGACGATATGATTGGTTCCTAGGGCACACACTAACAACAACTTCGTTCATTCTAGCAACTTGTCTGGTTATGGTTCATTCACTAATCTGGCCAGTTAGAGCAATCAAACTCTTGCACAACAACCTTCTCTATCATAGGGCTACAAACAAATAGAACATGAACAAACACCCCTGTTTGAAAATCGTTTAATAAGCATAAAGGGTTGTTCGAAATCGTGTTCGAACTCAAATGAACACATAATAGCCGTTTGAGTTCGTTCGATTAACAAAAAATGAGTTGTTCATGATTGTTCGATTAATCATTCGAATAACTTGTAAATACCTGTTCGAATAACTCATTCGAATACCTGTTTGAATAAAAAATATACACTAAATTGGGCTACGCTGAGTTAGTTTGTTGGTTATTGGATTTTCATTTTATATATATGTGTGTGTGTGTGTGTAATTGTGTATATACAAAATTATTATCATACATAAATTAATCATAGATTAAATATGTTTAATATGTTACTAAATTATCAAAATTATAGGCTATCATATATATATATTATCATTACATAAATTATCATAAATATTTTAAATGTTTACATATATATTTTGTATCAACACCCATAAATTCATAGTGGTATAAGAGTCTATTGTAATATATGATCAGTACAAATGTGTGATATATATAAAACTTAGGTTTAATTAAGCCATTATTTGTCATCCTATATATCACTTGATTATACAATATGTTATGTTCATAAATTTGCCATACTATATTTAATTAAGCTATTATGTTATTAAATGTGTCATGCTATTTATCACTTGATTATACAATATGTTATGTCCATCAATTTACCATACTATATTTATTATTTATTAATTGAAATGCTATCTCATAATATTTAATTATTGATTACATTTGGAAAATATGAAGCTATTATGTTATTCGATTTGCTATGTTATATATCACTTGATTATACAATCTATTATGTTATTAAATTTATCATGCTACGTATCATAATAATTTATTATTTATTAATTAAAATGCTATATACTTATATATTTAATTATTGATGACATTTGAAAAAAAAAAATCCAAACATATTATATATATATAAAAAAACAAAAACATCATAATATTTTATTATTGATTACCATTAAAAAGAATTCATCCAAACTGAACTAAACATTATATAAAAAAGAAAAAAAATGAATATATATATATATATATATATATATATATATATATATATATATATATATATATACAACTCGAACTAAGGACCTTAAAGTCAAAAGAATTGCATTTTTAACACTAAGCCATAGAAAATCATTGATAAACTTAGCACCATATAAATATATATAATAATGTATATCATGTTTTCGAACATAAATGAACGAATAAGCGAACAGGGTGTTTGCGAACGGATGGATCACTTAAATGCAGTATGTTTGCAAACATAATCAAATGAACACCCCATGTTTGAACTCGAGTGGAACACATTATCAAACAAACATCGAATTGTTCATGAATAGTTTGTTATCGAATCGAATCAAGCTGTTATCGAACAAACATCGAGTTGTTTGCAAACAACTCAATTCGTTTGCAGCCCCACTCCATCATTTCAGCCGGGAGCTATTAATTTTGATGCAGCACAGTCACATGGTGCCTATCCTTGTCCTGTTCAACCCATACAACATTTTATGCCATAGCAACAAACATTGCAATTAGCCTTTAATGTTCCTAGTCAACAACTACAACAAGCACAACAACCAAGTTTTCATGTGCCTAGCCAATAGATATCAGCGGCCACTCAAGCCTATTTTGCTTCACAATAGCCCACACTCAACTCACAAAACTCTTCCCTTGCACTTGCAACATCCTTTGCATCGACTTCCTCTTAAGATCTTGCCTGGTACATGAGCTCTAGAGCCACATACCATGTTACCTTAGACCTTAATCATCTGACTATGGTGGAGTTGACCAGCTACAAGTGGGCAGTGGTGAGTTCCTTAATATCTCCCATATTGGATTTACCTTTTTACCAAGTTCTTTGCAATCTAAATGCCTATACTTAAAAAATGTTTGTGTCTGCCTAGAATAATTAGAAACCTTCTTAGTATATTTAAGTTTATTAAGGACAATAATGTTTTTGTGGAATTTAACTTTGATTGTTGCATTAAAAGACAAGCTTTCCAGGGCAGTGTTACTGTAGGGAGAACTTAATGCTGGACTCTATTAGTTGAGACTCTCTTCTGTCTGTTCCTTATCTCCTTTTGGTCACTCTAGTGTCTCTAATTCTAAGAGTTTTGTTTCCTCGATTGCACCTCAACCCCTTAAGATTAGTTCTAGTTCTATTGAATTTGATGTTCAAGATGTGTCTATAAAATGTACTGCAAATAACTATACAGAACTCTCAAGTTCTGGTGATCATCATACCTACAATAATGTTGTGCCTTTGTCCAATAATAAGCCTACCTGTTATCCTTTAGATAAGTCTGCATGTTGTCCTATAGATTTCCATAACAAGTCTACTGAGCCTATTTTGAATACTTGTAATGATCTTGTTGATAATAAAATTGATTGTTCTGTTAACAAGCTTACTGAGTTTATTTTGAATCTGTAATGATCTTATTGATAGTAAAACTAATGGTCTTGTTTTGCCTGATTGCTTTCATAACAATACTGATTCGATTTCTTCTGATAATTCTGTTGTTACTAGTACATTGCACACTTCAAATGATGGTTATGTTTTATCATCTTGTTCTAACCATAATAATGTTGTAATTGATATATTACAAATTATAAAAGCTGATGTTGTTTTACCATCCGTTTTACCATTTAGCTATGACAAACATATTGATGTTTCTAGCATATTAAACACTACAAATGTTATTCATAGCAACTTTGGTTGTACGACTATTGATGTTGAACCTGATGTTGCCTCCTCATTACATAAAGTTAATCCCATTACTACCACTAGTCCTGCTCGTGTCCATATTGCATATAGCATTCATAATTGCTCACCATACTCCTCTCCTTTAGCCTTAGAAGCTGCAAATGACAAAGACACTTTGTCTTCACTGTGGCACAAAAGGTTAGGCCACCCATATTTAGTAATTTTTACTAAAATCATGCAAAAAACTCATTCTAAACTACCGAGGTCTGTTCCAGCCCTGTCATTTTGTGAGGCCCACCACCTTGGTAAGATGGACAAAAACCATTTCCCTATTTCAGCCAGTAAACCCCTGGAACTAATTCATAGTGACATATAGGGCCCTGCTCCAATTGCTTCCCTTGAAGGTTTCAAGTACTATGTGCATTTCTTGGATGACTATAGCCGATTTACTTGGCTATTTCCTTTAAGAATTAAAGCTGAAGTTCAGTCCACCTTTGTTAAGTTTCATCACTTAGCCGAGAAACAATTTAACCACAAACTTCTTTGCTTACAATCTGATCAAGGTGGTGAGTATAGGGGTTTAGTTCCTTACTTAGTTAAATTAGGAATTCAATTTTGATATTCTTGTGCACATGTCCATCAACAAAATGGATGTCGTGAAAGGAAACATCGACATATTGTTGAAACAGGTCTAACTTTGCTTGCTCATGCATTCATGCCTATGCATTTTTGGTGGCTTGCTTTTGACACTCCTGCTTTTCTAATAAATAGAATGCCATCTGCTATTTTAGACTTTTTTTCACCTTATCAATTGTTGTTTGACAGACCACCCTTATATGTTTCTTTAAAAGTCTTCGGATGTGCTTGTTTCCCTTACTTAAGAGACTATAACAAACACAAACTTAACTTTCATTTTTCAAAATGTGTATTTATGGGATATAATTTAATCCACAAAGGTTATAGGTGTCTTAATTCTGAAGGGAAGATTTTTATTACTCCTAACGTTAAGTTTCATAAGGAGGAGTTTCCCTTCCAATCTAGTTTCTGTCAACCTACTGCTCCTACTCCTCTAAAGTCTAGTTCTAATGTCTCAAACACTAGCTTTACCTACACTAAAGTCTCACCATCAATAGTGTCCAGCAACAAATTTTCTCCTACAGAACCAAGCTCTCAAGTTAGTATTTCTCCAGCAATTGGTGAACAAAATTCCTATTCAACATTACCATCATCTAAAATCATCCCTGTTTCTAATACTGATTCACATCCATCCTCCACTAGCTTTCCTGATCTATCTTCAAATAGTTCATACTCTGCTTTTTTACCAACTTCAACATCTCCTTCATCCAGTCCTTCCCTTATCACTTCTACAAACCAGCCTAGTATCCTTCCACAGTCTGCTCCCAAATCATCCAATATGCTTGAAGTTGATTTAACCTCATATGCTTATCCTCATTCCTCAACTAACACTTCAATCACTCTGGATCAAGAACCTGCTCATTGTCCTCCTGTAGTTGATTTAACACCTTCACATTTCTTTACTTCTCTCACTGATATCCAACCTCTCTTAACACGCATCCCATGATGACAAGGTCTAAAACAAACCTTCTAGGCAAAACAACACTGATTCTCTCTAATAACCATCCTGTTATACCTGAACCTTGTTTTGTGGAAGAAGCTTTGGCTAGTGTAGAATGGAGAGAAGCTATGCAATCAGAATTTGATGCCTTAGTAAAAACTAATACCTAGATATATTTTGGTACCAAGAACCTGTGATATGCATGTGGTTGGAAACAAATGGGTGTTTAGAACAAAGTTTCATGCATATGGTTCTTTACAAAAATACAAAGCCACGTTGGTTGCTAAAAGGTTTCAACAAACTCCTAGTTTGGACTATTTTGAAACCTTTAGTCCTATAGTAAAACCTTCCACCATCAGAATTATTATCACCCTGGCTGTAACAAATAATTGGGACATCCAACAAGTGGATGTCAACAATGCTTTTCTCAATAGTACTTTAAATGAAACAGTCTACATGTAGCAACTTGAAGGGTTTGAAAGTTCCACTACTCCTTCTTATGTTTGTAAATTGAACAAGGCACTCTATGGCCTAAAACAGACCCTTAGAGCCTGGTTTGACAAGCTCAAGTTTGCATTACTTGTTAGAGGATTTCACAACTCTATTTCTGACTCAAGCATGTTTATTTGCAAAATTTCTGCCCATTTTCTCTACATCCTCATTTATGTGGATGACATGTTAATTACTGGATCAAGTTTTTCATCCATACATTAACTTGTCCAAGATCTAAACGGCCAGTTTGCTTTGAAAACACTTGGCTCTATTAAGTATTTTTGGGGGTTAGAAGCCACAAGGACACCTACTGGTCTTCATCTAAAGCAGTCCAAGTACATTGTTGATTTACTTAAAAAGACACATGCTGGATACTCATGCCTGTCCCACTCCAATGGCTATTGGAACAAAACTCTTCTCTACAAATAATGCCTTATTTAAAGACCCTAGTCTTTATCAGAGTACCATAGTAGCTCTCCAATATCTTACAGTCACCAAACCCGACATAAATTTTGCAATGAATAAACTTAGCCACTTTCTTCAAGCTCCTATAGAGCTGCAATGGCAGGCCTACAAACGGATGTTGAGATAAAACAAAGGCACTAAATATTATGGGTTAATTTTCAGGCCAGCAGCATCCCTCGGCATTGAATGTTATGTTGATGCTGATTGGGGCAGTAGTTTAGATTATAGATATTCTACAAGTGGATATTGTGTGTTTCTAGGTCCTAATCTCATTCAATAGAGTTCAAGAAAACAGAGGGTTGCTGCTCTTTTCATCAACTGAGGCTGAATATAGAGCTTTAACTCACACAACAACTAAAATTGCATGGTTACAGAGATGTTCTCTGAATTAGGCCTGAGTTTGAAATCTCCTCCTATAATATGGTGTGATAATATAAATGCTGGTGCACTTGCTGCAAATCTTGTTTTTCATGGATGCACAGAACACATTGAAATTGATGTTCACTACATCAAAGATCAGGTGTTAACAAAAAAGATTATGGTTCAATATGTGCCCTCTCAACTACAAATTGTAGATGTGTTAACCAAGGCTTTACTAGTGGTCCAATTTCAAGAACTTAGATAGAAATTGTCTGTTGTTACTACTGAATTAGAATTTGTAGTTCCTAAGTAAGACAATTGGATATTATGGCTGTACTTAATTCTGAATTAAATTTGCAGTTTTTTTCAACAACTCAGATAGAAATTGGTTGTTGGAAGTTAGAGTCTGCAATCCCTAAATAAGGGTAATTAGATGTTGTTGCTGTATTCATTTCTGCGGTTCAGTTTATTCCAGACTCAATCTAGTTCAGTTCCGTTTAAGGTCTTTGCATGATCAGTAGTTCAGAATAATATTGGTATTTCAATCAGTTCAGATCAGCCAATAGTTTGGCTTAATTCAGTAGTTTAGCTCAATTCACAGTTCAGTTCACTAAAGTCCATTTTAGTTCAATTTAGTTCACTACAGTCCATATTAGTTCAATTCAGTTCAATTTAAATTCAGTGGTCTAAGTCAATGAAATTGCTTAGTGAAATACTAAAGAATAGAAGCAAATCGGTTTAGTCTATTTCAGTTCAGTTAAATTCAAGTTCAGTAGTCTGAATCAATGAAGTTTGCTCAGTGAAATGTTAAAGAATAAAAGGAGATTTGTTTTAGGGGAAATGTTGGAGAATAGAAGCAGCTTAGTTTCAAGGAAAATGTTGAAGAATAAAAGGAGATCAGTTTCAACGGAAATGCAGGAGAATAGAAGTAGCTCAGTTTCAGGGGAAATGTTGGAGAATAGAAGCAGCTCTATTTCAGGGGAAATGTTGAAGAATGAAAGATAATATGGTTCAAAGTGCAAGTTCTCAAAGTATGTAGAACTCAATTGCTATTTTACATAAACGATGTCATGAATGTGTTTGTAAATGTTTTTCAGAAATGATAGTCAACTGAGTTAGTTGGCTGCTCCTTTTTCTTACTACCTTCTTCTCTCTTGTACAAAAGTAACTTCTGTAATCCAAGTCAGTTAGTTAATGAAAAGGTATTACTCTTTTACAACTTTTTCTATTTTCCTTTCTCTTGATTTACATATATAAACAATGAGAAATGTAATAAGAAAGTTAGTTCGTCTTTTTCCTCATCATCATCTTCTTCTTCTTCTATATTGCTCCCTTTTCTCCAATATTGTATCAGAGCGCGAGTTCTTCCGCATTTTGACCTAAGTTAGGTCAATCAAACAATCAATTTTGTTCTTGTAAAGCTCAAATGAGCTCAAAATCTTTATTGTCTTCACTTTAGTCAAGCTTATCAAAGCTCAAAGTTATGAATTTTAGCTCAATCAATCATGGCAACGTCAACTGAAGAATATGTTGTACCTATAGTCGATTCAAATTTGCCCCTATAGGTTCACTATTTGGACACACCAAGATCTGTGCTAATGTCTGAATAGCTCGTAGGCACCGATAACTATGGGATTTGGAGTAGAGCAATGACTATCTCATTATGTGCGAAGAATAAACTAGGTTTTGTTGATGGAACCTGCATGAAGTCTTCAGCACATTCTCGATTGGTTCCACAATGGGAGAGATGTAATTCAAGAGTTTTAGCTTGGATTTTTAATTTAGTTTCAAAAGAAATCTTTAATGGAATCATTTACTTGACGACTGCTTCCCATGTTTGGCAAGATTTAAAAGAACCGTATCACAAGGTTAATGGTACTAGAGTTTTTGGGATTTTTTGTGAAATTGTGAATTGGACGCAAGGAACAAACACAGTGGCCATCTATAACAACAAGCTCAAGTCGCTTTGGGATGAACTGGATTCTTTGGTCAGCCTACTTGCTCCAGATAGTGTTTCTGCAAAAGCGTATTTAGAACACCTCAATCAACAAAAATTATTTCAATTTTTGATAGGATTGAATGAGTCATATTCAATGGTACAAAGTTAGATTTTGTTGATCAATCCATTGCCAATTGTAAAACAAGCTTATTCGGTGGTTAATTAAGATGAGAGTCAAAGAATTTTGACTGGAATGAATGCTAATTTTGAGGTGACCATAGCCTAATACGTTAAGAACAACAATAATAAAAGTCAGTCTTAAGGATAGAGGTACAAAGGCAATAAGCCATAGGTTGAATGTGTCTGTTGTCATCTACCTGGGCATAAGAGGGATTCTTGTTATAAGCTGATAGGATATCTTGCAGATTTCTCGTTTGCAAGAGGGAAAGTAGGTTGTGAATCGAAGGCTTCAACTAATCAGGTGTAGACTCAAAGTTCAAATTCAGTAGCTCAGAGTTCAAATTCAGCAGTTTGAGATGCTGGCAACACTAACACAACAGTTGGACCAATTTTGACTTTAGAACAATATAGCCAAATTCTTCAGTTGTGGGGCAAAGAAAATGCTCCTCCGACTGCTAATCTTATAGGTATTTCTACTACCTTGTTATCTTGTTTGGATGATATTGGATGGATTATAGATACAAGGGCCACATATCACATGACTTCAAACTTTGCATTTCTAAATTCTCTTATTGCTGTAGAACCATCATCCAGATATCTTGTAGGATTACCAAATGGAACTAGAACCCACATTGGGCATATTGGTTTTGTTGATCTGGCTAATGGCATTCATCTTTCTAAAGTTCTGCATGTACCCGATTTTAAACAATTTATTCTCTTTTTCCAAATACATTGCTTCTAAGAATTGCTCTATTGCCTTTGATAATGACTTTTGTCTCATTCAGGATCTTTGCAATGGCAAGTTGAAAGGGATTGGTAAACATAGCCAGGGTCTATATTTTTTTGATCCAAAGATAAAATTTCTTCCATGTTATCGAATGTAGACATGTTAAATAATACTGTTTGTAATGCTTCAAATATGTTACCTTTAAACAATAATGTACATTTTGATGTTTGGTTGAATAAACACTTGTTTTCTCCTGCCTTTTTTATGACTATAACTTTTTCTAGTATTTATAAATTGTGGCATCAGCGTTTAGGACATGCTTCTTATCCAGTTTTGCAAATTTTGCATCCTAAACTAAATTTGTCCAATCAATCACCTTGTGTTATATCCCCTTTAACTAAATAGACTAGGACTCCATTTCCTTATAGCAATTCATAGTCTAGTAGCATTTTTAATCTCCTACATATGGATGTTTGAGGTCTATATAGGCACCCACACATGGTAATGCTAGGTATTTCCTCACTATTGTAGATGATTACTCTAGGCTGAGTTGGCTTTTCTTAATGCAGTTCAAGTTTGATTCTTTTGTTACTATCAAGCATTTTCTCCAAATGGTACAAACTCAGTACCATTTAACTCCAAAATGTGTTAGGACCAATAATGGCCTTGAGTTTTTTTAATAAAGATTGTAATGCTTTGTTCACTAGCAAGGGAATTATGCATAAGAGTTCTTGTGCCTATTCCCCTCAACAAAATGGGGTTGTCGAGAGGAAACATAGGCACATCTTACAAGTAGCTAAGGCCTTAAAATTTCAATCATAGGTTCCAACTCACTAGGGGTATTGTGTCCAAATAGTTGTATATCTCATTAATCGATTCCCTACTTTTGTCCTTACCTTTTGAAAGATTTTTTGGTAAACCACCTTCTTTGGATCATTTAAGAATATTTGGCTATCTGGCTTATGCTACTATCCTCAACTTTAAGGACAAATTGTCCCCAAGGTCTATACCTTGTGTCTTCTTAGGTTACTCCCTCACCGAAAAGGGTTATCTCCTTTACAATCTCTCTTCCCACAGTGTTACTATCTCTCGAGATGTACTCTTCAATGAGTCTGTTTTTCCTTTCACTTGGTCTAAAACATCACAACCTACTTTTCCTATTGAAACAAATTTTCTTGACTTGGAATTTCTTCCATCTATGTTTTCTTCCTCTCTTGATGTTGTCCAGATCATAGAACCTTCCTCTTCACCTTCATTAGTTGCTCAACCTGATTTATCTTCATCTCCTTAACTTGCTTCTGCTATACCTACAACAAATCAACTTGTTTCTTCTCTTCGTGTTAGGAGATCCAACAAAGTTTCCAAACCTCCCATTTGGACATCAGACTTTCTTTGTCCTTCTATCTGTACTTCTTTAGCTAACATCATTTCACATTGTCCTTATCCTATTTCTAATTCTGTTACATACACTCATCTTTCCCCTTCTTATCAACCCTACTTGTCGCATACATCATTAGTAGAACCTACTAGTTTTTCTCAGGCTTCCCAAGATCCCAATTGGGTGGCTGCTATGCAGAAAGAAATACAAGCCTTGGAGCTGAATAACACTTGGTCCCTTGTTCCCATTCCACCTGGTAAAATCCCTATAGGTTGCAAGTGGGTATATGAGGTCAAATACAAGGCTGATGGTTCTTTGGAAAGGTATAAGGCTCTGTTGGTGGCTAAGGGATATACTTAGCAAGTTGCTGTAGATTATGATGAGGCTTTTTCTCCAGTTGTCAAAATGGTTATTGTTAGAACCATTTTAACTTTGGCTTCTTCATATGACTAGCCACTTTACCAATTAGATGTAGATAATGCTTTTCTCCAAGGGGATTTACATGTCTTTGCCTCAAGGATTTGCAAAGCAAGGGGGGTGGGGCAACAAACTGTGTGTAAGCTTCACAAATCTTTTTATGGGTTGAAACAGGCTTCTAGAACCTAGAATTATAAGCTCACACAGGCTCTTCTAGCTGGAGGGTTCAATCAGTCTAAGGCAGATTACTTTTTGTTTATCAAGAGGGCAAATTCAAATGTTGTTATGCTATTAGTGTACGTTGATGATATTGTGATCACAGGGAACAATGCTGATATGATTCATCACATAAAACAAATGCTGCATTCTAATTTCTAGTTGAAAGATTTGGGACTGTTGAGATATTTTTTAGGTTTTGAAGTTGCTAGATCCTCCAAGGACATCAGTTTATGCCAAAGAAAGTATGCTTTAGAGCTTATTTCAGAGGCTGGTTTATCTGTTGCTAAGCCTTATTCAGTCCCTATGGAGCCAAATTTGAAACTCACATTTACTACCTATGATGCTTTATTCCCTAATGGCAGTGATCCTCTCATTTATGACCCAAATGTTTACTAGAGATTGGTAAGGAAGCTATTGTATTTGTGTATGACCAGGCTTGATTTAAGCTACTCTGTCAACTTGTTAAGTCAATTCATGCATCATCCTAAGGAGTCTCATATGGTGGCGACACTTAAAGTTCTTAGGTATATTAATTCAATTCCTGGATTGGGCTTATTTTTCCCTACTAAGAATCCTCTAAAATTGTTAGCCTATTGTGATTCATATTGGGGCTCTTGCCTCATGACAAGGAAATCAATTACAGGGTATTGTATATTCTTTGGCCAGTCCTTGATCTCTTGGAAATCCAAAAGGCAACCAACTATCTCTAAGTCTTCTTCAGAAGCTGAATATCTGGCTATGGCTTCTACTATATGTGAGGTTATGTGGTTGGTGCAATTACTTACAGAATTTGGATTTTCTCAGTTGCTTCCAGTTCCTATTCACTGTGATAATCAAGCTGAGAATCATATTGCCTCAAATCCCATGTTCCATGAGAGAACGAAGCACATTGACATAGACTACCACATTGTCAGGGAGCAGCTCAAACTTGGTTTGATTATAGCTGCTTATGTGCCTTCTTCAGAGCAGCCGGCTAACTTACTAACTAAAGCTCTTGGCAGCACTCTTCACTCCAAATTGTTACTCAAGTTGGGGGTTCTTGATCTCTATCACCCTCCAACTTGAGGGGGGCTATTAGATTAATAATGTACAAATTATTATGTACAATTTTAGTTGGTTAGTTTATTAGTTGGTTAGCTAGTTAGTTGATTTTACTATAACTAGAGTTAATTGTTAACTCAAGTGAAGTTGTATGGTTAACTGTTGTATATAAACAATGAGAAATGTAATAAGAAAGTTAGTTCGTCTTTTCCCAAATCTTCTTCTTCTACATTACTCCTTTATCTCCAATATTATGCAACACAAAAAGTGAGAAGAGATTGATTTTACACTTGGAGGAAAAATTGGAGGAAGAGAAGGAAAGATGAAGAAGAAGGCATTTATAGCACTTTTGTGGAAAGTAATAAATAACCACTCTTAAGCTCTAACGTCACCAAATTTCATTAACTTGTAAATTAAAATTTAATGTAAAATTATTATTTTGTTCTTATTTTCATTATGTTTGATATTGTTTTTGCTATTTCCAATATGCAAACCCAGCACTTGTAAATATTCAATTCAAAACTCTAACCAAATATATGTTAATAATATTTTATATAAATTATTATACAAACATAAAAAATTAATAGATAAATAAAAATATCACTCACACATATAACTTAATTTGGCTAAATTATTTGACTACTAATAAATCAGGTTTTAATCTTATTGGGAGGCAAAAAAAAAAAAAAAAAAAAAAAAAAATTGATCATATTTAATGAGAGTGAGGCAAAATAGAATTTTTATAAAAAAATTAACTTACAAAATGTAATAAGTTGATAGTTTACTATTCCTAAGGTTTTTAATTTATTTTCATAAAATGAATGGAAAGAATCCATGTATAATTGTGTCAAATCCAGGTGGATATGAATGAAAGTTTACATATTTAATTTTTACCTGACCTTTCCCTAATATTCACTTTAATTAAAAAAAAAAAAAATTAAACCACCTCTATACCTGAAACTGACTATTAAATTTTTCATTACAAAAAATGGAGCTAGATGGAAAAAGGAGAGTACAATCAATAAATTTTGTTTATTGTTTTTCTCTTAAAGATTAATCTGTACCGAACTTTATATTTATAGCGTAACGTGTTTCATGGTTCTAGTATAAGCTAATTTATTTTCTTTCATCGCTGCGTTTAGTAGAAGGTGTTTAGTGGATTGTGAAAGCAGATTTCTTATAATTTTCCAAAACTTTTTTAATGATTTGTAAAAACGCAATCTTACATACTTGTCTTATTAATTTGCAACTTTATTATCTTTAGTTTCTGTTCATGGGACCTGATGATTTCATTACTGAGAATTATTGATTGACGGTGGAGACACACTGTGTCAACAAATTTATACTTTATTAAAGTAAGAAAAACTTTGATAAAGTAGAATTGACCATTGACCTCGTTAACAAAAGTTACCATCAGTTTTCTTAAGTGTTGTACTGCTGTTGCAAAAGCTATACAATTATATAATTGTTTTTATAAATATAATGATCCTTAGATCAGCTTTCAAACACGCAAAATGATTTGGTTCCTAGCATTAGTTAGCTTTAAGAAAAGTAAAGGAAATTAAAACATAAAGATTATTGAAATATATAAACAAAGATGTTGCCATGATTTCAACAACTGGTGGGTGTCTGACTATTTGTGCTTGTGATCCTAAAAATAGAGAAGGTTGCTATGATTTCATATGCCCCATTCCTTCAGATACTACATTTGATTATGATACAGTACATCAAAGCTTTATTTAAAGATGTTCCAGGAATGTAAATTTGTCTTCGTTATTGACCGAAACTGGGTCATGACATATATGGGTGCGTTTGTTTCCCTAGTTTTGCCCTATCATAGTCCTATCATTTCCAAAATATACATTTGTTTTCCTATTATGAAAATACTATTATATTTTATTCAATTCTTTTTAAATCCTTTAAGTTTGTTAATTTAACTAAACACCCCCAAAAAAAGTTTAGAAATTAACAAAAACACCCCACCCACTCACATTTGCCAAATTCTGACCACCACTGCCGGAAGGTGGCTAGAATTTGGTATAATGGCGCACTACCGGCTATCCTTTAAGTTTCTTAATTTAACTAAACACTAATGTTGGAAAAGTAACCAGCCTGGCCCGCGGCAGGTTAGTGGTTTTGCCGGGTTAGGCCTAACTCGGCCTGCCAAGAACCCGGCCCGCCACTTGTTAGGGTTGGCTGGCCCAGCCCAGCCCGCTAAACCTAACCCAATGGGTTAGGCTCCGGGCCGGGCCGGGTTAGCCCCCTGTTGGGTTAGGGTTCGCGGGCTGGGCTGAGGGGTAGCCCCCTTTTTTGATTTTTTTTTTTCTCTTCTCTTTCCTCAAAATCAAGCGACAGTACCTGACTACCCGCTTTAGTCTATTTTACATTGAAATTTGAACTTCACTAGTTCTACTAATTCCATCCCTAAATTTCTCAGGAGCCAAATAACTCAGAAAAAATTAAAAAACAGTATCCTTGATTCTTTCCTCCCCGCACAGCCTACCTTTCAAACAGGAAGAACTTAAACTAGGTTTTCCAATGAGACAATTTAAACTTCATATGTATAAAAAGCCCCATACCAGTTAAGATTTATTATGAACTTGAAGAGAGTTTAGGGATTGCAACTTTAACTGAAATAATAAATTTCCATAAAACAAGACGCACCAAAAACACTGAACAAAGACCCCAAAAAAGCTTCGATTGTCTCAAAATCTTCCTTGCAACATCAATTCCACTAAAAACCAATCCAATTCATCCAAAAATAACAAGTAAATGCTAAACAAAGCACCAAAATAATTACTTTTAATTGGTTTTATACCTCCAGAGCTTGCTTGTAGCGCCCCTACTTCCTCAACTCCTTAATAACCCTAGAAAGCTCCCATTTTGTAACCTTTCTGTCACCATTCTCTCACTGATTCAACATAGAAGCACAACTCATTTCAGGATTCTCCATAAGAGATATTTTCTTGTAAATAGCATTCCATTTGATCATGGGTCTTTGCTCAAAGTCCACCGTTCCATAGTTGTGAATTTGAGATATAGAGCATCTTATGATGGGGAGTTTCTGGTGCGTTACAGTTTGGTGAAGGACAAAAGTAGGAAGTTTACATGGAAGAAGTTGAGAATAACAGACGGTCAACCTGGCAGGTTGGTAGGTTCTTTTAAAAAAACAAAATAGCAACCCGCCAGGTCGCCGAGTTGACATATAATAGCCCGGTCCGCCCAGGGGTTACACGCGGGTCGGGTTCAACCCGACCCACCTTATAGGAGGTCCGAATTCAACCCTCTTTAATGCGGGCTGGGTTAGGGTTGACCTGCCTAACTCGGCCCATTTATTGCACCTCTACTAAACACCCCTAAAAAAAGTTTAGAAATTAACAAAAACACCCCCACCCATCCACATTTGCCAAATTCTAACCACCATCACCGGAAAGTTGTTGGAATTTGGTATAATAGCGCACTACCAGCTAGATCTAACCGGTAATGCGTCGATATAGCCTTTTTCGGCTAGATCCACTGTGGATCTGGCCAGAAAAGGCCACAACTACGGCCAAAGATCTGGCTGTTGATGGCCAGATCTTTGGCCGTAGCTAGCAGTCAACGACGGCTAAGATATGGCCATCATTGACAACCAAACGCAGCGAGATCTAGCCGTCAATGGCCAGATCTAGTCATAGATGTGGCCTTTTTCAGCCAGATCCATAGTGGATCAGGTTAGAAAAAGGCCATCTCGACGCATGATCGGCCAAATCCAACAAATTGTGTGCTAATACATCAACTTTGGCCACCCTCCGACAGTGGTGGCCGGCTACCGTTATTTAATGGGTGGGTGGGTGGGGGTGTTTTTGTAATTTTTAATGTTTTTATTATAGGGGTGTTTAGTAAATTAACAAACCAAGGGAGTGTTTTTGTTAATTTTCAAATCCTACCTAGTTATTACCATCCAACTCTTACTTTTTCAAAAATACCATCCAAAATACTAAAACAAACGCACCCGTAATTACAAAAACGACCAAAACTTTTGAGAACAAATAAATATTGGACGATCGCTCTTGCAGTACTTTAATATGAAACATGGGAATGCATTCAAAATTCACCTACATTTTACAATAATGGTTCCTGTTACTAGTACAAAAAAGCTCATGGATGAGTGTTTTTAGCATTAACCTTTTGCCAGTATATCTTTGTGATGGAGGTTAATAAAGAAGAATTTTGTGTATATATAATAATACTCATCTCTTGGTGCCTTTTTTTTTTTTTTAATCTTCTTTTAGAGAAATATATGCACATGTATATGTATATAACAAGTGTTTTTTTGTTGTCTTCTGTCCACTCATTTCTATCTTTAAAAAGTTGATGAATATTGTGACAGAATTCACAAATCCATTTTCTTTACACACAAATCACGATGAATTGAAAAGTATTTTGTGTTAGTGTCAAATGCTGTGCTAATTCTTCCAAATACATAAATATTCCATCATATCCTAGTAAAAATTGCATAGGACATGGTAAGTGGTTTAGACCCTCCCAATGCTCAACTTCTAGGCTTTTATGTCTATCGTAAGACGTGGAAATTACAGAGATTAAATTGATAACCGTTGAAACTCTTCATTAATGCTCAAGACTAATTGCATTCGTATGGAAAATTAGACCTGTTTACACCAACTTCTTCTATATCAATTCCATTGTACTATAGCTGATAAAAAGACTTCAGTAGTTTGAGTTAATGGTCAAAAGTTCTAGAGCTTAAATGTTTCTATTTTTCTCCTTTTCTCCAGTCCAATTTCAGGATTAATAATTGTCTTGTTAATAGTATTGAAAGAAATTTTAGGAAAGTTGACCTGAAAACTAGAGATTCCATAGTCTTCTATATGGTCTAGTTCAAGTTAGATGCTAGATCAAAAAGGTTTTGGAGAGTTAGAATAGTTGTCGCAAGCTACTTCAAAGCCCTTATCCAAGTAGCAACCTTTTTCTGATTCCAAAGGGGTATCTGATGATGACATCACCATAAATGTTTGGAAATCAAAAACCGTCTGATGCTTTGATTGACCAGAGTATCAAAATGATCTGCAACAACACCAGATGATGAACACCCATTCTCATTACTTGATCTTTTTCTTTAACAAAATCATCCAGCAAATGCATGCAATTGCCTAGGAAGTGCATTGCTCTTTCACTCTTCCTCCTTTTAGACTTTCAAATTTTGATAAGAGTAAATGACAATTACCCACCCAAGGTTTGGCGAATCTATAAGTTCTCACCCATGGTTTCATAAATTCTAGATTTTCACCATTAAATTAACACTGTTAATGAATTTTGACTTCTGATACAATTGTAAAGGGTGCTATTACCACATTGCCCTTTTTTTATTAACCCGCCACCCAGCCACAATCATTATCACCATCCAGTCACCACCACCACCCTTCAACACCATCATGACTGAAGCCCCAAACTAACCACCCATCACCATTCCACCATCGCAATCCCTCTAAACCCCAAAGTCAGCCCCACAGCCACCAAACAACCACCACCAAATCACTCACAAACTCAGCCACAAACCCACCCAAAACAACCACAAATTGAGCCCACCACCACCCACCACAATCGTCCACAATCTCAATCCCTCTAAACCTCAAAGCCAGCCCCACCGCCACCAAGCAAACACCACAAACCACCACCAAATCACTCACAAACTCAACCACAAACCCACCCAAAAACAACCACAAGTTTAGCCCAACACCACCATTCCACCCATCCACCACCATCGCAATCCCTCTAAACCCCAAAGTCATCCCCGCAACCACCAAACAACCACCACAAACCACCACTAAATTACTCACAAATTTAGCCACAAACCACCACCCAAACCCACCACACACTCACAAATTCGACAAATGAACGAGGATTGTGACTTGTGAGTAGGAAATTGCGACCAGTGCGACCTAAGATGGTAAGCGTGTGTCAAGGGATAAGAGAAGAGCTTGATGGTGGCCATGGAGGGCGGAGTCAGTGCAAACACAGCAAACTCAAGCATGCATTGCGATGGAGAGATGCAGTCGGGAAAGGTGGAAACGACAGCTATTGGTGGCAGTGCTGGTGGGGGTTTTTGGGGGTTTTTAAAGAGGATGGTGAGAGGAAGATGATGATGGTGTCGGGTGGTTTAATTGATGCCGGAAACGGTCCAAATTAGGCTTGAGAATAGTCGGTTGAGCAAGGCTAGGGGTCACACAAACAATGAAAAAATGGTGCAATATCAATCCGAAAACGAACCAATCAGGCTTGGGAAAGGTGCAATCGGTAATGGGGAGATGATTTCTGTTGATATTGGTGCAAAATCCAATTGGAATTCGGCTAAAATCCAGGATAGAAAGAAGGGAGATAAAGGGATGGGACAGCAGTTTTGCTTACCATTTTACCCTTTAACCATTAAATTAAACAATCATCTGTTAATTTAAGGGTGGGAATCTAGAATTTATGAAACCATGGGTGGGAACTTGTAAATTCGCCAAACCTTAGGTGGGAACTTGTAAATTCGCCAAACCTTAGGTGGATATATGTCGTTAACTCTTTCAATAATGCTAAACCATGTGCCTGTACTGGCCTACTTCAAAAAGCACTAGATTATATAGTTAATTAAATGAAGATGTAATTTCCAGCTCATCTTCCAAAAAAATAAGAATAGTTGCATGTCCCTTGTAAGGCCCAACTATTTGTTTCTTTGCTAAGAAAGGATTTGAAAATAGTGAACTAATATATTATTGAACCCTCACCCATAAGCTTAAGACAAAAGTCTATTGACCTAATATAGTATTTCACAGATCATGAACCATGTGTTGGTCCTATGTAATGCTTTTGAATTTAGAACATCAAAAGGTTTCCAGATATCTATTTTTCTGCCTAACTTTCTTTTCTATGTTCCCCACTACTCAATTCAGTCACTCCTGAAACAACAGCTAAAACTTTAATAAAAGAAATTTGACCCCAACTAATTTATTATTATCATCACTCAAGTTAATTTAAAATTATCCTACCTAAAATTAAAGGTTTTGGCACCCTTGCCTATCCCAAGAAATTACAAGGAGACAATTATGTTGACGATTGTCCTGAGTATAACAAAATAAACATCTGGAATTACACCACATTACCCAGCAGATGATGATGAGTAGCCATTAGAAATCTTTTCTAGAGATGTCTCTCTCATTAATTTCTTTATTCATTAGGAGTGGACTTCCTTTTGTCACAATAATTAATCTAGTACAATAAAACACAAACACTACTTATCCTTCTCCCTTTAGGAAGAAAAAGGGAGGATAAGAACAAAGGAATTTAAGCCCACCTTCATTTTTTCCGGTTCCTTTAAGCTCAAACCCACTAGTTCACATCTCTTTTTATCGAAGTTATATTTGAATTATTGAGAATGCATGTCATGTGAAGGAAAGCTTGTCACCCACATATTTTACTTTAGTCTCTAATATGAATATGTTTTGAAAAAAAAAAAAAATCTCTATTCAATGATCTCAGTTACATATGCAGTCTTTAATATCAATATAATTTTTCGGTTGAAAATGAGAGCACGTGTTTCCATTGCAAACCATTGCCTAGAATACAATAATTTAGTCGGCAAAAAAATCTCCGCTGACACTCCGGCACTCAAGTTGGTAATTTTCCCAATATTTTAGCAGAATTTTCTATGTACAACAATACAATAAAGTTTGAAAGTACGGTTGAGCATCAAGCTGAAAGATTAAACAAAACAAGAAGCTTACTTGTTGAACCAGTTGAAGTTTGTAATTAAGAAGTTAGTTAAGACAGTTAGTCTTAAGTCAACAAAAGTCAATAAGACGGAGTTAGCTCAAGCAAACTAAGGTATGTCAAAGGAACTCTTCATCATGGATTGTCTTTTAAGTCTAATGGGAATCTTCAGTTCGGGCAAGCGACTTATCAGATAGGGGATCTCCACTTGTGTGGTTATGGCATCTTTCTTGGTGGCAATATATTTCGATGGTGCTTTAGAAACAGAAGGTATTAGCCTTGTGTCCTCCACTGAAGCAAGATACAGGGCTTTGGTACAAGCATCAACAACAGAGATAGTATGGATTCGTAGTTATTCAAAGAATAGGACTTGAACTCACTCTACACCAGTGATGTGATGTGAGCTTGGCTTCAAATTTTATATATTTCCATGCACAGCATTTTGAGAGATCTTCTTGCTAAAAAGTGGTTGTTTGTGCATTATATATGTTTCATCTGAGTACCAGCGTGCAGATATACTAGCTAAGCCACTGCCAATTACTCGGTTTCTAGAGCTCAGGGACAAAATTTAAGTAACTCATCCTGTTGCTTGGCTTGAGAGCACCTGTTCCTGAACTAAGTATACAACAAAGAGAACATGGACTAATATGCTATAGATAGGTGTTTAATTTCTTAAAAATTTAAATAATTTTCAAAAGATCTTAAAAGATACAAAAGCTAGCCAGAAAATATATGTTACAGATTAATTTCCTACAAGCTTACTCACTAAATGAAATTCACTAGATTATATTCAAATTTTCTTTTTCACTTTCAGTACTTGTACGAAGCCAGAGGGTTGGTATGTATTAAAACAATTATCGAAGTAACAGTTTCTCCTATTATTCCCAAGGGTACCATACGGTGACTTAACCACTTTCGTATTGACTTGAAATTGCAGATGATTTATTCTTTGATCTACAACAACACCAAATGATGAAGATGAATGGCCATAAATTCAAACTTTGATTCTGTTACAAGCTACAGCAGTTTCACTTGTTTGTCTTCAGAGAAATTAGTAGCTTCCTTCAAAATTTTCTATCGACTCTGCCTCACAATTATCATTAATCAAACAATAATTAAACAGCAATCTGTCATGCTGAGTACTGTATTATCATCAGTACATAAACTATGGAAGAGAGATTTTGAAGAGAAAATTGAAAACAAAGAGACATTTCTTTTAAATTGACAAGCATCCAAATTGTATTCTCTAAATGAAATACATTATCATTAAACAATCCTCTCTTTCATGACCACATGGTTGAGCAGGGTTGTTGTCTATTGATATACTGACACTAAAAAGAAAAAAAAATCACTGAATATTAGCTCAAGCAAGCTCAAAGGAGAAGTTGAGGATGAATTGAAGGAAGAAAAAAAACCTGGAAATGGTTCAGCAAGCACAGAAGAACGAGGATAGCAATCTGGTGTAGAGAGGATACTCTCTGTTTGAGGGAGGAAAGCTTAGCTTTGTGTTTTTTGGAAGAATGACAGTCTGATTCAGGGAGGATAAATTGGCTGGTTGAATAGGCTTCAGGATTGCAACAGAGCAGAAATGAAGAGTTAGGATTTTGGGTTGTTATGTTACTGCAGCAGAATGCTGGGATGTTTGCTTCAGAATCAGAAGTTAAGACTGGAAGCTGCTGCAGGATACTCTCTGCTGTGCTTGAGGTTGAGGGAGGATGTTGAAGTAACAGGAACTGACGAAAGTTGACTTAAAACATGAGAAAAGAAGACTAACGGCAACTTGTCATTGTTAAGTCCGTTAGTTCAGGAGAAAACGGCAACGTTTTCCCATCCAACAAAATCTGAATTGAAACAGCTTCTGCAGTTTGAAGAATCAAAAAGTTCTGGTGCTTGATGGTCCGGTGTTTTCTCTTCTACAACGCAGCTGGAAAAAGAAAGAAGATTTCGGTCAATCCGACGGCTGAAATTAGGTTCAAATGTGGTTTTTTTTTTTTTTTTTGTAATTAATTGGATGGATTATATTGATTTCACAAGCTGTCAAATCCTGTATCGTATCGTGTATCGACAACCTAATTTTTTGAATCGTGTATTGCGTATCGTATCGTATCGTAGGATATGCCTTTTTCAAAAAAATTAATAAAATAATCAAAATTTTAAAAAAATTAATCTTATTCCCAAGATTAATTAAAGAATTTTGTGGTATTATTGGTTTTAAATTATGGTATTATATAATCAAAATTAAGAATTTATATTATTTTCTTTCAACCATTCATATTATTTCCATAATTAATGATATCTCCACTTATATTATTATTATCATGTAAAATGGGTAACACATATTCCTCTTCACTTTCTTCATGCAAAATGGGTAAATTTGGACAGATTTTAGTGAATCGGGTTGGGTGACTCGATTTCGACCCGAATTTTTTTTGGACCTTTGGCCCAAATTAATAAAGTCGTATCAATCTATATTGATATTTTTAGAATACGAACGGATACGTATCGTATCGTAGGATACATATCAACGTATCAAAAGGTTTAGGATACACTCTCTGATACATATCGTTGGCGACCTGTATCGAATCGTATTGTATGATACATATCGGGTATTGTAAGATACTAACAACCATGATTTGAACTACATTATATAAACCCTTGTAAAACAGTTTTAGTTGATTTTAATAAAAATTCTCTCAACTTTCCAGAATTCTATGCGTTTTTTGGGTCTTGTTACTTTCCTTTTAAATTTTCTGTTTGTTTTTCAAGATAATTTTCTCGAGAAAATTACAGTTTCTTGACAATGTCAACCTATAATTTGATCCTCAGGATCCTCTCCCTGAATGATGAACCAAACTACATGTTTAATGAGGGTTCATTTGATGTTTTAATCCTAAGTAGTTCACTTCTCTCATTGTATGTCTTGTTGGAATCTTACACCGATTAGACACGTTCAAGCCTTTTGATTTATAAGAGGGGATAACTCTTTCATTCAACAAGGTCTTATTGGATGAAGAGTTAGACCCATCTTAAATTCTATCATGGTATCAGAGCTAGATCCAGTTGAGTTGAGTGTTTGACTAGTAGGTGAAGAATTAGAGCTAACAACTGCCTCCATCATCGACTGACATGACCCAACATATGGGCTTGACTGCGAGGGGGAGTGTTAGAGTCACACGCCTGAGGAGTGAGGCCCACCTTAAATTCTATCATGTCTCTTTTCATTTAAACTTAATTAATTAAACATATTTTTGTGAGATTGGCAACTGCAGTTATCTTTGTTTTTCAACCTCCTTCAAACGTTCGAACATTAAGGAATCGATTTGCATTATAGTTGCATTAACCAAGTATTTATTCAAAATTAAACTTGATTTAACTACTTTTGGGTTTGTGCTTTATATTAGACTATATGTTGCTAGTCTAAAATGTATTATCACTACCCATATCTTAGTCCCTGTTTTTCTCCCATATTAGACTTGTATCTAGAATTAATTATATTCAGATAAATAATGTAAAAAAATTTCAATAAAGGTTGAAGTTGTTATGCATAATTTATGAATAAAACTACACCAACAACCATCTCTCACAATCCTGACATGACAGTTCGCAATTGATCAGTTTATAGTAAATCCCACATGGGTCTAACAATTAATTAATTATAAGCTGTCACGTCAAAGTTGTAAGAAAATGTTTGTAAAAAAGAATTGTTGATGTAATATTACTCATAATTTATAAAGAATGGTCATAGATGTAACTTAAGGAAGGAGTTGGTAGGTAGAAATTAGTATGTCGAAAGCTCCCTTTTATACTTTTTAAAGAGTGACCCATTGCCATTTTGCATAAGTCAAAAATTGAGAAATCAATAGTCATCTTATTTGTAACACCTTTCCTCTTTTCATCTCATTTAATCTTACAAAATGCATATGTGCTACTATTAAAATATTTGACAGAAGGTGAAGATACAAAAATCCTCAATAGATGTTCATAGATTTGACTGGAGGAATTCAGTATTTAGGTGGTGAGAAAATGAGGGAAAATGGAGAAAACCCACTTGAGAGAGAATATTTTTATTAATATTGGGCTAATTGTTTACAAATGACAGGCCTAAAGTCATCTTTTACATACAGTCATACACACCCGATTCCTTTTTTATAGGCATTCCTGCCTTGAAGGGGAAATAGCACTTTTACCCAAACTACATTTTGACTTCGGACTCTTTTTTGGGTTAATCTCTTTCCCTTTCCCAAGTTTTGGGCCTGCACTCCTTTTAATTGAGCCCATTTCTGTAAAGGACAAATTAAACACATAAGCCCAAATATAACCAAATTTGGTTCCTACACAAGGGTCATGGCATGATAATGGTGACAGTTATCAAGACATTTGGAGCAATTGTTGGGCGAGTTGCATTACAGAACAAATAACGTGAAGAATGTAGAAAGAAAAACATTTCTAAGTGTTAATATGTTGTCTTATGCGATATTGGTGTCTAAATATAGAGTTGATACAATACATTAGAAAAAACATCATTAAGAATAAAAATATTGAGATTTTGCTTAAGAAATGTAGTAGAAGAATTAGATTATAGTTACAAATTCCCTTTTCGGGATTTGTGTGGCTTATAAAAACAATGTGTTTTTTTTTTTTCTTTTTTAATGGAGGAAGATCAATGTGAATTATCAATTAAACCTTAGTGGACCTAAACCCTAAGGGTAAATGCAAGTAACTCGTAGAAATGTTTAGAAATGTAAGAATCTTCTAGGTAGGCCGACCTGCAATAATACTCATTGGGAACACTTGATTTATAATAATTGTTCTTTAATTTCAATACTCCTTGAGACTTTTAATGATATTATCTTAAAAAAAAAAAAAAAAAAATTAAAGCATAAATTATTAGATCATTAGAAGTTTTATTCTTATTGTAACTAGGCTTAGGTATATATTATTAAATGAACTATTCATAAGTGCATTGTTCCTTCATGTTCTTCCTCTTTATTAGACTTTTGATTTTATCTTTTAAAAGAAGTTAAAAACAGGAATGATAATTTTTTTTTTTTTATTTCAACTTTGCCATGATATTATTACTTGAAGCATTAAACTCGTTATGGACTATAATTAGTGCTTGAAAAAGTAATTTCCTTAGTCTTAACAATTAAATGATTAGGCTATTGTAATACAATTTTTTAACTTAAATAAGACACAAATTACCTATCCTCCATCTGAATCTAATCCATTGGTTTAGAGAAACTTGAATGAAAAAAGACATTATATATTACCAACACTATTATTTCTCTACTTTAAAAGAAATTCAATCTACCGTCTTTTACTTTCACTACTACCTAGACAATAGACTCCATAGAAATTTTAATCTTTTGAAAATAATTGAATTCATGGGTCTTTGAAAATAAAGAGACGAAATTATATCAAGTAGAACTATAATTTTTTAGAAGAAACAATTAAATCTTTGAAAATGCAAAATCAAATATAAAAAATAAAAAAAAAAAAAAAACTCATTTCATCTCTATTATTATATGAATCAAGTATGTGTTAAAGAATCAAATTCTTTGTATTCCTAATTTCTATCACTGGAGAATTATAATACTAAGCTTGAAAAAGATAAAAAAAAAAATTATTTTTCCAAAAGATTATTTTCTCTTTTGAATGTGTTGTTGAACTATGGCCATTCGTCTTGAATTGTGAACAGTCATTCTAATGGTAGGTTAAATATGAGATGGGCACCTTTTGGTTTATTAATCTGAATTGTGTATTTGTAGGCCTAATAGAGTAATAGAAGATATATAATATAAATTTATATACAACAAAAAAACATTGAATTAAGACCCGCCAATTCAGTTTTTCTTCCAAGTTTGATTTTAATAGCTCAAAAGATTGAGGTTTCCATTATTGAATTTGAGTTTATGTTCGCTGAGTACATAGTGAAACTAAATTATGAGCTATGACATGATTTGTGTATTGGAGTGTGCAAACTACTGCAGCAAATTCTTACTGCTTGGCTTGAGGGAGGATGTTATCAAACTCCTTGGGTTTCCTCTGTTTCCAGCTTGATATTCAAGTGTTTGGGGATTTTTAACTCAACGGCTAGACTAACAGAGATTGCTGAATTCTGTTAAAAAGCTGTTGAAATATAAACGGGAGTATACAATCTGTTAAAAGGTGTTAACTCTCATTAGTGGAATGGTGACGTTTGAGTACACAATTGGAACTCAAATCAAAGCTGTCGGGGTTTTACTTGTGTTTCAACTGAAATTCCATAAAATCTGGAAAAAGTATCAATAATGGAAAAGCTGTCATTTTGTGTTTCTTTGCAAAATCTGTGAGAGTCACATGGATTGCCAACGTAGACACATTTTAGTATAAAAGTAGTTCAAGAATTCTTTGTAAGCTATGTTGAAGCTAATAAAATTCAGTTTTAGAGAATTTGATCTTCTCTCAAGATTTTCTGTTTGTTTTCTGGTTTCTTCTCATCTGATCCTAAAACTCTCACATTTGATTAATTCTCTTCTATAATAAAGAATATAGAGTTAAATTGTTTTAACTATCAAAGTAGATGAGTCTTCACCCTTGATTATTTTGAAAGAAGGAGGACAAGATCTCTTACCATTAATGAAACCCTCAAGCTTCAAAATTTATAATTTTCACCACAACCTGATTAAAATTGAAGGTAACAAATCCCGAAAAACAGAATTGGAAGATCAATTAGATAATTAACAGACTTGTTTAATTTACTTTAAATTAGTACTCTACGAGTTGGGAGTTTGATATATTGAATGAAAATAGTATTAAATTTAGAACTAGTTTATCTAAATATGAGATTTGTTATATGTTGAATAATAGTGTGATGGTGAAAAATATAAGATATTAGTGTCATACTTAATAAAAGATTATGAAAACCAATCTGAGACTAGTAACATAATATTAAATGCTTATTGTCAATCTAACATTTAATTTAAAGAATCCATGTTTTAATGTGTTATTAACTTCTATATTAATTAATATTTGTATATGCTCTTTCGAAATAACTCAAAAAAATTAAGAAATAAAATAAAATAAAACAACTTGGGCTTAGAGGTATGGGCCAGTACAATTTAAACCGGGCCTTCTCGGCCCATAATGTTTGTATAAAATCAATCCAGCAACAAAAGAGAATAGTCACACGAAGCAAAGTTGGGCTTTCTTTTGCCAATCAGGTAACTCCATCTCTTGACCCGGCTTTAGATAAATCTTCAGGAGTTTGTGGCCGGCCTCTTCGAAATCTTCACTAGACATGATTGTCAGAGAGATCGTCCTCCGAAGATTCACGAGGTTTGTTTCAGTTTCATCTCCATCTGTTTCTTCTTCTGCTATTCTTCTTCTTCTTCATGATCATCATCGTCAGAATCTTCATGACCAAGAATCTCGTGAGGCACTCGCTGGTGAACTAAATGCATTAAAAACTTCACACCGTCACGATTAATTGCAATCAACTTGCTGATGCTCAACGCTGCCGTTTTGATCTTCTTCCACCTCCTTCGCCTTCTTCACCATAAATGGGGGGAGATAAACACCTCCAGTACTTGTCTTTCTTTTGCTTCCTATCGTCATCTTCTTTATCTCTCTACGAAACTTGTACGACTGATGCAACGGGGACAAACTAATTAATTAACATCCTTAATTAATTAGAATTAAATAATTATGTTTATGTATTGTGGTAATCTTCAAGAACAAAAAAGCATCAAGATTATTTGGTTACCTTTAACAAAAGTAGAAGAGATTACAAGAAAAAGAATCAAGATAAAGTTAACTTGTATTTTGAATCTCCATGAATTTTTTTAAAGAATGGGAGGAGCCAACAAAATTTAACCAATTATGGTTGATTTTTGTAGGACCAAAGTATCTTGTATTGATTGGTAAATTAACAGAAATTTTGAAGAAAAGCAACTTGGTAATAAGAGTTGTAAAGGATCAGTTTAACATTCCGAATTAAATACATTATCAACCACTAACTGCACCTAATGATTACAGCAGAAACTTTGATCATTGCCAATGTCATTCAAGATTTCAATAAGAGCTGAGGTTAAATAGGCAGTAGATTCAGGAGCTAATTAAAAGCAGAAATGTCAACTCACTAATACCACACACATCACTTCACTGTCTTACTGAACTTTAACAGTCTGCTAATTTTCTCATTCACTCCTTTTCTTCTTCTTGATATTCTTCATCTTCTCCTTCTTCTTCATATTCTGCTGCTTCTGCTTTTTCTTCTCCTTCTTCTTCACATTCATCTTCTTCTTCATATTCTTCTTCTTCCTCTTCTTCTTCTCGTTCTTTCTCCTTTTTCTTCATATTCTTCTTCTTCTCGTTCTTTCTCCGTCTTCTTCCTCTTCTCCTCTTTCCAAGCTTCGAAGGATGTTGAACAATCTGCAATCATAGACAACAACACACTGAAAGTAAAAGCAGAAACTGTAGAGAATGTTACTTTAAAACTACAAATGCCTGATTATTTGAACAAAAAAAACAAAAAAGGAATTAAATAAAGTTAATCTTATCTGAACAATATTACTATTCTTATGTAAAGGAGAATGAAAAAATCTACAGAAAAGTAATTTTTAAGTAAAAGAATCTGTACCATTTTGTAATTGCTGTATGATTGTATTACACTCACTCTCTAAACACTTTTCCCTATTTACTTCCTTTAACCTTGGCATGCATAAGACTCCTTCAGAACGAGCTCTCAATGTTTATCAATCCATTGCAATATCCTACCTTCAATGTTTATAGATTTTCAAAAGATGCTAAAGATGGCACTGGAGTAATCAAATTGTGACAACGTTATACCTTTAGAAGTTAAAGATTTTGAAGAATTGATTCAAATTGGGAGTCTTATTTCCATATGTGCTTGAGATTATAAAGTCCACACAAATTTAACGCTTCTAATTGTGTGAGTGTGCCAATGCATGTCTCATCATCTCCACATAAGAATATCTCTTTGTATAGACTCATTTTTAGTACGAGTTCTTTAAGATTCTTAAACCTTTAAAGGATTAGAACGAAAATATTTGTTCTTTCATCATCAATGAGTTGAAGCCTTTGTAGTTTGCACACAAAGTTCACTGGTAACTCTACTTGTCATAACCGCATGATGTTCCTTCCTTCGAACTCCTTTTTCTCCCAGTCTTTTGTAGTCTCATTCCATCTCTCATAATTTACTCTCTATAACATTGGTGTTCTTAAGATTCATCTGGAGAAAGTCTTCATATTGGTGCAATTATTGACTTTTAATTTGTCCAAAAGACGGGAAACTGAAAGTGTAATTCCAAGTACAGAAGCATGCGAGAATCCTTAAGTTGTCAAGTGATAGTTCCTTCAAATTTCTAAAAAGAATTTTACATATTGTTGCATCTCTTTTATTTGATACTATTTCTATCATTGTTTCGCAAATTCTTATGGTTATTTTTCTTCATTGCACTACGCTTCTATCTATTGAAGATGTTATTAAGTTTAGCAATCTACGGCAATATGATACCTCTAGAGATTTTAGATTTTGGAAAGATGCGGAGGATGATAGTAGAGAGATCATCAAATATCGACAATCGAATACTTCTATACCTTCAAGATTTCGGAAATGATAAAAAATCTTAGTGTTTGTCTCATCTTCATATTTTTAACAAGAAATAGAAGGAGAAAAAAGTTTAATTGTAGGGTTGAGTAATAGGCCCAACCCATAGCTCTTCATATTTTTAACAAGAAATAGAAGGAGAAAAAAGTTTAATTGTAGGCTCAGGAGTAATAGGCCCACTATTTTTCTTTTCAGCCCCCATATTTAAGTTTCAGTGGAGATATAATCTTGATTAAAAAAACAAATTATTCATCTTCTTCTGTCCTATTTTTATTTCAATGTTTATTTGTGCACTTTAAAAAATTAAAATTTAATTTAAATTAATTAGAATTAATAATAAAGTATGAGACCAAATCAATTTATATCGTTATGGTACATTTATTGGTTAATTTGTTTAAGAATCAAAATTTCAAAACTTCTATAATCAAATAATCACTTTTAAATACATCTTTTAGAAGAAAAATCTTGTGTCATTCTCATTAAAAACAAAACACCCCATATCACAAATTTTCATTGGAGAAATTTGTGATACCTAAACCTTAAAACTCTTAAAATTAAATAATCAATTATAAATCTCATCTTGACAAAAGAAAATTTTCCTGTTTACACTTGCTTTATCTCATGTGTAATTGGTGTGGTATGATGTTTTTATAAGGATTTTATTCTTCCTAATTTGCTTTTGATTCGGTATAGATTCTGGTATATTTTAAGTGATCATTGTGTCTCCTTGGAAACCTTTGATTAAAGGGTTGTCCACACACAGTCTAATGTCTATGCCATTCAACCTATATATTTTTCCTAGAAGTGGCTACGCCTTCAAACAGTGAGTAACCACCAAAGTGCGTAAATGGGATTGTGTTTATTTAGCACATAGGGTTCTCACAGATGTAGATCCGCGTAAAGGATATTATGGGTGCGTTTGGTTAGAGGTGGGCAAGGGACCGGTCCCTTGGGACTGGTCCCAAATGGGACCAGTCTCCAATGGGCCTGGGACCATGAGAAAAACCAGGACCCGGACCAGGCCTTAGGCCTAGTTGGGACTGGTCCCATGGGCCCAGGACCGGTCCCATGGGGTTTGAAAAAATTTATTTTCCCCCCTCAATTTTTTTTATATTTTGGGGGCAAAACGAAATTTTATAGGGGGTTTTTAGTATTTTTTAGGGGTTGATTAGTAAGTTTCTAAAAATTTAATTAATTTTAAAAAATAATAAATTAATAGTTAATTTTAATTTTTAACATAAATATAATATTCACATTTCACACATTCACGCTTCACAAATAAACAATTAAATAATTTTTTTTATTAAATTATTCATCTTCAATTTCATCGTCAACACTAGTTACATTATTCAAATCTGTATTCCTAAAGAGTTCGAGTAGTTCGGGATCTTGAGGTCTTTGTTGTAGTCTTATTTCTGCATGAGTCCAATCCCGTAAACACGTTATCACTTCAATCATCTCATCGGTTAAAGAACATCTTCTGTCTTCAACAATCGACCGCTTGAAAATGTTGACTTCTGCAATTGCAAGTAGAAACCTAGTATAAAATGTCACGTGATATTTGGGATATAATGGGGAATTGACTTTCTTGTTGGTTCCACCATTGAAGAATATCCATGTCAAGTAGCTCCTTCATCGTCATAAAGGTCAAGTGTACATGTAGGTAGCGAGTCATCTCATTTGGTCTATGTATGTACGAGCTGGAGCTAGAGCTGGAGCTTCCGCCACGTCCCACATACGCCCACTTGCTCGATCTTTGAGGGGGGGCTACATCAAGGTCCCGATCGCCTCTCCTAGACGTTCCACTTCCACTTCCACTTCCACTTCTACTTCCATTGTATCTGTTCTCATATAAAGAAAAAAGCCTATCCAATTTGTGTTTAAAGTCAGTCAAATAAGACGTATAATCATGTCCTAAATAATGGCCTAACTCAGTAATTACACCGTTAACTACGGATAATTTAAACCTAGGATCTAGAAAAAGGCTTAATCCATATAAGAATGGAATATCTAACCAATATCTCTTATATTTTTCTTCCATACTTGAAACAATTTCACTAAAAATGTTATCATGTTTATATTGATCAAAAGTTTTAGCAATTTGAACTAAAATATCTAACACTAAATTAGTAGTTGGATAATAAATACCACTTAATGTATTAGTAGCATCATAAAAAATTTTAAGAAATGAATAAAAAAGTTCACAAACTGCCCAATCATCATAGTTGACAACTTCCTCTGGATAGTTCTTCCGGTTGACGAAATCTGTAATTTGTTTCGCGGTTAGCAAAGCTTTTTCCAAAATCAAGTAGGTAGAGTTCCAACGGATAGGCATGTCTGTACATAACTTCAAAGGTCGAACCGGTGGATCCTCTTGCTTACAATATTTGACGTACTCCTGCCATCTTTTATTACTACTGCCGACGATAAATCCGATAGCTCTACGCACCCTCTCAATCTTTGAATGTATAGCATCTAAACCTGCTTTAACTATCAAATTGATGACGTGACAAGCACATCTCTGGTGATAAAATTTGCCTTCACCAAGCGGATCCAATTTCTTTTCAAATAAAGATATTGCCGCGGTGTTAGCAGTTGCATTATCAAGCGTTAGCGCTACAACTTTATCAGTTAATAAATATTCTTGCAAAACTTCAAGAATTGTAAAATAAATAGTTTCAGCACTATGTTTTTCATATAATGGTTTAAAACCTATCAATTTTTGTTGTAAACCCCAATTATGATCTAAGAAATGTCTTATGTGATTAAAAAAATCGGTTTTTGATCTACAAGCCCATATGTCTGATGTAAGTGCAATAGATATATTCCTAAAATTTTGAAATTCGTTTTTAAGTTTATTATTTATTTTGTTATAAAGTTTTAGTATATCTCTTCTACTTGTAGTTCTACTAAGAGGGGTATATGCTGGACAAAATGTAGTTTTAACGATATTAACAAAAAAAGGATTTTCAGATAAACAAATGGGAGAGTCCGTAGCAAATATATATCTTGCTATTTCCTCTCGTGCAACATGTGTATTGTATTGCCATGTTGAGAGAGTTGAGGATTGTGGATTAAAATTAAGTTGAGTTTGAATTTGTCTACCTGATCCGCTTGAAGATGCATTTATTTAGGGATGCTTCTTCTCTACGTGTCGTCGCATCGTCGAAGTCCCCTTCTCAGCCCCAATAATGGTTCCACATAAATTACATATCCCACACGATTCTTCCCCCTCCCCATTTGTCTTTGGCCGTTTTGAGTTGGTGAAGTATCGCCAGACATCGGACACGACCCTCTTTGTGAGTCGGGGGGTTGGGGAGGGCTATGTCTGTGCCAGATTGACTCGCGACTCACATGTGTTTGGCTACACCTCGTCCCAACCGAATGTGGTTGTGGAATTACATCTGCATCCTCTGGAGGAAATGGTGAAAATGGATTGAAGGCTTCAATTTCTTCGGTGGATGGAAAGTAAAACTCATTTGGGGAAGACATTATAAATTTATGATAAAATAATAAATAATTAAAATGAAAAGAAATTAAATAATAATATGAAATTATGATGATATTGAAAAATAGAAAAAAATTTGAATAATATAATAAATATTATAAATATAAATTGAATGAGAAATTGATTGGAGATTTGGAGTAGAGAGATTGAGAGAATGAAAGAATGAGAGATTGATTTGTGTGAAAAAAATTAAAGGTTTTAGGATTATTTATAGTGTAGTTGTGGGGGAAAAAAATGAAAAAAAAAAAAAAACTTATATTATATAAATGTAACCGTTGGTGTCGATTCTGATTGGCGCACCAACGGTAAATTTTTTTTAAATAAATTTTGTAAAATTTTATTTTAGTCCTTATAATTTATACTTATTTTAGGGGGTTTAATATAATTTTACAAAGAACTAAAATGATAAAAGGTAAAAAAAGTGTGGGCCCAGGCCTGGGATCGAGCCCAGGCCTGGGCCTTGGAGGAGGGCCCTCCTCCTTAGGCCTGGTCCTCCCGTTTTGGGACCGGGAGGGCCTCCCTAGGCCGTCCTCGAAGGACCAGTCCTAGGCCCGGTTTTTGGAGCTGGGCTTTTGGGCCCGGTCCCAAATGCCCAGCTCTACGTTTGGTTCATTGTTTTAGATAGGATTTTGGAAATAATATTAGATAGTTAGATAGGGGAGTATTACGAGATAAAATTTAAAAATTTATGAAAAAGCTCCTAGGTTTGCTAATTTAATTAAACACCTTAATGTATAAAATGATCAAAACACCCCCACCACCCACAGTGCCAGATTCCAGCCACCACTGCCGGAATCTGGTTGAAATCTGTGTCGTAACGTGTTGTTATGGCCTTTTTCGGCCAAATGTTGCCATCGATGGCCGGAAAAGGCCAAAGAAGTCTATTTTTGGTTGTCATTTTCGGTCAACGACAACCATTTCTTTTAAGGTCAGATCAGTGAACTACCGGCCAGTTATGATCGTGGTGTAAACCGTTGTACAGATTCCGGCTACCACTGACGGTGGTTGCCAGAATTTGGCAAGTATGGGTTGATGGGGGTGTTTTTGTTAACTTTTAAACTTTTTTCTGGGGGTATTTAGTAAAATTAATAAACTTAAGGGGTCTAAAAGTAATTAAAAAATATAGTAATATTTATAGAATAATGTGCCAAACAATATTTGGGGAATAGGATTGAGAATATGGATATGAATACTGAACCAAACGCACCCTATACTACTGAGTTGCTCTTATCCTTTCCAAGTGTGCCTATTTTATTAACGGACCAGCCGCAAGTCTATTCATTGTCTTAGCCCTGGATCATTTTCATTTGTATTAGATCTGATTCATATAAAAATCTATTTTGTTTATATAGACTTTAATTATTCACTTGCTTGTTTCTTTACATTTCCAAGTACAGTATATGCTCACAATTGTTGGTCATTGTCGATGGAAACCAATTCTAGGGGGTAAGATTTTGCTATTTCCTTGACCCGATATTCATGAAGTCTAGACACCGTGGCAACTTCTTGGCCACTTCATTAACATAATTCCTCAAGAGAGGATCTTCGAGAATGACTTTTCCAGGCTTGGTCTCTTCGAGCCTGACCATCCAAGTCTTGGTGGTCAAATAAACATTGGAGATTTTGTTTAGTGGCTTCAAAGTATACATGGTGGACGCCGCAAGAACTCTCCCCAATCGTCAAGGGCGAGACTCAAGTGAAGTAAATTGAAGATTCTTCAACAAGATCCTGTAAGCATCGGAATTGCTGATACGAAAACAAGGTATAACGAAATATAAAAACCTCTTATGTAAAGTTTTGACTCAATGCGCTGCATAATAATTCATCATGCTCAAAATAACATCAATGTTTCATAAATGTATCGATGATTAACCTCAACTCTAATGTCGATTCTTGGACTTATAATCTGGCTAAGTTATTTTTAAACATTATATTTTTGGATATCAATGCGAAGGAATTCATTAGCACAAATTATTACATGATACAATATTGTTTAAACGTTTAGCTAAAGACAATAATTATTAATGTTCATTCATTAGCAAAATAAATTTCTTTAATGAACAGACATCAATAATAAAATCAATTAAATCTGTAGTAAATCAACATGTTCCAATTAATCAAAATGTTTTAAGTTTGTATTTTGATTAATTTAAAAAAAATTATCATATAATCCAAAAAAATTTAGTTTTATTTCAATATTTAAAAATATTAATTTTATAATTTTAAAAATACTTTTTTATTTGCGCTGTGGTTCTCGAATTTTATGTTTTTAACATTCGAGGTTGGTAGCAAACCAATTAGGGGTGAGCACGGGTAGCGGATAGAACCGGAACCGGGGGTAAGAACCGGAACTGGCAGAATCTACCCGGACACTGCTGTGCGGGTAGGTTCGGTTCCAATTTTTGGAACACGACTCTTGTGCGGATTCGGTTACGGTTCTTGCATGTGGAGAAATCAGAACCGGAACCTGTAAAAAAGGTACCCTGTTTGGAACCTGTAGGGGGTACCCAGTTTGGAACCTGTTTTGGAACTTGTTTGGAACCTGTTTTGGAACCTATTTGGAACCTGCTTTGGAACCTGTTTTGGAACCTGTTTTGGAACTTGTTTTTAGAACCTGTTTAGAACCTATTTTGGAACCTGGACTATAATGAAATATTTGTGAAATGTAAATAATGGGGGAGTTTCTATTATTTTACATATAAAAAAATTTAAAATAGAAAAAGTTAAATTTTTAGAATAACCTAATTAAATAAATATACGAATACAATTATACTTATTACATATAAATTACACCATATTAAAAGCTTTAATATATTATAATACATTAATATTAAAGTTTTGATCAATTAATTGAATAATTGGAATTATGATCCAATTAAAAGTGTTTTACTTTTTTAATGTTATTAAAAGAATTATTTTTGAATAAAATAGTATATTTGATTAAGTAATAATATATTTAGTTATTTACTTCAATTATCAAGTTCTAAGTATATCTATAATAAATTAATAATTAATTAATTATATATGATAAATTGATAAACATTAATAAATTTAATTACTAGTTAAATATCATACTTAATCAATTATAACATTACATTATAGTTAAATGCTTACTTAATTAATTATAATTTTATAACATTACTTAATTGATTTATAGTATAATTGATTATAGCATTACATTAATTGATTACTACTTAATTAATTGACTTATAAGTTATAACATAATTAAATAGTTCATTAATTGACTTATAATTAGAAATTTAATTAATTATAGTATTACATTATAGATTTATAGTATAATTACTTAATCAATTATAACATTTTATTATAAACATTAGTACAAACTTAATTAAATGATTAAAAATTTAATTAATTATAATATTACATTAAAAATTTATAGTATGATTACTTAATAGTTAATTCACTATAGCATTACATTATAGTATGATTATATAATTAATTATAACATTACATAATTAAATAATTATTTAATTGATTATGTCATTATATTATAAATATTAGTAATTACTAATTTACTACATAAACATTAGCATAATACTTAATTAAATTATAAGAAATTTAATTAATCATAACATTACCTTATAAACATTTCATTATAAACATTAATTAAGCATTACATTATAGTTAAATAATTACTCAATTAAATTATAATATTATTATATTACATTATATATTATGATCACTTACTTAATTATAGCATTATATAGTTAAATGATTACATAATTACATAATTAGTTATGAATTTATAACATTACATTATAAACATTAGTAATTTACTAATTTACTATATTATTACATTACTTAATTAAACGATTAAAAATTTAATTAATTATAACGTTACTTTATATATTTATAATATGATTACTTAATCAATTATAACATTCCATTATAAACATTAGTATATTAATCAAATGATTTGAAATTTAATTAATTATAATATTAAATTATAAATTTATAGTATGATTACTTAATTTATTATAACATTATATTATACTATTATACTATGATCATATAATTAATATAACATTACATAATTAAATGATTACTTAATTGATTATGAGTTATGATATTATGTTTTAAACATTAGTAATTACTAATTTACTATATAAACATTAGCACAATACTTAATTAAATGATAAGAAATTTAATTAATTATAACATTACCTTATAAACATTTCATTATAAACATTAATTAAGCATTACATTATAGTTAAATAATTACTCAATTAAATTATAATATTATTATATTACATTATATTATTATCACTTACTTAATTATAGCATTATATAGTTAAATGATTACATAATTATATAATTAGTTATGAATTTATAACATTACATTATAAACATTAGTAATTTACTAATTTACTATATTATTACATTACTTAATTAAACGATTAAAAATTTAATTAATTATAACATTACTTTATATATTTATAATATGATTACTTAATCAATTATAACATTCCATTATAAACATTAGTATATTAATTAAATGATTTGAAATTTAATTAATTATAATATTAAATTATAAATTTATAGTATGATTACTTAATTCATTATAACATTACATTATACTATTATAGTATGATCATATAATTAATATAACATTACATAATTAAATGATTACTTAATTGATTATGACATTATATTATAAACATTAGTAATTTACTAATTTACACAATACTTAATCAAATTATTATAACATTATATTATAAATTTATGGTATGATTATTTAATTAATTATAACATTCTATTATAAACAATATTACAATACTTAATTAAATGATTAACAATTCAAGTGTTGCTTAGAGATTACAGGTTATGAGTTACATTAGACACAAATGAATGAATAATGAAAATTTGTTAAGGGTGTATTTGTAAACTTATAAGGTGTTTTTGTTATTTTTTAAACTAATATGGGGGTAATTGATTTTTTAAGGGTACCCTGGAAAGGAACCGGAACCTGCATTTTAGGTTCCGGTTCCTTGAATTGAAGAACCTGCACTGTGCGGTTCTGGTTCCGGTTCCTTTTTTTGGGAACCTGCACTGTGCGGTTCCGATTCCCCTGGAAAATGTAGGGTACCCAGAACCGCTCACCCCTAATAACCAATATTTGAAACTAGGATTTAATTGTAATTTTCATAAACCCAAAGGTGTCAAAATATATTTCAACATAACTCCACTCTATCTCATATTAGATGCTTTCTCCTTTCTTCTCCCGTATGTTGTTAGTTTTAGGGTTTCAATTCTCTGTCAATTGCCCATTTGCCAGCCATGGATAAGAGCCGATACTGCTGCTTCAGCTTCCACACGCAAATGGACATCTTTCAAAGGTGCATTGTGTTCATGATTTGCAACAGTACTAGTTTACAGCCTGAATTGCCATAACAGGGAATTTAAAAAAAAAAAAAAAAAAATCAAATTCCATTCCGTGGACGTGATTTGCACTACTATTAGGTTGATGGTTGTGTCGTGCGAAGAGATGAAAAACAATGAAGTTGAGATAATGATTATAGCTTCAGTATCAAAATTGAATGGTTTTTTAATGTGGTATGTATATTCACCGTAGTCGTATCCATATTAAATGGGTAGAAATCTAGTTGAGTGAATTCATAATAATAGATATTGTTGAGTTAGTTTGAGCATTTTTAAGCTTGATAAGGATATGAATGATGGGATCAGGTGAAGTATGGGTTGAAGGAAAAATTGTTATTTATTGGAGTGGGAAAAGAATTTTTTTCTTTCAAATTCAAGATTTCCTTGGATGTTAATGGAAATTTGTCTGTTTAGCTGAAAGAATTGACCTTGAAGTTGATTATTATTATGAGATGTTGCAATCATTAAATTGGTCATGATTTGCAGTGATAGCTAATTTAAACTGCCTGTGGCAGTGTCGGTGATTGGAAACAATCGGCTTGTGGTTATGAAAAATAGCCGAAGTGATATCAATATAGACTTCAATTGTGAGGTCCTCGGTTCTGGTATATCAATTATAGATATTAATATATCAATTGTGAATAGATCACTTATGGTGTAAAGTGCCAACTGGAAGCAGATATTGATTGTAATTATCAGCTATATGAGATATTTTCTCCACCAGCTTGTTGGCTACTTGGCTCTTCTCTGAATGTAAGTGTTCCTTCTGCCCTCTTCAGTTTTAAGTTCTAATTGAATTAATTGCATTTTAGCACTTGTTGTTTTTTATCCATAATATATATGGTCCCTATCTGTATAAAAGAAAAGAATACTAAGCAATTTGTTGGTGCATTCTTTTATAGTTTGTTTTCCTTATTCTGAAAGCAATAGCATCTTTATTGGATTCAGATTTCTTTCCTAAATTGAGGATTTTTAAAGGCAGTTTGGAAGCATAAGATTCTTAAATGGAAAAACGTTGGATGAAATAGTTACAGTACTCTTGTTTGCTACTCGAAGAGCCTTTGTCCCCAATGTGATAGTAGTTTTCTAAAAATGCTGTATTATGTTTAAAGGGATGATGGTAGCAAATCAGCACAAGGCCGAGAGTTGACAAGCTGTGATCTGCAAGTGCTGCCACAAGCAGTTCTAGTCCAGACCGGGATCAACCTAGTCATGCAGCCAAAGTCCGGTGGCAATTGCTTTAATTTAATTTTTGGATTAACTCTTTGATGTGGGATTGTTATTATTTTACTCATAGAGTTCTTCTAGATGCTGGCCATGATAATATTGAGCTGCTCTCAGCTTTTCCAAATTTTGCTATTGACCGTCCATCATTGGTTTCACGAGGCAAGCTTCTTTTAACTCTTTCCAATTGTTTTGTCTTGTCTGTAATTGGTCTAGTCTGATGTTCTTATAAGGATTTTATTCTTTCTAATTTGTTTTTGATTCGGCATAGATTTGATTTACTCTGATTTTATGCATCCATTCTTTTGGTTCAGGTATATTTTAAGTGATCATTTTGTCTCCTTATAAACCTTGACTAAAGGGTTATCCTCAGTCTATGCCATTAAACCTACATATTTTTCCTAGGAGTGGCTGCGTCGTCAAACAGTGAGTCACCGCTAAAGTGAAGGACTTGAAAAATTAAGGGTGCGTTTGATTTATTATTTTGGATAAAATTTTGAGAATACTATTGGGTAATTGAACAGGGGAGTATTACGAGGTAAAATTTAAAAATTTCTAAAAAACCCCCTAAGTTTGCTAATTTAATTAAACATCCCAATATATAAAAATTGTGTAAAATGACAAAAATACTTCCACCACCTGCAGTGCCAGATTCCAACCACCACCGTCGGAATCTGGTCAAAAAATTGCGTTACGCACACACAGTCGGATGCGTTGTACGCTCGTCGATCTCACCTTTAGGCCGGATCCACCACGATATGGCGAAAAGGCCGAGATCTGACCAGATGTAGGTGCTCATTGTCTAAAGGTCCATCTTTGGCCGTCAGTGACAACCAAAGATATAGGTGTCATTGTCGGTCGATTTGGCTGTCGTTGACCATCAACGACGGCTATTTCTTTGGCCATCACTCACGACAAGATATAGCCGAAAAAGGCCAAATCGGTGAATAACCGACCATTTCTGGTCGTGGTGTAAGTCGTTGTGACCGAAACCACTGGAATCTGGCAAGTATGGGTGGGTGGGGGTGTTTTTGCTAATTTTTTAACTTTTTTCTGGGGGTATTATGAAATTAATAAACTTAAGGGGTTTAAAAGTAATTAAAAAAATACACTAATATTTCTCAAATAATGTGTCAAACAATATTTGGGGAATAGGATTGGGAATATGGGTAGAAATATTGAACCAAACGCACCCTAAATTTCATCAAATCTGAAATTTCCTTGCGTTATGTAGAAGGGTGGAAAAAATTAGGATTGCAATTATGGCGATCTTAGAAAAGATGGAAACAGTAAATGATTTCGTGATGAACTTGGTTAATGTGAATTTAAATTGCATTGTCGAGCAGTGTTGGGATGAGATGGAGTAGATATATGTTATAAGAACTATCATGGCAAAAGAAACTATAATTTTTGAGCTTGTGATGGATTTTGGTATATGTGCATTACTAAAATAGGTTTTTAGTGAATTCTAATAATTGATGTTGTTGAGTTTGTTTGAGCAATTTTAAGCTTGATGAGGAGAGGAATGATTGGATCAGGTGAAGTATGGATTGAAAGACTTACCTTGAAGTTGATCATGATAATCACATGAGGGATGTTGCAATGTTTAATGCAAGCTGACTCTACTGGCATTCTTGGATCCTGCAGTCTCGACAAGCTTGTTGGCTATAGTGAGATTCAAAAGTTATGAAAGTTTAATGCTATTGAAAGTTCTCTAATTTAGGGGATAATTTGAAACTGTATGATCTCTCCTCTTAGGAGAGTCGTTATTTGGCTGAAATTTGGCATTATCTTAACATGTTTTGTTTACCATAATATTTTCTCTGCCCATCTTTGCTGGATGGCTACTGGAAAATCATTTATCTATCAGTAGAATGACTTCAGAATCTTACTATAGTATGTTTGTACAAATGTAACAACTCGGAGTTGATTATAAGACTTAAATTCAAATAATGACTATGTTATAGGGTTATTATGTGCTATGGCTCAGGGAATTTGTCCTAATCATGAAAAAAGTAATTTTCTAAACTTGAAAGAAATAATTCCTATAGAATATGAACTTTGTTTTAATTTTTAATATATTTAATATACCATTTAAAAACTATTCATGTCGATGAATTTGGAAAAAAAATATTTTAGTTTATTTGTTTTACATTAATTTTGGAATTGAATAAATTAATAAATATTAAGAAGATATTTTTAATAATCTTTTATTTTCAAGAAAATATTAATAATATATATGAAAGAGAAATGCCATAATTGCATAGTCAGGTGTTAGGCTGACTCATGCTTTAGGCCCACATTAGCAATAAGCAAAAAGAAGGCAATTGCAAAGAGCCCATAAAAAAATATTAAATTAACGGAATTTAAAACGTGAAAAAGAATTAGAACTTGCATTAATCATCTCACTTAACATAAGGAACATGAGCTCCAAAGAAAATTAATGTGAAAGAGTCGCTGCAAAGTAATGCCTTAACCAATACACGAAAATGAAATTGAATTTAGTTTCTTAAGATTTAAGACGTTTTTTGATTTCTGAAAGTGCATTCCAGGATGCTCAGCTCATGAAGATGAACTTCGTAAACTACAGACTTCCAACTCAGGTTTCTCAGAACACTTATCCACAGTAAATTACTACTTTCTGAGCAATAATATCAATACTTCCCCTGTCACCTGTTGAAGCTAAACTTAGCACACGATGTCGTTTGATAAATTAACTGAAAATAAATAAAGGATATATGGTAAGGAATCTATTCTGGAAAAGTAGAAGTTGAACACTCAGTAGTCAATTCACAAACTTGCAGTTTCTTAATAACCTTTGAGATTTGTCAAGATTTCCTGAGAAAGCCCTCAAAAGGGAAGTCTTCCCACAACCTGGGGAATCAAGCAGAAGAGTTATCCTGAAATAATAAAAGAGGAGACAATGAGGTAAATAGAAATACAGGAATTAGCAAGAAAGTATTATTTGACTTCTAGAATCACACTCCAAAGGAAAATGAGTTAAAAACAGAATTGTATATTATACGATTGACAAAAGTATCCTAAGGAATGAAATCAATTAACCTTTTGGACTGATATGGCTCCATGGTTGTGACTGAGTCTAGCAAGTTTACAGATTACATCTACAATGTAGTCTCCGATATCTTTTAGTGTTTGCCACCAACCTGTAGAAAGACATATCCCAATCAAAAGAAGATTTGTACAAAACGCTTATTTCCCAAGTCATAGTGGAGAAGGAGCAGAGATAAAGAATAGATACAATAGTAGGAATAGAGGAAATACCAAAACCAAAACTTAATGGAAAGTGATACCTGGTATGTGTTCCTTGCTTCAAGCAGTAGCCAAGAAACAAGCTTTCAATTTGATTTTCTTAGTGATTGAGGATAATGAAGTCAACATTTATACATAGCAAGATTTCCTAATGACATTTAAAAAATGAAATGAGATGTTTTTGTAGACAAAGATAAAAGTATATCTGTTGTATAAAGAAGCAAATATATCATCATATCAGCAACTCAATTGTATAATAGGAGATGGAAGAAAATTTAAATTGATGTTATTGGAGAATGAAAGTCTAAGAGCATGCACAATAACTAATTGAAAAAAATACGACAAAATTTCAGTTGTTGGGTTTTGGCCAAAGAGGTAGGAAAATTATCCATGCTATCCCTCAGACTTATGAATCATTCGAAGTTCAGCATAGCCTCGGTTTGATTTCAAGAAGCTTCCTGTGGCTAAATGAGCTAAGAATGTCTGTGGCAATTTTTTGGCCATATTGGGCAATGTCATAAACCAGTTATGTTTTCTCTCCCAAGGTAAGTCGGCTGCATTTGTCAGGATCAAGTACAATTCCCAAAAACAGCAAATCAATATATTAGTTGCCAAAGTTTGAACTTCAGACACCTATGAGCACATATAGTAAAGTTAAGCATTGGCTAAATAATGTTCGTTCAAAAAAATCCATCTACGACAAAGGTGATAAAGTTCAAAAATCTCAACTACAAACTTTAATTAGTGACTGGTGGCATGCAAGAAACATAAAAAGTATATAAGATTTAATTTTGTTTTTAATATCCAAGTTCTTACAGAGATATTAAATGTGATGCTTTTATGATGCCCTTTTTTAAATTAATTCAATCCTTAGCTATCTGGGCGTGAGAATCTTATTGGATATAGTTTTAAGTAATCTTTCATAGGATCCTGAAGCATGAGATTCAAGAGTTATAAAAGTTTAATGCTATTGAAAGTTCTCTAATTTAGGGGATAATTTGAAACACTATGATCTCTCCTCTTAGCCATGAATTGATTAGGAGAGTTGTTATTTTTAATAATATTTTATTTTCAAGAAAATAATAATATATATGAAAGAGAAATGCCATAATTGCATAGTCAACTGTTAGGCTGACTCATGCTTTAGGGCCACATTTGCAATAAGCAAACAAAAGGCAATTGTAAAGAGCCAATAAAAAAAGATTAAATTAAAGGAATTAAAAAAGTGAAAAAGAATCTGAACTTGCGTTACAAAAAATGAAGAAGATGAAAAAGACATTGATGCAACCTGTGGAATCAAGCAGAAGAGTTATCCTGAAATAATAAAAGAGGAGACAATGAGGTAAATAGAAATACAGGATTTAGCAAGAAAGTATTATTTGACTTCTAGAATCACACTCCAAAGGAAAATGAGTTAAAAACATAATTGTATATTATACGATTGACAAAAATATCCTAAGGAATGAAATCAATTAACCTTTTGGACTAATATGGCTCCATGGTTGTGACTGAGTCCAACAGGTTTACAGATTACATCTACAATGTAGTCTCCGATATCTTTTAGTGTTTGCCAGCAACCTATAGAAAGACATATCCCAATCAAGAGAAGATTTGTATAAAACGCTTATTTCCCAAGTCATAGTGGAGAAGGAGCAGAGATAAAGAATAGATAGAATAGTAGGAATAGAGAAAATATCAAAACCAAAACTTCATGGAAAATGATACCTGTGTATGTGTTCCTTGCTTCAAGCAGTAGCCAAGAAACAAGCTTTCAACTTGATTTTCTTAGCGATTGAGGATAATGAAGTCAACATTTATACATAGCAAGATTTCCTAATGACATTTAAAAAATGAAATGAGATGTTTTTGTAGACAAAGATAAAAGTAAATCTGTTGTATAAAGAAGCAAATATATCATCATATCAGCAACTCAATTGTTTAATAGGAGATGGAAGAAAATTTAAATTGATGTTATTGGAGAATGAAAGTCAAAGAGCATGCACAATAACTAATTAAAAAAATACGACAAAATTTCAGTTGTTGGGTTTTGGCCAAAGAGGCATGAAAATTATCCATGCTATCCCTCAAAGACTTATGAAAAACTAACTTTAGTAAAGCCTATCATTCGAAGTTCAGCGTAGCCTCTATTCGATTTTAAGAAGCTTCCGGTGGTTGAATGAGCTAAGAATCTCTGTAGCAATTGCCATATTGGGCAATGTCATAAACCAGTTATGTTTTCTCTCCCAAGATAAGTAGGCTGAATTTGTCAGGATCAAGTACAATTCCTAAAAACAACAAATCAATATATTAGTGGCCAAAGTTTGAACTTCCGACATGTATGAGCACATATAGTAAAGTTGAGCGTTGACTAAATAATGTTTGTTCAAAAGAATCCATATAGGACAAAGGTGATAAAGTTCAAAAATCTCTTGAACTACAAACTTCAATTAGTGACTGACGGCATACAAGAAACATAAAAAAGTAGCAATCAGAACCCCAAAGACTTATACTAAGACGACTAAGAGATAAGCATATTAGTTGATTTACATATTTCTTCTGAATCACGCACTTGCAGCATATTCAAGCACGTCATTGGTCTGTTTTAACATTCTCACAATCATGTGTACCCTGAAGTTATGATTTTCTCATTTCTATCCTCCATATTTTTATCTATTGATTGTTAAACAATTTTTACCATAGTTCCTTATTGCCACTGTTGAGACGTATGACCGAAATGAAGAAACGAGCAGCTGAAAATTACTTGTTGGCAATAACCCAAAATTTATAATCATGCCACTGCTCCCCTTCAACATCTTCACCCCCACTACACTTAGTAGTAAATTCACAAACTTGCAGTTCCCTAATAACCAAAAACTCTGCTTTGTTAGTCATGGTCAGCCTCACCAGTCATAAATTCATACAGTAGTCAATTCCAACAGTTAATGAAGATCCTTAAACTTTAATGTTACATACCCTAAAGGGTTAAAGGGTTTCACTTTTACTACCACTACACATCAAAGCCCCAAACCATGCAGAACCCAAACCAACAAAAAAACTTTAAACAGTTGCGCGTTGTATACGAATATAAGATCAGCATCTAACATGCATTTCCATTTCTAGCTTTTTGAACCACAAAAGCTTTGACCAAAATGAAAAACAACCCAAAAAGAAGAAAAGAAAAAAAGGCTTTAAAAATAAACAAGACTACAAGAGAAGCACAAGCTTTAAACATACGTTGAGTCCTTACTTGAACACCTCTCCTCCACTGAGCTCATAACTGACTAAGCCTAAAAACCCAACAAAAACGATACTTTTATAAGCTAAGGTATCCATCATTACATCAACAAGTCTTATATATAAGAATAGTCTTAAAACAAAGTCCATCCAAATCATCCTATCATTAAGAGAATAGTCTCACGAGTTTCAATCATGTAACCTTAACATGCAACGCACACATGCTTAAAATTCTACAGTTATCAATTTCAATAAAACCACCAGCTACATTGTCTAATTATTGGTGTAATTATTTTTATAGCAAACTATTAGAACTTACAATATATTCAAAAGCAAATTACTAAAAATATAAACAGTTTATTTCCATATCAATACACTATCAAATTATTACTTGCACAAGTTGAAATACAATTTAAACCGTACCAGATTTCTTTCCGGATAAATATATTCAGAAGCCATTCAATGTATTTGCACTGCATGATCCTTGTTGAAACTCTACTAAATCGGATCAAGTAATCTAGCAACAAAACACAAAAATCACATTTTTCGAACAACGTTTCAAGCAAATCATGCTTTAAGATTGCAACTTCACCGATGAACACATTGTGTTCACCTGTCGCCTGGAACCCAGACAAATACGGCGTCAGTTTTCAACTTCTAATCTGCTTGAAGCGTAATCAACATCATTTGGCACTAATTTCGCCGATCGTTGCGAACAGATTTGGGAACAACTTGGCAATGTCATCTGTGAAATTAAAAAATTAACAAATATTCATACATATGTTCTATTAGGTTTAATAATCAGTATTTGAAACGATGAAAATGACCTAAATTGCCGGCGGATGAATTGGCGAGACCGTCGACGATTTTGAAAGAGTTACAATAAACGGAAGGGAGAGGACATGCGTGGTCCATAGGATCCGTTTGAAATTGCCTGTAAACTGAAGCCACGCAGTCGGATACTAAAGAGGACTTGACTGCAGCCGGATATCGCCGTTAGCCACCAACGAAAGAGACACCTAACTCTGTCACGGAGCAGCTGATATCACCAGCGTTAAATTTATATGATTGGATAATATCACTAAAGTCCCTCATCTGCTTAAATCATTTTAATTTTGTCCTAACAGAAGATTTAAATAGTCCTCTAAATGTTTAATTAATATCATACTTAACCTTATAATTTCTTAAAACCCCAAAATCTATAAAATCAACTGAATTTCCGAAGTCAACTTATATATATTCTTTTGAATTATGTTTAAAAAAGAAATCCAACTCATCTAATACCACACACTTACCACATGGCTTTGCTGTGTGTTTAAAAAAGAAATGCCAACTCATCATCATCATCTTCATTCTTCTCGTGGGAATCTTTCCCATAACTCTAAACAATCTATAATCATAAAGAACAAAAATTCAATAGTAAAATAAAAAACTGTAGAGAAAATGGATCATAATTTATCAATTAAACAAAAAAATAAGGAATTTCCTCAGCAACTACTTTAATATATGCTTCAAAAACACGTATAAATTAACTTTAAGGAAACATAAATAATAATATTGTAGCTTCCCTATATATACTTGTAGTCTATAATTAATTCACTTGGAAGATTTTAATTAAAGACAAAATTAATAATAAAGACTATTGAGGATTGACTAGTATTGTAATTCAAATGAAGGAGAATAAAAAAGTCTACGGTAAAAAAGTATATTGTTAAGTAAATGAATACTTACCATTTTGTAATTGTTGTATGATCGTATCAATGTCACTCTTCAAACAATCTTTATAATTCAACTCTCGCAACCTTGGCATGCTCAAGCCTTCTCTAAAGAAAGTCTTCATTTTGAAGCATCCATTCACATATAACCTTTCTAAATTTGGGAATTTTAAGGTGTAATTCCCATAACATAAACATGTAAGACTTTCTAAATTATTCAACCTCAACGTACTCAATTTCTCAAAAACAACTTCACATTTATCTATATTTCTTTCATTTGCCAATACTTCTATCATCATTTCACAGCTTTCTATTGACAACTCTTCTAATTGCACCAGACTTTTGGCTCTTGACAATGACATTAAGTTTTGAATTCCATTGCAATAGCTTACCCTTAAAGTCCTCAGTTTTTCAAAAGATACTAAAGTTGGCAACAAAATAGTCAAATTGTGACAATATTGCACCACCAAACTATCAAGATTTTGAAGAATTAAGTTCAATCGAGAGTTTTGTTTTGAAATGCACTTTAAATTAAAAAGTCCGTGCAATTTTAAATCTTTTAATTTCGTGAGTGTTCCAGCATGTTCCTTGTCCTCTCCAAATGAGAATATCTCTTCATATGAACTCACTTTCAATATGAGTTTTTCAAGATTGTTAAATTTGTGAAAGATTTGAATTGGAACATTGGTATATTCATCATTAATTAGTTGAAGAGTTTTTACTTTGCCAAAGCTCTCTTGAAACTCTCCTTCCCAAATCGACATGACGTCTCTTCCACTTAATGTCAATTCCTCCCAATTGGAGACAACCTAAAGAAAAATCATGTCAATCAAATTAAAATTAAAATTTCCCTTAAAAACATATAATAATTATACATATGAAATTGATACCTCAAATTAATGTTGATTTGTAAAATATGATAGTTAAAAACAAGAACATGACATGTGGAACTAGCCCAGCCATTGGAAAAAATTGACTTTTTGACGAACCTTGTGCTAGGATAAGCCTGGTTTTGCATAACACTAGATTAAAGCTTCCAATGCTGGGAGGAAATATGTGAATCTTATTCTAATGCAAAATTTGCGCATTACAATACTTATACACAAACTAACTTTAAAAAAACAATTTATTATAATTAACCCTAAAAACATAATATTATTATAAAATAAATATTTAAACTAATTAATTGACTACAGATACCTTTTCTTTGTGTACTTTTTGAATGATTTTGTTAAGCTCATTCAGCTCAATCTCTACTGCCATTATTTTCTCCCATTTCCATTCAATCTTATTCCAGCTCTCATAATGGACTCTGCATAATTTTGGTATGTTTAAGATTCCTTGAGAGGGAGGCTTCAAATTAGGGCAATCCCTTATAATTAACTCTTCCAAAGATGGAAAATTGAAAGAGTAATTCCCAGAGCAAATACATGTAAGACTTTCTAAGTCTGTAAGAGACAACTTCTTCAAATTATCAAAAACAAATTCAGTACTCGTTGTTGCTTCTCCTTCTCCCTTATTTTTAACTATTTCAGTCAACATTCCACAATCATCTACGCTCATTGATCTCAATTGCATCAAGTTTCTAGCTGTTGAAGGTGTTATTAACTTCATCAAGTTTCTACATTCACATACACATAGAACTTCAAGATTTGGAAAATTTGGAAAGAATAGCTCTTTGTATTGATCACATCCAGATAGTTTGAGCTTATTCAGATTTTCAAATCTTTGAAGGAGTTGGAGTGGAATTTTTGCTAACTCATCACCTTCGATCGTAAGAGCTTTAGATTGACTTTGCCGTATAATCCCTTTCCCACCTTTCCTTAATTCAAGTACCTCCAAATCGCGATTGATCTACATATCCATCAAAAACAAAATCCAATTAGCTTTTTAATTATATACTTAAAACAAAAGTTTAGTTATTGGCTCAAAAGTCATAGGCCAAACCCAAATGTTTAGCTTTCTTTTTTTAAGTTTTTCTAGTTTTATCTTCTATTTTTGAAATGTTCTTGTTTAATCTTTTCCTTTTGGTATGAAATGTCAATTTTATCTTCTTTAACATCCAAAACCGGCCCATTCTAACTATAAGTTGGACTTTGGACATTTATTTTCTTTATTAGTTTTATAATAATTAAAAAATACAAAAAAAGAAGAGAAAACTAAAAAAACAATAGTAAATTACGCACGGGCCTTGGCAATTAATAATTAATAGTTAATGTGGATGATGAAATATTAAAGTTAGGTTCCCAATTAATAAATTATTGTATAAGAAATTAATAATTAAAGAAAATTATTTAATATACGGTTGAAATGTTTTCAAATTTAATTCCAAACACACTTACAAAATTTTAAAATAGATTTGAAACATCATAGGGTAGCTGAATTTTAATATTATAAATACGACAATACAATGAATTGCATTATAATATAATAGAAATAAATTTTAAATATGGAACCATTGAAATTGGTTTAACTTAACTGTGAGAAGAACAAAGGGCAATTGCATATGATTCTTTAATTTACTAGTCAAATTAATTTCATAAAAGACGCTACTAACCTATGAAAACTAAACATGTTTTAAAAACTAGCCTTTTTGTGTGTGTATTTTTGTCATTCTCCCTATTATTATATGGGTGTCTATGTCTTATAATTTTCTCCCTCTTAAATTTAATGGTAACTAACTTAGTTTTGTCCATTTTGAACTGAATTTTTGCTCATCAGCTACCAAATCATGTTAAATAATTTTGAATTTGTGATCTAATTTCCAATCATAAGAAGGATCACTTGTTAGGCACAATTTCTAGTAAAAATAAAGGGACTGCTATTAATTGAGGGATAATGTATTAAAAAACTATAAGAAAAAGAAGACAAGTTCCAAAATAGTTTTAAAAAGGGATAACATGTTATTAGAGATAGTTAGATTTAACATTTTATAAGGGGATAATTTTATACAACTTTAAAATATTTTTAGTTGAAAAGTAAATTTATATAAAATAATAATAATTAAAGGATTTATTATTTATTATTTTATAATTAAAAAAAAATTAAGCAGGGACCTTGGCCAGCCGCGCACCACTTGCAAGGCTAGCAATGTTGTGAGAGGAGGGATTTGGCATCTGCAAACTGGGAGTAGAATGACTTTGGTTTTGGGGAAGTACCAGTTGATAATATCTATATTTTCTCCAACACAAATTTAAAATATTAATAACAAAAGGTTGTTTTCAATTGATAATATCCGAAAATTAAATCATATTGATAACTTCTAGTAAACATTTGATAAATTATAGAATTATAGTGGATGATTTAAACATAGTACTTTAATGAATTTTATTGACAAGACTATAACAAAATTGTCCAAATCCAACTGACCGTTAATTTTTATTTTTTTATTCTAAATTTTTGTTTAAAAAGAAAGAAAGAGATGTTAAAAAACAAATTATTAAGTTCTAATTTATGTTATATCTATATATATAAGGTTTTTTGTTTCTTTTTAAATAAAGAAGTAAACAAGAGACTCATACCTTATGCTCCAAGTAGAGGGACTTTGGCTCTGAAATATGAAATGAATTTTCTTGGAAGCTTAGATATTTTGAAGTGAATTTTTCACAATTCTTGATCATCAACGTTTTTAACATCGGCAATTCACAAGTATGTATCCCAGGATAGAAAGCTGTAAGTTTTGGTAAACTCCGAAGGCTCAAATAGGTAACCTGCAGAAAAGCAAAATTAACGGCAGCTTTTGGTCCTTCTTCTTCCGCAACAATCTCCTCTAAAACCTTACAATGCGTTATCTCAAGGTGCTGTAGAGTCTGGAGGCTTTTGGCAATGGAAGATGGAAACACATATTTTATTTTTCCACATCTCTTCAAGATAAAACGTGTCAAATTCTGATAGGAGGAAGACATAAATGTTGGAAATTTGTTGTCCCAAATCTTTCCATGACTAATATTCTTCAATTCCAAGGCCATCAAATTGGTGAAAACAACCTGCAATCAAAGTACTTGCTGTTTCAATGTTTACGAACTCATATGAGATAAATTTAAAAAAGAAATAATTGATTCTTATGGATTTATAGATGACATGCCATTAATATTTACGATGTGTTTTTTTTGTCTCTAATAAATTTCATCATGGAATCAAGCATGAATTAATGAAACCAATTCGACCTAAATTACGCAGTATCGAGATTCAAAGAGAAGTATTTACTAGTGAAATTTAACTGAATATGTAAATTACCATAAAAAAAGCACAAAAAAGAGAAGAAACAAATCAATATGATAACTATGTGCTAACAAATGCGAAAAGGCATAAGAGAAAAAAATAAGAATATATATAATAGACAAGTACAAGAGGTTATAGTCAATCAAACCTTTTCATTAAAAAGTGGCATGAGAGTGACAGAACCATAAAAATTGCCGTCAAAATCTGAAAAATTGGCTAAGCGTAAGAGTTTGTCAAAATCTGAAAAATTGGCTAAGCGTAAGAGTTTAACATTTCTGATTCCTCGTAATTCTTCTAAGCAGATGGTAGAATCAAGTTTCAATTCGAACATCCTCGAACCCTCATCTTTGTTATCTCCTATAAAACTTTCGAACCTCTCACCTCCTATTGATATTTTGTACCTTTCAAGCTCTTTTGAAAAAAAGTCTTTAGGCAACATCTTGTTATCTTTAATATCTAATTCTAAACTGGCCAATTGAGACAAGAGCTTCAATTCTTCAAGTACTTCAACCTTCCACTCAATACGGCATCCCCTTACATGGAATTCTTCCAATTGCAATAAGTTTGATATCACATTTGGCACAATAACTTCTAATTGCATACAATTGCTTAAATCCAATAACCTTAGTTGAGTCAATTGACCCAATTCTGTTGGCAATTCGTTAATAAGTGAATTTTGCAAGCTAAGAACTTTTAGCTTCTTTAGCTTTCCGATAATAGCAACATCTTTAATGTTGCTACCATTTAAACACAAAGTTTGAAGGTTTGTCAGAAGATCAAGTGACGATGGCAACATCGATTGCTGCATTCTAAATAAATGTAAAACTTTGAGCTTTGGCATCACTGTGAAAAAGTCCTCAGGGATTTTGAAAGAAGAACGGGAACCCCACCTAGTGGCCATGTAGAAATATTCAAGATTTGGACAATCCAGATCATTAGGCCATAACTCACTAATAACTGTACTACTATCAGTTAAGGAGATTTTAGTGCATTTCTTGAGCTTATCTTTATCCTTCCATTCCCTTTCAACATCATTTCTCCCTGTAAATACATGGTGGTCTGTATATGAAATTGTAACAGCAACAGCACGGACAACATCATGCATAGCAAATTGTTTGCTTGTGAAACCGTCAGTTAACAAACAAGAGTCTTTCAAGTCGCGAACCAATTTATCTAATCTTTCCCTTGCTTCTTCCATTTTCAGGTTAGCTCCTTCAAGAATATCCAATCCCACAACATGCATGAAAAAGTTTGAAATGGAAGTATTATTTTCCATTAGACTAGAAAGTAAAAAAGTTTTCTTGAGCTCATCATCTCTTAAATATTTGTAACTCAAGGCGATCTTCATGTATCCCTCTCCCAGTTCTCCTTTGAACATTGCCGGTGAAGGCGCTTTTAATTCTCGCAAGGCAACTTTCCAATCAGATGGATGATGCTTGCTCTTTAATGCTTTTGCTATAGTACAAATGACAATAGGCAAACCTCCACATTCCCTACATACATCTTGGGCCAAAGAATTCAATTCAAGGGTTTGAATTACACCACCTGCACAAGAAGCTAGGATTATACTAATTACATTGTCTCTTTACATGCTTTGGATTTAAAAACAAGAAAAGTTCTAAGTGTTGTTATTTTCCCTCTAGCTATCTTATTTGACTCTTTTCTAAATAAAACCATAAAAAAATATTTGAAAATAAAAATAAACTGCACTTAATTCCAAATAGTACTCCTTTCCATTCTTCATCTCTAAAATTGTCTTATCAAGAGCTTTAAGAAAGTTTTTATAATAGGAGTTGCACTAAGCACTATAACTAACTAACGATATCTATTAAAACTAATTCAAATATAAAGAATTTGTCTAAAACATATATCTTAATGAATACACTTTAAATTTCATATTCATCTTTTTAAAAAGAAGTGTAACAAATTTCAAAATAGAAGATTGAAGATGTAGAAATCGGAATAGAAATTAAGAGGATCTAAGGTGTGACAACATCTTAAAAGCAAAACAGTGCCATTTATTAGTACATGAAATTTGTATTTTCAAGTTTAAAAATTTACATTATTAAATTTATACTATGTACACTATTATATGGTTGTGTAATTATATAGAGACAAAATACAGTTATTAGATTTAAAAAAATAAAAAGGTAGATTAAATATAAATAAGTTGCACTTAAAAGATAAAACAAGATTTAATATTTGAAACTACCTTTCTAACCCTTTATATTTTATATAAAAGGGACAGTTAAGTCTTCCCTTTTTGTGCAACGTTTTCAAGGGCAAATACGGGATTCCATTACTATATCATTGTTAGATGTCAAAGGTTATAATAACTAATTAACGTCGGGGTTTTCTTTTGTTATTTAGAATATCACAAGGGGATTTTTATAATTTGCTTTAATCTTAGGGGATGACTAAAACCTAAAAATTAAATTATTACAAAATAAAATATTAGAAAAATTTGATTTTGGTAGGATGATTAGAAATTTGCTGATTATAATTATATGGTTATAACTGTTAATGGTGGTGATAGGTTTGAAAAGTGGTAGCAGTGAGTGATGTCGTACGTTCGAAGAGGCAGTGGTGATGTTTTGGGTACAGACTTTTTTTTCTAAACAAGAAAATTTCTAAATGTGGTTATTTTCCCTCTAGCAATCTTGTTAGACTTTTTTCTAAACAGACCATAAAAAATATTTGAAAATAAAAATAAACTGCACTTGATTCAACATAAAATTACTTTACACTCTTCATCTCTAAAATCATAGAAATACATTTGTCTTATCATAGAAATCATAGACAATATTTATAGAAAATAGAAATAAAGTGATGAGAAATCAGGAATGTAAAATAAAGCTGCCAAGTCAATTCTCATTACTGTGAATTTAGGCTGAAAATAATAAAACTAACGCCATCTAATAAAACTAATTTAAATATTAATGAATATACTTTAAATTTAAGTTAGAAAGTAAAGTTTAGGTCCATAAATTATTCCCTGTTGACGGACAACCATTATAAAACCCTGAAAAACTAGAGTGAAGGGCAGAGAAGTATTTACATAGTGTATTAATTAAGATAAATAAAACCCTAAAAATCTTATTCCTAACCCATTCACTCTTTCTTACCGCCACACCCCCTCACCCATTCCCATTAAACCCATCTTCTTCCTCGAGAAAACTCAGCGACACCTTGGGTGGTTTTTTTTATGCATCAATTTGGGCTAGGGAGGTTGTTTTAAACCTGGGTGTTGTTGTTGTTGATCTTTTGAAGTTGATTTGATTGGAGATCTGGTTTTATTGTGGCTGATGAGGTGGTGGTCGTTGTTTAAGAGGTGGTGTTCTTTGGTGTGGCTGCAATGGGGATGTGCTGTGGTGTGGCTGCAATGGCGATGGTTGTGTTATGCATGCAGTGGCAATAATTTGGAGGTGCGGTGGTGGTGCACAGGAGGCTATGGGTGTGACGGAGGTTGTCAGTGGCTACCGATAGGGGTGGGGCACAATGTGGGTGAGGTTTGTAACTACTAGGTTTTAGGAGGAGTGGAGGTTACGAAATAAAAAATGAGAAAGCAAAAAAAAAGTTAATTGAATTATTTTTCAAAAGAATCAGATTAAAAAAAGAAAAAAAAGATTACGGTTATAAAATTACTTTTTAAAAATCAGATTAAAAATATGAATAAAAAGAAAAAGAAAAAAATACGGTTATTACATTTAAAAAAAAAAAAAAGATTAAAATATAAATGAGTTACACTCAATCCGAGCCAAACCCCACCCAGCGGCTCCAACCAAATCCCTCCCCAAAGAGTGTAGGTGATTTGTATGATAACCTTTTTTCTTTTTCTTTCACTTTTTATGATTCTGGGTTTATAATTATATGATTGTGGCTATTAATGGTGGCGGTGGGTGGGTTTGAAAAACTGGCGGTAGTGATGTCGTATGTATGGAAGGTTGTGATTTTGAAGAGAGGGTAGTAAAGAAGCAGTGGTGATGTTCTGGGTAAGAAAAGTGATGGTAACGGATTGGGATGGTTGACAATGGCGAAAGACTTCTTGTGCGGTGGTGGCAACCTGTGGTTGATGCTTGATATTATTAAGGACCTAACCGATACTTTCTAATTTTACTGGATCAAATGTACTTAGGTTAAACCTGATGGACCAAAATGGATTTGCCTCGGCAAAAAGAATTACAGGCTTTGTTAGAACTTAGTTAGAAAGATCAGGTCAGATAAAATGAGACTAGCTTGTAATTAGAAAATAGCCCTATGTTAGAATTGTTTCTGCATATGGAAATTAAACATAGAAATTTAATTTTCAGAATATTTAATTAGAGAATAAATAAAACTAATGTCAAAGGAATTTTCAAAAAAATAATAATAATAATTAAATTAAATTAGATTTCTTGTTTTTAATGAGAGGTTACGAAGATCGATTGATTGTGCCCCTAGGCCAGCACTACTATTCTATCAATGGAGTAATTATACAGATTTTGAAAATATTTCATGTTATAACACAAAGTTTATGTGTTATCAAATTAAAATGAGTTATAATAATTACCTGCCATTTTCTTGAATAGGCTCCAAGCTTCTTCTTCATTTAAAATGCCCATTCCGAAATTTTTTGTAGAACCCATCTTCTCCAACACATCAACGTTTCTTGTTGTCATCAATATTTTACTTCTTCCACGATCAGCTCTAGATGGAATTCTTACAATCTTCAAATCTAGCTCTCTCCAAATATTATCTACAATTAAAAAGATATTTTTGTTCTCAATTCTTGAATATAACTTACTTGCTCTTCGACTCTCATCTTCCTTTGCAGCATCATCGAATTTGACACCTAACTTGTTTGCAATTACTGTTTGAATTTTTTTTATATCCGGAGTTTCTGTTACCTGCATGATGAAGAACCACAAAATAAACAAAATATAATAATAAAAATAAAATCTTAAACTGATAACTTTGCTTTTTTCTTTTTAATATTAATTTATTAAAAAAAATAACGTAAGAACAAAATAAACCTTAACAGCTAAACTGAACTAAGATATGTAAAATTATAAATAAACAATGAAAACAAGGATTTCTTCTTAAAAACAAAGAAACAATATTCTATTGAATACTTTTTCCCACTAATTAAACTTCCTTATATAGAAGCCTAAAGTCTAATTAATTTCACTCAAATAAAATTAATGATATAAATTAAATACTAATAATTATCACTCTAAATAAATATACTAATATAATAAAGTGAAACCCCTTAGTTTAAACATTACCTCAACAAAAACAATCTCATCAAAGAGCTTATCCTTCTCGGCTTTCCTACCAATTTCTTGCACAAGAGTGGTCTTGCCTAGACCACCCATCCCATAAACACCCATCATGTATATCTTCTCATCTTTTAATGCCTCCCATACATTCTTCTCCGTGGTGTTCCTTGATTCGAATGCCAAATAATCTTCATTATATCTAAGCCATATCTCCTTGTGAATAGTAGGATGGGAAACTTTATCGAATCTTTCTTCTTGCTGCAGAAGTGGACCGATATTATCCACCATTAATTCGGATGCTGCCTTGCTATTTTGGTAGCGGGTCTTGCGGTCAGTGCCAATTGAACTTTGGTTTTCAATCAACTCCTCTGCTTTAACGATGATAGAGTCAACATCCTCTAGCCACTTCTTCACATCCTCTTCAATCTCTTCCACGTTGTTTTTAGCCTCCTCAACCTTACGCTGCACTTTGCGTCTCGCATTCTTCAGCTTCAAAACATCACCTCGGAGCTTGACAAAATTCGTCTCGTAGTTGGATAGTAGAGTAATTGAATAGGAAACGTTATCGAATCTTTCTTCTTGCCGCAGCAGTGGACCAATATCAGCCACCATTAAATCGGATGCTGCCTTGCTATTTTGGTAGCGGGTCTTGCGGTCAGAGCCAATTGAACTTTGGTTCTCAATCAACTCTTCTGCTTTAGCGATGATAGAATCAACATCCTCTAGCCACTTCTTCACATCCTCTTCAATCTCTTCCTCCTTAATTTTAGCCTCCTCAACCTTACGCTGCACCTTAAGTCTTGCATTCTTCAGCTTCAAAACATCATCTCGGAGCTTGACAAAGTTCGTCTCGTTGTTGGATAGTAGAGTAATCGAATAGGAAACGTTATCGAATCTTTCTTCTTGCTGCAGCAGTGGACCAATATCAGCCACCATTAAATCGGATGCTGCCTTGCTATTTTGGTAGCGGGTCTTGCGGTCAGTGCCAATTGAACTTTGGTTCTCAATCAACTCTTCTGCTTTAGCGATGATAGAATCAACATCCTCTAGCCACTTCTTCACATCCTCTTCAATCTCTTCCTCCTTAATTTTAGCCTCCTCAACCTTACGCTGCACCTTAAGTCTTGCATTCTTCAGCTTCAAAACATCATCTCGGAGCTTGACAAAGTTCGTCTCGTTGTTGGATAGTAGAGTAATCGAATAGGAAACGTTATCGAATCTTTCTTCTTGCTGCAGCAGTGGACCAATATCAGCCACCATTAAATCGGATGCTGCCTTGCTATTTTGGTAGCGGGTCTTGCGGTCAGTGCCAATTGAACTTTGGTTCTCAATCAACTCTTCTGCTTTAGCGATGATAGAATCAACATCCTCTAGCCACTTCTTCACATCCTCTTCAATCTCTTCCTCCTTAATTTTAGCCTCCTCAACCTTACGCTGCATTTTAAGTCTTGCATTCTTCATCTTCAAAACATCATCTCGGAGCTTGTCAAAGTTCTTCTCGTAGTTGGATTGCGGAATACTTGCATAGGAAACTCTGTCGAACTTCTCTTCTTGCTGCAGGAGTGGACCAATATCGTCCCGCTTTAATTTGAATGCCTTCTTGCTATGTTTGTAGCGGGTTTTCAAGTTGGGGCACAATCCCTTCAAACATCGGGGGTTGTTTGATTTATCTTGAATCAACCTCTCTGCTTGAACAATGGTCTTCTCCACATTATTCTGCCACTTCTTCACACTTTCTTCAATCTCTTCGACATTTCTTTCAGCAGCATCAACCTTACGCTCCACTCTGACTTTCGCATCCTTCAGCCTATTAACTTCTTCTTGGAGATTGTCAAAGTTGGTATTGTAGTTGTACAAGTACATAAATCGACGCCCAATCGGAGCAGCCACCCACTTGCCAACTTGAAGAACAACACCCAAGACACTCGAAATATTCCCGGCAGGTTCCACCATTTTCAACCCTTTTTCCAAGTTTGATAAACAGAAGACAAGAAAAGAAAATGAAAATAAAACAGAAATAATAACAGGACAACTAGGGTGCAAACTCAAATAACAGAACAAGAGTAAGGAAAAATGCTTTTACAAAGAAGATCTTTTTTTTTAAACAAGAACCAAGGAAATGGTAAGGAATTTTTTTTTTTTTTTTTGTTAAGAAGAAATAAGTAAAAGGGATTTTTTTTTCTTCGAAGGAGAAATAAAGGAACGAGAAAGAAGTGAAAAATCAAGCGATTTGGCTTCAAAGTAAAAATATTTTTGGGATTTGTTTTTTTTCTTCAAAAGAGAAATGAAGGAACGACGGAGAAGTGAAAAATCAAGCGATCTGGCTTCAGAGTAGAAATATTTTTGGTGGAGGCTTCTGAGTGAAAGTATGTTGTAGACTTGTAGTGATTTCTGAAAGATTGAGAGAGAGAGAGAGAGAGAGAAGAAAACTGAAGAAGAAGAGAGATAACAGTGGATATCAATCAACTTCTGACTCTGTAGACCCACCACTTGAACATCTATAAAAATCCAAAGATTGAAAGGAGGAAGAAAAGAAAAGAAAAAATGTGAGGAGAGATTGATTGTACACTTGGAGGAAGATTAAAGGAGATTGACTGTACGTTTTGAATGGTTTCTGAAAGATTGAGAGAGAAGAAAACTGAAGATGAAGATACTGAAAGATTATTTTAACCTTGTTTTATGTGAAATTACTAAATATCATCCTTTAAATTTTAAGATATACGCTAACGAGCAATGCTATCGTTATTGACGGATGTATATTACTAAATAATGTGTCAAAATCTTAATCGTTGATTTATTATCAGTTAATATTAATAAATGGTCAGGATTTTACCATACAAATTCGATATAAACTTTTCGATAATTCTATCATTTTCTTATACTAACATAACGTTTTAAAAAGCAAATTCAAAAGAGCCACTAAATTTGTATGAGTCTACTGATTGTTATCTCTACGTTTTTGGTCTATTATCGTCAATGACACAATTATTTTGTCTTAATTGAATTGTTGCTCAACTTGACAGACGTTAATATGAAACTAACGGGTAGAGGGTATATCTGACTTTTTAGCACTAATTAAAACCCTTTTTTTTTTGTTTATAAATTTGTGTTTAATTCCTTAGGCCAAATCTCACAAAATCAATTACTTAAGAAACCAAAATATGAACAGAACAATAAAAGTCCTAGAACAAGCGTGGTAGATACGGCTCATGTGAAAGTCAATAGAAATAATTTGTATGTATTAAATGGATTAAAAATTTAAAATCGTTTGGCTCAATTAAATTATTAATTGCAGTTTGATTTATAAACCATAGTACTACTCTCCAGTTGGAGTGATAAGATTTACCAAAATGGAAAGAAGAGAATAATCATTGAATTAATTATTAATTGCAGTTTGAATTAATCATTGAATTAATTATTAATCAGGGGAAGAAGAGAATAATTTGTATTAAATGGATTAAAAATTTAAAATGGTTTGACTCAATCAAATTATTAATTGCAGTTTGATTTATAAACCATAGTACTGCTCTCCAACTAGAGTGACAAGATTTACCAAAATGGGAAGAGGAGAATAATCATTGAATTAATTAGCTGAAATAGGAATCTTGAATAACTTGTAAAAGTATTTTCATTTTCCATACTTTAATTTTATAGTTAAACTTAGAGTCTTTATCATAGAATTATCATACTTTAATTTTACACTGTAGACGGTAAAATTAAATCAGATTAATTATTATAGAAAAATATAAGAGGAGTTTTTATCACAATTATCGGGTGATTTGCAGATGATGATGAAGAAGAAGAAACAGAAAAAAGCAAACCCATTACCCATGTGATGTCTGAGCAACTTCTGAAGCCAAGTACAATCATTGAGCAAAAGAAATCACACAAACATCACAAACTTAATGATTGTTCTTTCTACATCTTTATTCTCCATTTATATCTTGATAGTTACTATTTATGAGACCTGATCTTTTTATTATTGAGAATAAGGGCGAACGACTTATGCATATCCAAAGTTTATCGAAACGATAAGTTGGTACCCAAAAGATTTTGAAACGACAAATAGATACCTTCCGTCATGTTCTGTTAGTGATTTTCATTTGATAATAGTGAAAAGACTAAAATGCCCTTAAAAGTTTAATATTTTAGTTTTTTATAAATTTAAAAATTTCTAAAAAACCCCCAGGTTTGCTAATTTGACTAAATACCCCAATATATAAAAAGTTTATAAAATAACAAATACACCCCCGTTACCCACAAGCGCTTCCGCCACCACCGCCGGAATCTGGCCGAAATGCTACGACGACCCATCGGATCTCGTGTCGTAACGCCGAGATCTTTCATTTTCCGGCAAGATCGGTGGTCGATCCGGCCGGAAAAGGCCGATCTACTACGCCGAAACCGGAACTTGCGGTAGGGGGTTGTGTTACGACACGCACTCCCATCGGATCTGTGTCGTAACACCTGATCCGGCATTTTCCTCCGGCCGGATCCGTGGAAGATCGGCCGGAAAAGGCCGTATCCGCCGCCGAGGCCGTAAAAAGACCAGACGATCGACGGCCTTTTCCGCCAGATCCGTGGCGGATCGGCGGAAAAGGCCACATCGGTGTTACGACCACGATCCGATGGGTGCGTGTCGTAACACAATTTTTGCGCTGCATTCCTAGGCAGGTGGTGGAATCCGCACCGTGGGTGGCGGGGTGTTTTTGTTATTTTATAAAAATTTTATATATTGGGGCATTTAGTCAAATTAGCAAACTTAGAGGGTTTTTAGAAATTTTTAAATTTATAAAAAACTAAAAATTAAACTTTCAAGGGCATTTTAGTCTTTTCACTATTATCAAACGAAAATCACTAACAGAACATGACGGAAGGTACCTATTTGTCGTTTCAAAACCTTTTGGATACCAACTTGTCGTTTCAACAAATATTGGGTATGTATAAGTCGTTCTCCCTTGAGAATAATTGATTGATATAGAGACTCATGAACAGATTTATACTTTATTAAAATAAGAAAAAGTTTGATAAAGTAACTTCCCAGCTCAAAAGAAAATAAAATTTACAATATTTGAATATAGATCTTGTGCTTCATAATTAATTATTTTATTATTCTTTGTGGTGAAAAGAGAAGATTAAAGTTACCATTCGCTTTTTTAAGTGCACTTGCTAAAGCTAAACTTTTATAAGTTCAAATTTTCATCATACACGCACACAAATTTTTACGTTCATAGGTACCATTTATAGTGCAGTCAAATAAACAATCAAATAATCATCAAATGCATAGACGTATCAGACACATGCTTAAAATTCTACAGTTATTAATTTCAGTAATACCACCAGCCACATTATCTAATTATAGTTTTTTATATCGAATTATGGGAACTTACGATATATTCAAAAGCGATCCAGTTTGAGAGTAAAAGTATTGTTGGTGGGTATCTGAAGGGTGAGTGAGAGACGTTTCAGAGTGAGAAGTATTTTTGAGTGGTTTCTAAAAGATTGAGAGAGAAGACAACGGAAGACGCAGAGATGGATGGTAGAAGAAATCATAAATACAGTGAGCATCAATCAATTGATTTTCACTTTACTGTGAATAATTGATGACGATGGAGACCCACCACGTAAAGGCATTTTGGGCTAGCTGACTGCTTTCCAGCTGGAGTCAGCTACGAGGCCACAGACTTTGACAAGACGTTGTTCAGACAAACCAAATGGGGAAGGAGAGGAGGACCCTTACAACGAGAGAAAGACCTTGTATTAACAAAAAAAAATTTAATCACAAAAATTGTATTATCAACCATTAATTAATAAAAAATGGTTAGAATTAAATTATTATGAATTAATAAATATTTATTAAATTATATTTTAAATACATAAAATTTAGTATAAAAGAATGTTTTAATTTTATAAATCTCAACAAAAGTTTATTATATAATCAAACCTTACGAGATTAATGTTATTAATTGTAAAAGAAATATAATTATTGAATTAGCTTAGATGGGACCATGAGAGTAGTGAATAAATCTTCAATTTTGAAATTGATGCGCAAAGGAGATAAAGAAAATGCATCCCAAGAATATCGATCATATTGTTGATGCAGTAACCAACCTTGGATTTGTTCTGAAAAATAAGTGTAAGCACATGTCATTTACTATAAGGAAAAATGGAATGAATATATATAATGGTTTCAAATTTATGTGGATATGAATGGAAGTTCAAGTGTTTAATATTCACCTTTCAATCAAATTTGCTATCTTTTTTTATTTTTGTTTTTTTGTGGGGATCGATTTTTTTTTTTATGGATATAACTTAATTTTTTGAATAATATATTTAAGAGTTTTTATCTAACCATTCGATTACTCAGGAGTGATTAATATAATTTTAATACCTAAAAATATTAATATGAGCTTTTTATTTTAATAACGTGATCAATGGCTCTAGTATAATTATTTTTAATAATCAAACGTGTTTAGCGAATTGTAAAATCATATTCTAATAAGTTGTCCAAAACGTGTTTCATGGTTCGTAGAAAAAAATATTCTTATATAATTGTTTACTTTATTTTATACTCCACCAATGTCTCTTTAGTTACTGTTTATGAGACCCATGATTTTATTATTGAGAATATTTGATTGATGGAGACTCACCCTGTGACAAATTTATATTTTATTAAAATAAGAAAAACTTTGATAAAATAATATTGACCATTAACCTTATTACGAAGACTCTAGCTCAAAAGAAAATAAAATTTACAATATCTGATAACTATTTAAAAAGTAAATTCAAAGAACCACTAAATTTTTATAAGTCTACTGATTGTCATCTCTATGTTTCTGGTCTATTATCGTCAATGACACAATTATTTTGTATTAACTGAATTGTTTCTCATCTTGACAGAAGTTAATGTGAAGCTAACAGATAGAGGGTATATTTGACTTTTCAGCATTAATCAAAACCTTTTTTTTATTTTTTATTTATTTATAAATTTGTGTTTAATTCCTTAAACCAAATCTCACAAAATCAATTACTTAAGAAACCAAAACATGAGCAAAACAATAAAAGTCCTAGAACAAGTGTGGTAGATACGGTTCATATGAAAGTCAATAGAAATAATTTGTATTAAATGGATTAAAAATTTAAAATCGTTTGGCTCAATCAAATTATTAATTGCAGTTTGATTTATAAACCATAGTACTACTCTCTAGCTAGAGTGACAAGATTTACCAAAATGGGAAGAAGAGAATAATCATTGAATTAATTAGCTGAAATAGGAATCCCGAATAAATCTTCAATTTTTGAAATTGTAATAATAATACAATAAATATTGAAATTGTAAAACTTATATAAGCTTTATTTTGCATATACCAAACGCGTTTCATAAAAGTTTCCAAGTAAATATTCTTATAATTGAGCAAAACGTGTTTCATGCTTTGTAAAAGTATTTTCTTATATCATTTTCCATACTTTAATTTTATAGTTAAACTTGGAGTTTTTATCAGAATTATCATACTTTAATTTTAGACTGTAGACTGTAAAATTAAATCAGATTAATTATTATAATAATAATAATAATAACTAAATAATACAACATATACCATCAACTACACATAAAGCTTATAGAAATTTAAAAGAAAATCAGAGATGGCAGAAGAAATTTCTAAGATGGTACCAGAAGGTGTGAGAGAGGTTTGTGTGTGAAAGTATTGAGGGAGAAGAAAACTGAAGATGAAAAGAGATTACGGTGAACATCAATCAATTGATTTTAATTGATTATAGTGGTGACCCACCACGTGAAGGGAGGCAGAAAGCAATTGAATTTAGCTGGATCCAAACGCGCTTTATATAAAGTTTCCAAGTATATATTCTTATAATTGACCGAAACGTGTTTCATGATTGTAGACCCACGACGTGAAGGGAGGAAAAGAAAGAAAAATGAAGGAGGAATTTTGAGCAGAAGAGACTATGAGGAGGTGAAGAGGACTTAAAAAGTCATGGGACTTGTAATAACAAAAATCTTCCCCAATTTTTTTAAATGGAGAATTTTAGAAATTATTATTTATAGTACTTTTGTGGAAAATAATAAATAACCAACCTTCAATTCTAATGCCATCTAAGATTTTTAATTATCTTCATAAAATAAACGGAAAGAATTCATGTGTCAAATCTAGGTGGATATCAAATGGAAATTTACATATCAAATGGAAACAAAAGGAGATCGAGTTCAATATCTTTCTCAATAAATTTTGATTTATTTTTTTTTTCTCTTAAATATCAATTTGTTCTGAGCTTTACTTTCACAACGTATTCAATGGTTCTATGCATTTAGTAGATTCTTATATACAGCTCTCTACTTCTTTGTTAGTACAGATTGATCTTTCAGTATCTCAACGTGTTCAATGGTTATTTCTCAACTCTTTCCTTCTTTACCAGTTCAGGTAGTAAGAGTCAAGGAGTAAAAAAAATTAGCTTATGCATCTAAGTGAGGAGTGTTCGTCATGGTGCATGACATGCAAGAACTTTCTTATTGGTCGGATACATATGCATCTATTGTATTAAGACTTTATATAGGTCTTTAATTAACAACATTTTAACATTCAAGGCAATTTGACAATAAAAAATGCAATCTCAGTTTGAATCACATTATAATTAGATTAGAATTGGATACTGTAATACAACTCTGTAATTAAAGGGCCAAAATGGAGATTTATACTAGGATATTGCAATACAACATGTATAAGCTTTATTTTCCGTAAACGAAACGCGTTTATTATATAGTTTGAGTTCCAAGTAAAGATTCTTTTAATTGATCACAACATGTTTCATGGACATTTGTAAAAGCATTTTCTTATATGATTGTCCTATATTGCCAACTTTATTGATTTTCCATCGACTTTTCTTATGTTTCAATTGAATTTAAAATTGGAAACTCACCATTTGGGCATCAATATTTAATCTTTGAATTTTCCTACTTATTCTAAAAAAGACGGAAGAAAATGCAAGATAGTGAACCATCAATTCAACTGAATTATAAGTCTGAAAAAGACGGAAGAAAATGCAAGATAGTGAACCATCAATTCAATTGAATTATAAGTCTAAAAAAGACGGAAGAAAATGTAAGTCTAAAAAAGACGGAAGAAAATGTAAGATAGTGAACCATCAATTTAATTAATATTCTGTATTATAAAATTTTAGCTAAATTCATGGTACTATGAATCTAAGAATGTCTATCTTTTAAGGCCGAACAATTTACACCTACCCAAGGTTTGGCAAACGATGATTGGTATCCAAAAGGTTTGAAAACGATAAACAGGTACATTCTGACATGTGCTGTTACTGATTTCCGTTTTGCTAATAGTGAAAAGACTAGAATGCCCTTTGAGAAACATTAGTCTATATTTTTAATTACTTTTAGACCCCTTAAGTTTATTAATTTCATCAAATACCCCCAGAAAAAAGTTTAAAAATTAACAAAAACACCCCCACCTACTCATACTTGCTAGATTCCGATAGCCACCTTCAATGGTGGCTGGACTCTGTCACAACGGTCTAACCACTATCGAAAATGGCCAAGAATTCTACCAACCCTTTGGTTTTCCTTTACGATCCTACGTGGATTTGGCAGAAAATGCCGCATCTCTGGCTAAAAGTGATACCTTAAAGATGGATGTTCACGGCCATCGACAACCAAATCTGTGGTAGATTTGGCCTTTTTCGGCCAGATCCGTGGTGGATCTTATCGGAAAAGGCCATATCAATGCCCTACCGGCCAGATCCGACCGGTTTGTGGTGTAAGGCAATTTTTCGGCTAGATTTCGATAGTGGTGACTAGAATCTGGCACTGCGGATGATGGGGGTGTTTTTGTCATTTTATAAATTTTTTATATATTGGGGTATTTAGTTAAATTAGCAAACCTAGGGGGGTTATTATAAATTTTAAAAAAACTAAAATATCAAACTTTCAAGTGCATTCTAGTATTTTCACCATTAGCAAACGGAAATCACTAACAACACATGACGGAAGATACCTGTTTGTCATTTTCAAACCTTTTGGATATCAATCATCGTTTTGCCAAACCTTGGGTAGGTGTAAGTCGTTTCCCCATCTTTTAATGGATCTCTCACGTGGCAAATTTCGGTTTAGATTTTATAAAGACTAGGAGATACGTCTACATAAGAAAATGATTATTCTATATATATAACTTATTGTTCATGAATTTTCTCACAGAAAAGGAGGGGTAGAGTTGGTTAATTATACTTTATTATGCACCAAAAAATGTGAGGAGAGATTGATTGTACACTTGGAGGAGGATTAAAGGAGATTGATTGCACGTTTTGAATGGTTTCTGAAAGATTGGGAGAGAAGAAAACTGAAGAAGTGAAGATGAAGATATGGCGATACAAATCAAAACTGAAAGATTATTTTAACCTTGTTTTATGTGAAAATACAAAATATCATCCATTAAATCTTAAGATATATGCTAACATGACGATTTAAAAAGTAAATCCAAAGAACCACTAAATTTTTATGAGTCTACTGATTGTCAATTGTCATATCTATGTTTTTTTTATCTATTATTGTGAATGACAGATATTTTTTTAGAAAATGTTGACTCCGTTTGTTGAATAATATATTTCTAATAAAGTTGAACAGTAAAATGTCATTATTCTCCAAATATTATTCTATATTTTTCAATTTTCTTTAAACCTTCCTAAATTTGTTAATTTAATTAAACACCCCAAATATTTTTTTAGAAATTACAAAAACACCCTAACAACCCATATTTACCAGATTCCGGCCATTACTGTCGGAAGCTGACCGAAATCTGGTATAATAGCGCACTACCAGTTGAATCTAGTCGGTAGTGCATCGATCTAGCCTTTTCCGGCCGATCCACTGCCAGATCTATGGCCAGATCTTTGACCGTAGCCAGTCGTTAACGACGGCCGTATCTTTGGTAGTCGTTGACGATCAAATGTAGCCGGATCTGGCCGTTGCGTAGATCTGGCCTTTTTGGGCCAAATCCACCCTGGATCTGACCGGAAAAGGCCATATCGGTGCACGATCGACAAGATCCAGTCGGTCATGTGCCAATACATTAACTTCGTTCACCCTTCGACAGTGGTGGCCGACTGTCCGTATTTAATGGGTGGGTTGGGGGTGTTTTTGTTAACTTTTAATATTTTATTATAGGAGTATTTAGTAAATAAACAAATACATGGGGTATTTTTATAATTACCAAATTCTACATCGTAATACTCGTCCAATTTAACTTTTTTTTTTTCAAAATATTATTCTAAAAACTATCAAAATAATGAACCAAATGGACCTTTAAGTTTATAATATTTTTTTATAACTTAGATGTGGTAACGTGTAATTTGTTAGCTTATAAATTGATAGACGGGATCCATACAAACAGACAAGACTCATTTTACAAGCTGATTAATAAAAAATTATCATATTAGAGTTATGAAAAACAGTTATAATGACAAATTATCATGTTAGAGTTATGAAAAAAAATTTGTAAAAAGAAATTATGGATATAACATTACTCCCATTTTTTATTAATAGAATTGTTTCTCAACTTGACAGATGTTAATAGAAAACTAGCAGGTAGACGGTATAACTGACTTTCCAGTACTAATCAAAACCTTATTTTAACTTTTTTATTTATAAATTAGTATTTAGTTCCCTAAAGAAAATCTCACAAAATCAATTACTTAAAGAAACCAAAATCTGAACAAAACATATAAAAGTTACAGAACAAGCGTCGTAGATACGGTTCATGTAAATCATGTGAAATCAATAGCAACTGACGCCACGCAGCTAGTTTCTGGAGCGGACTTGACAGAAATCGTTTGGCCAATCAAATTATTAACTGTAGTTTGATTTATAAACCATAGTACTGCTTTCAGCTGGAGCGACAAGATGTTGCTTCGATTTTCCAAAATGGGAAGAAGAGAATAATCATTGATTAATTAGGTAAAACAGAAATCCTCAATAAATCTTTAATTTTTAAAATTATAATAATAATACAATAAATATTAAAAATGTAAAATTTGTAACATGTATAACCTTCATTTTCGTATACCAAACGCGTTTCATATAAAGTTTCCAACTAAATATTCTTATATTTGACCAAAAAATTTCAACCAAATTTATGATATTTTATGAATCTATGAATACCCATCTTTTAGTGGATCCTTCATCCAAAATTTTGGTTTAGACTTTAGAAAGACTTGGGTCTTAGAGACGTCCTTACAAAGGAAATGGTTGTTCTTTCTGTATATTTAGCTAGTTGCATTAACCGTTAATGATTTATTCTCAAAGAAAAGGAGGGGTAGACTCTAGACTCTAGAGTTAATTAAATATACTTTATTATGCACAAAAAATGTGAGAAGATGAAGAAGGCATTTCTGATTTCCAGCTGGAGTGAGATGTGATGTGATGGTTTACATCCTTGTGCAGAAGAGACTATTATGAAAAGACGTTGTTCACACATCAAAATGGGAAAGTGAAGAAGACTTAAGCCCTAAGGTCATCCAATTCCGTTAACTTGTAATTTAAAATTATGTAAAATTATTATTTTGTTCTATCTTTCATATTATATTTTAATTTGTTTTTGTTATTTCCAATTTTTGAACCCGGTACTTGTAAATATTCAATTCAAAACTATAATCAAATATATATTAATAACATTTTATATAAATTATCACACAAACATAAAAATTTAAAAGAAAAATAAAAATATCAATCACACGTATAACTTAATTTAGGTAAGGTATTACATTACTAATAAATCAGGTTTCAATTTTATTCGGAGGCAAAAAAAAAAATTATCATATTTAATTAGATTGAGGTAAAATAGAATTTTTATAATAATTTAACAGAATTGGATAACCTTTGGGCTTAACTTTAAGGGTGGTTTTTTACTGTTTTCCACCAAAAAATGTAGTAAGTTTGATAGTTAACAAAAAAGTGAGGGATAGTTTAGTCAATGTAGAACTATTTATTTCCTTATATTAATCAAAGATTTAAACTTTTATAGGATTGATGATTAGTCTGTTGTCTTTTGTCTACTTATTTCTATCTTTGAAAAGTCTATAAAATTATTATGACATAATTTACAAATCAATTTTGTTATGCACAAAATCATGATGAAGTCTATAAAATTATTGTGACATAATTTATAAATCAATGCACAAATCACGATAAATTGAAAAATATTTTGGATTAATGTGTGCTAATTCTTCCACAAACATAAGTATCCCATCATATCCTATTAAAAATTGCATATTACACGAAAACTAATTTAGACCCTCCCAAATCCCAATGCCATCTTCTAGGTTTTTTTGTCTATCGTAAGACTGGAAATTACATAGAATAAATTGATAACTGTTGAAACTTTCTATTTATGCTCAAGACTGATTGTATTCGCATGGAAAATTAGACCCATTTACACCAACTTCTACTATATTAATTTCATCAAACTGTAGCTGATAAAAAGATTTATGTAGTGTGAGTTAACGGTTAAAAGTTCTAGAGCTTAAACGTTTCTATTTTTTTTTCTTCACTCTAATTTCGCTTTAAGAAAAATTAACAACGCTTTAAGAAAAATTAACAAATAAAGTTGAAAGGGACATAATCATTTTCGTTACTATAGATTAGTTGAAAAAAAGTCTATCAAATACTAAATGAAGATTCCAGCTCAACTTCCCCAGCTAAATAGTTAGAATACTTATCTTCACCCCTTTACTTTGAAGGCCCCAGCTCATTTGTTTCGTTGCTAGAGAAGGAAAAGTGGGTGCAAGTTAACGCCTTCAGAAATAATTGTCTTGTTAATATTATTCAAAAAAATTTCAGGAAACTTGACCCAAAAACAAGATATATTCCCTATTACGTAATGCTTTTAAATTTTGAATGTCAAAAAAGTTCCAAAGATATCTATTTTCTACCTAACTTTCGTTTCTATATTCCCCACTACTTAATTCAGTCACTTCTGAAACAATAGCCAAAAAATTTATAAATGAAGTTTGACCCCAATTAATTTATCATTATCATCACTCATGTATAATTTAAAATTATCATCCTACCTAAAATTAAAGGTTTTGACATCCTTGGTTATTCCAAGAAATTATAAGGAGACAACAATATTGTCGATTGTCTTGAGTATAACAAAAATGACATCTAGAATTACACCACATTAATAAGCTACCAGATGATGATGAGCAACCATTAGCAATCTTTTCTAGAAATGTCCCTCTCTTTAATTTCATTATTCATTAGTGTTGACAACTGGATGATAGAATGTCAGCATTTGGTGTGATCAAGATTACAATATTATTACTAACAAAATATTGTTTCCATTTATGTGTTGCTTGTGTAAATATTTGTATTTATTTTGTTTCCTTATAGATTACATCTTTCATGTATAAATTATACCATTGATACAATGAAAATACAACACAAAAACACGTTCACAGAAATTATTCTCCATTTACGTTGCTTTATTTTTCTTGGGCATTCTCAACAATTTGTTGTTACTCTTGCCTCTATTATTTCTTCTTGGCAGTCTTAAGTAGTCCAACTACTACTTTTGCCGCTTCTTCTTCAGTTGTAACATGGTATCAGAGGAGGTTGTCTAGCAAATCTTTCCTCACTGCTCTACTCTCCTTGGTCCAATCTCGTCCACTGTTATTGCCTCACCTGCAAAACAAAAATCCAGTTTAGTTCCTCTTCTTTGCCAAACCAAAAATGGAACCCATCACACCAACTACAAGCCTAGATTCAACCAACCCAAACGCCCAAAGGAGCCCAGACACTAAAACAAGCCCAAATACATAAATGGACCCAAACAACCAAATTGACCCAACAGGCCCACAAACCCAAACCCACCATTCCATCACATCGGCCCACAAATAGGCCCAAATCCATTCGAGTATATAGGTTTTGGCCCAAACCCGTTTCCCTACCAATTCTAGATTATCCAGCCAAACCATCGCCAACCAGAGCGTGGTGAATCCCTCTTTTCTTGTCCAACCGATGGACCAAATTTGGTTCTCGTCAAGCAACCACTCATTGGATCGAAAAATTACGTGACGTGGGCTCGCGATTTTCGATGGGCTTTAATCACCAAAGACAAAGATGGGTTTATTGACGAAATAGTGGCTTTTGCGGCAGAGCCTCATCTCCACAAGCACTGGACTAGGTGTAACATGCTAGTCATTTAAAGGAAAGCTTGTCACCCACATATTTAACTTTAGTCTCTAACATGAATATATTTTGAAAAAAAAAAAATACTGTATTCAGCAGTCTTTAATATCAATATAATTTTTCGGTTGAAAATGAGAACATGTGTTTCCACTACAAACCATTGCCTAGAATACAATAATTTAGTCGGCAAAAATATCTTCGCTGACACTTTGGCACTGAAGTTGGTAATTTCCCCAATATTTTAGCAGAATTTCCTATTTACATCAATACAATAAAGTTTGAAAGTATTGTCGAGCATCAAGCTGAAGATTTAACAATACAAGAAGCTTACTTGTTGAACCAGTTGCAGATAGTAATTAAGAAGTTAGTCTTAAGTCAACAAAGGTCAATAAGAGGGAGTTAGCTCAAGTATACTAAGGTGTGTCAAAGGAACTCTTCATAATGGACTGTCTTTTATGTCTAACGGGAATCTTCTTTTGGAAACAGAGGCAGTTTGGGCAAGCGACTTGTCAGATAGGAGATCTCCACTTTGTGGTTATGGCATCTTTCTTGGTGGCAATATATTTTGATGGTGCTTTAGAAACAAACGGTATTACCCTTGTGTCCTCCACTGAAGCAAGATACAAGGCTTTGGTACAAGCATCAACAACGGAGATACTATGGATTCGTAGTTTATTCAAAGAATTAGAACTTGAACTCAACTCTACACCAGTGATGTGATGTGAGCTTGGCTTTAAATTTTATATATTTCCATGCACATTGTAATAAATGTGCATTTTGAGAGATCTTCTTGCTAAAAAGTGGTTGTTTGTGCATTATATATGTTTCATCTGAGTACCAGCGTGCAAATATACTAACTCGGCCACTGCCAATTACTCGGTTTCTAGAGCTTAGGGACAAAATTTAAGTAACTCATCCTGCTGCTTGGCTTGAGGGCGCCTGTTCCTGAACTAAGTATACAAACAAGAGAACATGGACTAATATGCTATATATAGGTGTTCAATTTCTTGCATATATATGATATGAATGGTATTGAAATTTTTTTTTTTTTTTGGAGTGCTCAAACTCTCATACTGATTTTGCAACCAACATGAATTACATAATAGAGTTATATGCAAAATTTTTTAATAATTTTCAAAAGATCTTTAAAGATACAAAAGCTAGCCAGAAAATATATGTTACAGATTAATTTCCTGCAAGCTCACTAACTAAATGAAATTCACTAGATTATATTCAAATTTTCTTTTTCACTTTCAGTACTTGTACGAAGCCAGAGGGTTGCTATGTATTAAAACAATTATCAAAGTAACAGTTTCTCCTATTATTCCCAAGGGTACCATACGGTCACTTTACCACTTTCGTATTGACTTGAAATTGCAGATGATTTTTTCTTTGATCTACAACAACACCAAATGATGAAGATGAATGGCCATAAATTTAAACTTTGATTCTGTTACAAGCTGCAGCAGTTTCACTTGTTTGTCTTCAGAGAAATTACTAGCTTTCCTTCAAAATTTTCACAATTAGCATTAATCAAACAACAATTAAACAGCAATCTGTCATGCTAAGTACTGTATTCTCATCAGTACATAAACTATGGAAGAGAGATTTTGAAGAGAAAATTGAAAACAAAGAGACGTTTCTTTTAAATTGACAAGCATACAAATTGTATTCTCGAAATGAAGTACATTATCATCAAACAATCCTCTCTTTCATGACCACATGATTGATCAGGGTTGTTGTCTATTGATATACTGACACTAAAAGGAAAAAAAAAAATCACTGAATGTTAGCTCAAGCAAGCTCAAAGGAGGAGTTGAGGAGGAGTTGAAGGAAGAAGAAAAACCTGGAAATGGTTCAGCAAGCACAGAAGAATGAGGATAGCAATCTGGTGTAGAGAGGATACTCTGTTTGAGGGAGGAAAGCTTAGTTTTGTGTTTTTTGGAAGAATGACAGTCTGATTCAGGGAGGATAAATTGGCCGGTTGAATAGGCTTCAGGATTGCAACAGAGCAGGAATGAAGCGTTAGGATTCTGGGCTGTTATGTTACTACAGCAGAATGCTGGGATGACAGAAGTTAAGACTGGAAGCTGCAGCAGGATACTCTCTGCTTTGCTTGTGGGAGGATGTTGAAGTAACAGAAGCTGACGAAAGTTAATTTAAAACATGAGAAAAGAAGACTAACGGCAACTTGACATTGTTATGCCCGTTAGTTCAGCACAAAACGAAAGATTTTGGTCAATCCGACGGCTGAAATCTGATTCAATTGTGTTTGTTTTGTAATTAATTGGATGGATTATATTGATTTCACAAAGATTGACAATCTGTATTTGAACTGCATTATATAAACCCTTGTAACTCAGTTTTAGTTTATTTTAATAAAAATTCTCTCAAGTTTCCAGAATTCAATGCGTTGTTCGGGTCTTGTTACTTTTCTGTTAAATTTTCTGTTTGTTTCTCGAGATAGTTATAGTTTCATTGCAATCTCAACTTATAATTTGATCATTGAGATCTTTTCACTGAATGATTAACCAATTTATATGCTTGATGAATGTCCATTTGGTATTTTAATCTTGAGCAAAATTGAGAAATCAATAGTAGTTTGAGGCATGGAACATATAGAAATGATCTTCAAATATATTTACCCCCCATGTGTTTTGACTCTTTCAGGACCCCAAAGATCAGCATGAAGGTAATCCAAACATCCAACAGACAGGTGAGTTTCTTTTGGGAAACTCAGCCTGTACTGTTTGCCCATGACACAAGTTTCACAAAAATCTAGGTCTGACACATTGTCATTACCAAAGTATCCTGCTGTTTGAGATAGCTCATACCAGTTTGGCCTATATGGCCCATCCTCAAGTGCCACTTTTCTACAGTTGAAATGTTAGTAGATATAAAAGCAGAGTCAACATTCATTTGATGATATTGCCCACACAGTATGTACAACCCATTCCTTTTAACACCTTCAAACAACATTTGATCATTTTTATATACAGTAATGCACCCATTTTTAGCCTTGTAGATACAGCCAACTTCATCCAATGTGCCTAAAGAGATCAGGTTACGTTTAAGCTCTGGTATGTACCTTGCTCTAATTAACATAATGAGTTTGCCACCTTTAAGTCTAATGGTGATACTACCCACACCTTGGACCCTACATGAGTGATTATTGCCCATAAACACTGTTTCAAGTTCACCATTTGTTAGATTCTGGAACCAGGTTTTATTAGGACTCATATGGAAAGAACACCCTGAGTCTAGTACCCATTCATTTGCCATTTCGGAACTAGACACAGTAAGGGCTTCTATAACTTCAATGCTATTACTAGAGGATGCTAAGTTGCTCTCGTTCTGCTTTTGCTTCCTAATCCAATCATAACAATTCTTTTTGATGTGACCAGGTTTGTTACAATGGAAGTACTTCCTAGTCTCTGATTTAGATTTATTATTATTATAGGCTTTCCCTTTCTTCTTATTCGTTCGCTGTTAGACCGGTCGTCACGATCACAAAATTAAACCTAAATACCATAGTTAGCGGTAAGCAGGGTCGAATCCACAGAGAGCAAGACTAATGACCTAATGTATATTTGAGTTAACGAAAGAGAAATTGGCAGAATGATTGAGTAAAATTAAGGAAACTAATTACTTGCAGGAAATTAAAAAGCATTAAATAAATTGTTAACTAAAATACAATATTAAAAGCGTTGTCGCTACGGGTTCGGTTTGACTCAAGACCAACTCTCACAATTCCTCTCCTCGCTCTTCAATTTCCTAAACCTACAAGGCTAGGCAAATCAATAAAATGGCTTCTGGCAACCTAGGTATAATCTATCCTGTCTCCTTGTCGTCTTAGTTACAGATCGATTGGTTAAAGACTATCATCGACTAATCGAAAAACGCTAAACCCATAAACACCACTAGTTGGTACAACGTTAACAAGTACAACCTATCAACCCTGTATCATCCAATCAACTAATTACACAATAAATGCATTCCTAGTAGAAATGATATTAAACGCTACTACAACTTGTTTGCAATCAGTACCGAAGCAATTTAAAGTCATAATCAACATTCAATAATCTCAAACCGACATTCAATTATACGAAAAGTTATATATCAATAAAGTTCTCAATGGACATTATCAATTCAACACGTCGAGCATCAGAATAATATTAAAGCATCGCAAACAAACTGAAACGAAAACAAATATAATCTGAATACAAGAAACTTAACCAAATATCCAACATTCGGGCTCATCCAACTAGTCGAGAGCTATTGAGGAGATCAATGGAGTCAATCTCGATCTCGCCTACATCGTAACGGACAACCGGGAACTTAGCCGCTCATGGTGGTGATGACGGAGGCTGAAACAATGGAAACGAAGCTGATCATGGCGAAAAGGAGGTAACCCACAGCGATATGATGCGAAGAAGGGGTGAAAACGACCAATGGACAGCCCAGAATACGAACAGCCGCACTTCGCCGGGAAAACGTTAATTTTTCGGCGGGTCTTCCAGAAAATGGTGGCGGAAATGGGATCTGAAGGTATCGATGGAAAGCTCTGGTGATGGGGAGTTCAGAATCAGGTCCTGGGAGGTGAGAAGTCACCGGAAATGAGCAGGATCTGGGCTGGAAGATGAAGAGGCGCGACGGCAAAATCGCGGATTCCGGCGGTTTTCGCGGCGGCTGAAGCTTGGAATGGGTAGATTCGGCCGTGGGGAAGGGAGATCGACTCTTGGGGAGCTGAAACGTCGTCGAAAAATGGCGAAATCTCGCCTGAAAGACGAAAAGTCGCGATGGTGGAAGGCGAAGCGTCGCGGTGTTGTGATGGTTTCCACAGTGGTTTGCGGTGGCTGATGGCGGATCGGTGCATGGGGAGATGGATCGTCGCCGGAGGGAGACGAAGGGTCGCCGGAGCTCGCAGAAAAAATGGGTGAACAGCTTTCCTGTACGCGACTTTTCATCTTCTTTTTATGGAACAAAATGCAAAATATCACTTTGGTCCCTACACAATTAAAACATGACAAAATCAACCCCTTGAAACATGACATTTTACCCCCTAAACAGCATAAATGAGACAAAATCACCCTTAATCCATAAACCACAACCTAATATCAACTCATATACTTTCCAAAATCATTTCAAACACGTTAAATTCATAAGAAAAATATTAGGAAGCAATTTTCGTGAATAAATTCATAAATTCTTTAATTGTCTCAATATACTTCAATTTAATCACACATGGGGTATTTTTATCACCAAAATAGAGTCACTTTCATGACTCTAACATTGGCCCTAAGTTTTGTTGAACACTCTTTCCAGTATCTTTACTAAAGTGACCAGATTCTTGTTTTCCTTTTACAAAAAGATTTCTTTTTTGTATCTTTAACTCAAGTTCTCTGGATTTTAGACTAGCTATTATAAGATCAACACTATGGAATGTTCTAGTATACTGCAATGCATTTTTCACTACTAAGCATTCATCAGGTAACGAATTTAATAAAGTCATTGCAAGACTCGAATCCCCTAATTCCTGATCAGTTCCTTTTAGCACTAGTGTCATTTTAAGAAATTCATCTAGGTTTTCTTCTAATGACTTAGAGACATCCATTATATAAGAAAACAGAGCACCTTTCAAGAATGCAAAATTAGGAGCAGACCTTAATGCATACAGAGTTTCGAGTTTACCCCAAAGCTCAAGCGGTGTGTCCAGGCCACCCACCTTTCGCAGTACATTATCTGATAAATTCATGATTATCAGGTTGTATGCTTCTTTGTCTATCTCCGCTTTCTTTTTCACCTTTTCTTCAGACCACTTGGTTTCATCCTTTTCTAGTGCAGTTCCCACCTTATTATGGGATAACAAGGCCTTCATTTTCTTTTTCCATGTATTAAAATCTATCTTCCCATCGTATTGGGAGATCTCCATATGAGTAGTGCTCATTGTACTGTAATGACAAGGCAAGACAGTCTAAGGAGTACGTGGCGTTGTTATACCAGAAGTTGCCAAGTACTGCCAGGCAGTTTTTAAGACGATTACTGGTTTTCCAGTCGAAATACCCTTAAAGAGATTCAGAACTATTCGAAACCCTAATTCAAAAAGAAAACCCCCAAATCCTAACAAAACCCTAATTTTGATTTTGCCCAATTTTTGTTGATCCCTTGTGTTTGTGACCTAATCTTGTGAATTAATCCCGAGACTCTGCAAGATTTGAAGTCCTAATGATCTAGGAACCTCTAGATCGAAAAACCCCCAAAACTGATAAACCCTAATTTTCGAATTCGTCAAGAATTAAACGATTCCTAAACCTAGATACACCTTAGAACTTTTTGCTCTGATACCAATGTTATAAATCAATACTAATTACTCAAACCACCAAATCAATCTCAAATCAAGGCAAAAAATGCAAGAACAAGAAATCACACAACACACAATCTATCGTGGTTTACTTGTTCAATATAGAACAAGTTACATCCACATTGAATTCTAGAATATGGAGCTCGCTGCACTAGGATTAATCACTTCAAAGATTACAGATTACAGACAAATCTCCTTCTCTGTCAACCAAATATTCACACACTCATTCACTTCTCTTTATCCCACAAATCTCAACCACTAGAACACTCTAAACTCTTTAAGAAACACCCTGTCCTCAAAATAAGCCTCTAGTATGATTTACACAGAGAAGAACTATAATGAATATCAAACCCTAACTCGGGTTACAAAACGTATTTACAAAGAAAACGAGAGAATACCCTACTATGCGAACTGTTGCTTCAATGTGTGAAAAGGTTCCCCTTTTTATATTGTTGACTTGTGATTGAACTGGAGCCATCAGATTCTCTTTAATTTGATGGCTGTGATTGACTTGGACTAATAGGCAAAAACGACAACATTTTTGCTTGGCTTAAACGATGTCGCAGGCTTCACTTATTTGACAATAACAATATATATCAAGACTCTCAATTCAAAACCAATCAAAGATGACAATTTTTTTTCTAGATCAGAGAATTGTTTATGGTTTGTAAGATGGCCAAAGTAAGCTTATATCATCTAAAAATATATTTAAGATTTTTGAATAATTAGGATTAAAATTTACTATAATAGACTATAGGATCATATACAATAAATGAAATTGGAGAAAATAAGCTCAAATAGACCTCACTTGCAGTAATCAATTCAGCATAGTTTTTCATTTTAGGAACATATTTAAGAAGATTGTAACATGTTCCTAAAACGCATAGTTCTAGCCTTGGATTCTATAATAAAATGACACTTAAGTGTATTCCATACATCAAATTAATTAAGTTTATCACCTTGCTATATGACTAAACATAGGTTTTGATATTAAAGAGAACAACCGACTACATATTGATTAATTCTCTTCTGCAAAAAAGAGTCTAAGTTGGATTGTGTTAATTACCAAAGTGGACAAGTCTTCGCCCTTAATTGTTTTGAGGGAAGAAGGACAAGATCTCTCACCATTAATGAATCCCTCAAGTTGACCGAAATTGAAGGTAATGAATCTGGAAAAATAGAATTGGAGATAATTAACAAAGTTACAATTTCCGTCATGTGATATTCATGCTTCAATAAAATTAAGATATAATTTATTTTCAGTTAGTACACCAGGAGTTGAGAGTTTAATATATTAAATTGAACATTAAACATAGAACTGATTATTTAAATAGGAGATTAATAATTTGTAGAGTAATAATGTGGTAGTGCAAAATATAAGAAATTAATGTCATACTTAATAACAGATTGTGAAAACCGATAATATAACATGAAATGTGAGACTAGTAACATTATATATAATGTTCATCAGCTATCTAACATTTAATGTAAAGAATTTATGTTTTAATGTGCTAGTAATTTCACATTTTATGTTATTAATTTTCATATTAATCAATATTTGTATATGCTCTTTCAAAAGAATAAAAAAAAAAAAAAGAAATAAAATAACTTGGGGCTTAGGCATATGGGCCAATCAATTTCCACCTGGCCCTCTAAGCCCATAATGCTTATATTTTGATGATTTAATAGGATTTATTCAACTTCCTTTCTGATTAATTTCAACAAAAATCATCTTTTTAAATTCTTTTTTTAAGTCTGGCCAAGAATTTCTTGAGCCACTCGCTGGTTAACAAAATGCTTTAAGCCGTGAGTAATTGCGGTTTGTCTTTTCGTTAATAAGATCTTTGGAGCTGCAGAACGATTATTTTCAACAAAAGCAAATCGATTTCAGGAAATTTTGCGTTGACGACATCGGTGAAAGGTGGTGATGCAGTTTGTCATTTTATGCAAGAACGAGATTATCGGCGAAAAATTTGGGGATGATGTTTTTGATATTTGTGGAATTAATCTTGTTATGAAGTCTGTTTATAGTTCGACGAACAGCGTCCCACGTCAAACGCTGATGCTTAACGTTGCCGTTTTGATTGTCTTCCACTTCCTTCGCCTTCTTCACCATAAATGGGGGGAAATAAACCCCTCCAGTACTTGTCTTTCTTTTGCTTCCCTATCATCATCTTCTTCATCTCTCTACGAAACTTGTATGATTGATGCAACGGGGACAAAATTAATTAATTAATATCCTTAATTAATTAGAATTAAATAATTATGTTTAGGTGATTAGGAAAGTAATGTGGTAATCGTCAAGAACAAAAAAGCATCAAGATTATTTGGTTTCCTTTAACAAAAGTAGAAGAGAGTACAAGAAAAAGCATCAAGATAAAGTTAACTTCTATGTTGAATCTCCATGAATTTTCTTAGAAAAGTGAAGAAGAACTTAGTAAAGTGCGTTCAGTTACCGTGTGTTCAGTCCAAGTTCTCAGGACGCTTTCTATGTACAGCTGAGTACCTCCTTAATAAGAGCTGAGGTTAAATAGGTAGCAGAATCAGGAACTAATTAAAAGCAGAAATGTCAATTCACTAATACCACTCTCTTAAACACATCACTTGACTGTCTTACTGAACATTCACTCCTCTTCTTCATCTTTTTCCTCTCCTTCTTCTTGATATTCTTCTACATCTTCTTGATTCTTCTCTCGCTTTTTCTTCTCATGCTTCTTCTTCACCTTCTTTTTAATTAGTGACAACTTCGTTAGTTTCTCAAAAAAAATTTCATCCTCCTCTGCATCTCCCTCGTTTACTTACTTCAATCATTCCTTGTTACGGATGCAAGCTGGTAATTCAAGCTGCAACAACTCTATTCTCCAGCAAAGCTGCAGTAACTCAGTTCCCTCAAGTTCATATTCAAAGTATTTGAAAGACTGTTCAACGGCTAGATTAACGGCAAAGTGTTTGTTTTTGAAAATCATCACTCTTCAACGGCTAGATTAACGGCATAAAGTACACATTCGCGTTGCTTGCTTAACTTATCGGTGGAACGGTGTCGTTTCTTTAATATAGGTGGTAATGGACAAAATTCAACGATTTCAGATCAAGCTACGGGGTTTGGTTTCCCTTTGCTCTCTATTCTTGCTTGAAAAAGACAGATCCTACTTCGAAAATTGTTATTCTATGTTTGTTGTGTAAGTGTTGAATGGCCAAGATTTCTTACTTTGGTAAATCACGTGGACTATCAACTCGATCATTTTGAAACTAGATAAACCTTTTGTAAAAACCAGCCCATGAGTTAATGAAAAAAGCAGTTTAGTTCTCTCTCTCAAAATTTTCAAAATTTTGTTTGTTTCTCGGAGAGTTTTACACGTTCTGGTTTTTCTTTATTCAGTCCTAGGATTTTCACACTCCTTGTCATCACGGCATGATGTACCTCCCACTTAATATCAATTCCTTCTAATTGGAATCAAGTTAAATTAATGTTTCGTTTAAACTGCGAGATTCTTCTAGAATCAGGAAGAAAAACAGAGAAAAATTGAAGAGGAGGAAAATATTTTCATTGATTGATTAACTGAATAATAGAATAACGCATGTGACTTCTCTTATAATTTATATAGCCGTAGATACAAAAGCGCTGCGTTTCTCAGGGACTTTGATTTATGATTTAACCCAGATTAAGTTATACTATTTCGTTTAATCCGGGTTACTATCAAATATTGCATTTTAACCCAGACTGTTCCTAAGCTTGTATAAGGGGGCGTTTGGTTTAAGAATGTTAGATTACTGGGAATGTTGGATTACTGGAAAAATAGATTACCTTGGAAGATTACTGAGAATCTTTAGGAAAATGTGTTTGGTTAGTTGGTGGATATGTTATATTAATATGTTTGGTTATGGGGAATAAATTGGTGGGTATGTTACTTAAATTACTAAATTGTCCCCGTTTTAAATACTAATGTAATATTATTTTTATTATTAATTTTTGAATAGTTCTTTGAACCCCCAATGTTTCAAATTTAGCTAAAACACCCCCGCTCATATAAAACTTTAATTTATGATGAAATCACCCCCACCTCCTGCCGCAACCGCGAACCATCGTCGGATGTCTCCGAAAGTCCACGTGGGTACCTCACCCTGACCAAGAGGCTCTGCTATGGCCGTTTCTAGCCATATTGATGGCAGGGGCGGCCATATCGAACTTATATCTGGCAGATCTATTACGGCCATTTGGCAGATCGATGGGAAGCGGCTGGTTAACGGCCACGGACATGGCCGTTAACGGCCGATCTATTCCGGCGATCGGCCCGGACACGCTAATGGCCGAGGATCTAGCCGTTAACGGCCGATTCCATCAATCTAGCCTATTATGGCGTTTTCGGCCATCAATATGGTCAGCGGCCATATCAAAACCTCTCGGAGCCTCCCACGAAATTTCGTTCCTTTTCAGGGACTCCGAAGATTTTTCGGCGGCGGTCCGTGGTGGTTGGCCACTGTCGACAGTGGTGGCTAGGTGGCAGTGGCGGTGGTAATTTACTTACTGAGCATTTTTATGCTCACCCCGTTATTTTTCTATATTTTATAGGAAATAGGTGAGAAGCGGTCGAATGGACGTCGAGAAGCGGAGAGGAATAGCACTACTGTCCACCATTGTCAAAGCTTTGTATATACTATTTTGTATACGTAAAGATTTATATGTTAAGAAAAAAGAAAACTTTGGGCCCATCTACTTTTCTTTTAATAAGTATGTATCTTTTCATAGTATATTTTTTCTAAGTATACTAGTAGAAAGAAGCTATTACACTTTGATAGGTTATAACAGTCACAACAAATTGTATAATTAAAGAATGCAAACCCCATTACCGAAGCTAAAGATAGTAGATTTCTTTAACAACTTGAAAAGAGAGGAAGGAAACAACAAGTATAAATGAATTTCGTCTAGAACAAATAACAATCAATCACATAACACATAACCAAAGTCAATAAAGATTCAGAAAAATTGATTGAAGATGGCTTACAACAAAAATTCTTACTGTGTGCTAGTTTTTTGCATAATTGTTGCCATCCTCGTTGTGAGTAATGAGGTCACTCCGGCGAAAGTAGCAGAAATCGGAGGCCTTGCAGACTGAAAAACAGTGTACAGCAAGTCGCCCAAAGGGATTTGATTGCCAATCGTGGTGCATAACTCAATGTGCATACGACAATGGTAAGTCTTTCGTTTCTTTACAGTTCCCATATGTTCATCCACTAAATATATTGTTCTTCTTACTGTTATATATAGATATATAATAATTATTATTGTTCTTCCTACTGTTATCAACGAAACATAGGGGACTGTGGAGATAGACGTGCAAGATAGAGAAACAAAAGCATGGTATGTGTGCGCCAAAAAACGTGAAGACTAAGAGCAATTAATACGAAGAGGAAGATGATGATCATCGTAATGATGAAGGAAGAAGATATTAAATATATGGTTAAGAGTTCTTGGTATACTGTCTCCTATAGTAACTTTTTAGCTACAAATAATGTAATTGATATAATTATGTAGGACCCTTATGAGCTTTCTAATATTTCTTAATAAAATCATAAACTTATTTATTATCTTATTTTATTTATATTTGAAGATATATATAAAAAAAAATACCCCTTAAATCTGAAAACAAACTTATACTTAAAATAGTTTTACAATTATCTACTATTTTTATGGATGTTTCGTTATTATATCAATGTTAAGAAAAAAGAAAGCCATAACTGTTCTGAATATCAAATATTACTTCTGGACTATATTATAAGAATTGAATGATCAAAAGGTCTAAGAAGGCTTGGCACCTCTGCATAAGGATTTCCTTTTCCAATATAGGCAACATTTTGAACTCTGTAAAGGAAAAAATGGCACCAAGCTTGAAATGGAAACATTTTAGACTTACAGCTAAGCAGCATTTACTTTATTGTTGTCCTGCATTACAGCTAGAGCCTGGACAAAGTTGTTTTTTCGCTTGTTACCAAGTTTTGTTTCAGGCTTCTCAAGATAATATTCCTGCAAAGTTGATTTATTGAACACATTTCCATATAGGCAACATTTTGAGCTGAATTAGAAATGGTCCTACAGGTTTCTCTTAAATTGAAAAAACCATTTGTTAATTGAGAAGTATCACTCATTGCCCCCGGTAAATATCATTAACTACCCTTTATATTTTGCTTAAGCTCCCCTCGATGTAGAGGTTGTGGATAATTCTCCAATTATAAGGCATTTGTGTAATTACACTAAAAGTGAGAGGACCAATTAATGAAATGAAGATTTGCATAATCTTTATCTAAGACTTTTCAAAAACCTTATATCATTATTTAAGATGTAGGACTAAATTACAAAGTGGTCCTTATCATGTTCCATCAGAGAGACAAAGTGGAAGATGATAACTATTCTTAAACATTTATTAGAAATATCAATACCATAAATTGTTTGCAATATCAAAATATGAATGTATAAAGCATAGTTTTGAGATGTCTTTTACTATGTAAATATTTAAAAAAATTTATGTCTTATGACTAAAGATTATTGCGGAATAAACTATGGAAAAATATCAAAAACCACCCTTGGGGTTTCAATATTATTAGGCAAGGAGTGATTTTTGCAATCTCCATCAAACAATACCTTCAACATTTCGATTGCATTCAGCAAGCAAGATACGATTGATTCGATATAGAATCATTAGATTGGCCTGAATTAGGATAGGACTGGATTATAATGGTATTGTGTTCAATTATATATAAGATCGAATAAGAATATTTATATGAAAAAATTAATTAATAATATAAATATAGTTCGATATTTATTTTTAAATTATAATTGTTTCTTAGGACCCCTACTCGAATATATACATGGAAAATAATTCCATTAAAACATGCTTTGATTAATATTAGAATATCAATGTATAATGCTAAATTTTGAGACATTTTGATATTTAAATATAAGAGAATATGTTTTATATAATTTTTAAAATTAATCGAGTGTTGACACAAATGGAAAAGAATGTTAGATTGCTTATGATTTAAATTTATTTATTTCAAAAAAATATCAAATAACTCTTTATAAAATCATCCAAAAAACCTCTTATAAGAAAACTATTATTTTCCAAATGAAATAGATGATTATAATACTAAGTAATCTCACATGGGAAAAACAAAGAAAACAAAAATGTCATATTATTATTGCCTGTATTTGTTTTAATATTCTAACACTATCCTATCCTACTATCATATCCAATCCAATGAAATAATTACTTTTCTATTCAACTAAAAATCCAATCTTATTCTATTCAACTCAAAATATTTGACAATTACTTTTCTCAATAAAAGTTTATAAATTAACAAAAACACTCCCACCCACCCAACTATTGCTGACAATTGGCCACTATAGCTAGCCGGTGGTTGAAAGTCGTTGGAATGATGCATGATTGGCTGGATCTGGCTAATCATGCACCGATCTTGCCGTTTCATGAATTTGGCTAGAAACGGCCAGATCTATGACCAAAGATTTTTCCCAATCTGGCCATTGAAGATGGCTGTATTTTATTTTATATAAAATAATCTAGTTCTAAGTTTTCTTTCCTAATGTAAAGGTTTTATATTGATTTTATTTTCTAGTTATTTGCCCTTAGATAGCAGAAGTAGGAAGCATTAGAATAAAGGGTTTGATATACAACGTTGGTCATGAAGTTTAGATTTTGCTATTTCCTTGATGCGATATTCATGAAGTTTAGACATTGTCGCAACTTCTTGGCCAATTCATTAACATAAATCCTCGAGAGAGGATCTTCAAGAATGATGTTTGATCTCTTCGAGCCTGGCCGTCCAAGTTTTGGTGGTCAAATGAACATTGGAGATTTTGTTGAGTGGCTCCAGAGTATAAATGGTGGACATGGCAAGAACAAAGTCTCCTTAACGGTCAAGGGTGAGACTCAAGGGGAATAGAGTGGAGACTCTTCAACAAGATCTTGTAGGCATTGAAATTGCTGATACGAAAACAAGGTACAACGAAATATACAAACCTCTTATGTAAAGTTTTGACTCAATGTGCTGCATAATACTTCATTATGCTCAAAATATCTGATACTGGGCAAACCTTAAGATATAGGGATACCAAAGTTTAAGCTAATAGTTAAAAGGGTAAAATGGTCATTTTAAAGATGAAAATTTCAAAATAACCATTCACTTCTCTAATTCACCCCACCGGCGATTTTAGGCCATTCTTGCCTATTTCCGACACAATCAACCCCTCTTGAGACCACCATTATAATCCCCTCAATCCCCACATCAAAACCCCTAACCTCCCTTCCTGATTGAACCCCCTAATCGTCGGCTATCACTTTTAGTGTCAATCAGCATTTCATCCAAATTTCGGTAAGTACTAACACCGAAAACCACCCTCAAGACCACCAATAGCATTGTCGGCTTCCCCCCATCAAAACCCCCAACATCGCCGACTGCAATTGCCCGTCGATAGTAGCCGCCTCTCCCTTAGGTTTTTGCATTTTTTCGCCCCTTTCGGTTAAATTTCGGCACCTCGCTTATGTGCAATCAGGTGGAAAAGTTAGGAGTTTTCGTGAGGAGGATAACGGAATGTTGATGGTGGTGTCGGGAAGGTCCAATGGTGCAGGATTCTTGGCTTGGTTGGGATCCTCTAGGGCTTATTTTAGAGAAATTTTAGATATAGGGGTTATTTTGAGAACAAAACAACGGTGTTAATTTAAGGATGGGAATCTGCAATTTATGAAACTAGAGATGGGAACTGGCAGATTTGCCAAACCTTTTTGGGAAAATGTCGTTTACTCTATAAATATTAATAATCAAATCAATAAGTGAAAATTTGTTAATTTGGTCAAATTGAAAGTGACCCAAAACCTAGGGTGATGTCAAACACATTATTTTAAACCAAAATTTTATTTTATTTGCTTTTTTGTTTGATTTGGTTTTCTTATTTAATTAGAATTCCACATCATGAAGTTGAAAGAAATTAATTATACTAAATATTATAATCCTTGGGTAGCTTTCAAACAGCCAACATGAGTTGGCTTTTTAAATATAAAAATTAATAAATAATTCAAAAACGAGAGCTCCGACTACAGTTGAATTATTTTTGTCACTTGCAAATGCTATGGAGACGTTTTCTCACTTAGAAGAACCCTATAGACTTAATTTCGAGATTGAATTATTATTATTTGATAATTAATATTATTTAAAGAACTGTCAGGAAAATTGACCCCAAAACAAATAACACTAGATGACGAACACCCATTCCCACTATTTTGATCTTTCTCTTTGGGAAAATTAATCAATATATAATATACTCATCCAGTGAATGCATGTAGTTACATAGAAAGTTCATTGCTCTTTCATTCTTCCTCCTTTTAGAGTTTCAAATTTTGATAATGCTAAACCATGTGCAGGTACTTGCCAACTCAATTAGCTCAATGTTTCATTTCTTAATTATGCTGGAAAAAAAATTGAATAATGATCCTGAACGAAGTATACAACGAAGAGAACATGGATTAATATGCTATATATTTTCTTTTAATTTTTCACTTTCAGTACTTGTACGAAGCCAGATGATATATGCTTTGATCTACAACAACACGGATGATGAAGATGAATTGCCATAAATTCAAACTTTAATTCTGCTACAAACTTTAAACTTGATTTAAGCATTTCGAGATTTGTGCTAGTCTAAAAGGTTTTACCCATACTACTCTTTGATTTTGTAGTCTTTTTTTGTTAATCTCTTTCCCTTTACCAAGTTTTGGGCTGCACTACTTTATTTGAGCCCATTCCTGCAAAATACAAATAAAAAAGAAAAGCCCTCATATAACCAAATTTAGTTCCTACACAATGCTGGTGGCTTGATAACGGTGACAACTATCATGACATTTGGAACAATTGTTGGTGCGAGTTTTATAATAGAACAAATAACGTGAAGAATGTAATAAGAAAAACACTTCTAAGTGTTAATATATTGTCTTATGTGATCTTAATGTTTAAATATAGAGTTGTTACAATGCATAAAAAACCACATCACATAGAATAAAAATTTTAAGATTTTGCATTTTTGCTCTAGTGTAGTAGAAAAAATTAGATTATAACTACAAATCCCCTTTGTGGGATTTGTGTGGCTTACAAAAACAGTTTTTTTTTTATTTTCTAATGGAGTGAGATCAATGTGAATCATCAATTGGACCTTAGTGGACCTACAACCCTAGGGGGCCAATGCAAGTAACTCATATAAATGTTTAGAAACGTAAGGATCTTCTAGGTCACCGATATGCAATAATACTCGGGAACACTTGATTCATTAATAATTGTTCTTTGATTTCAATGCTCCTTTAGACTTTTAATGAAATTATCTTTAAAAAAAATTAAAAGCAAAAATGATTTGATCATAAAAAGTTTTATTTTTGTTGCAATTAGGTCATGGTATATATTATTAAATGAACTATTAGAAAGTGCATTGTTCTTTCATTTTCTTCCTCTTTTTGACATGACAATGCACTCGTAAATGAGCTTGTAGTGATATGAATACATGTTGTGCAACCCTAATCTCGATAGCCGAGGAAGCTTTATCAGAAAAAAAGAAAAAAAAAAACACATTAAGAAAGGGGGATTTTTTTGTTTGGAGGAGCGATATATATATTACTTTTGTCAAGTTGGTAGTTGTTGTAAAACAACTCCATCCTTGAATTAACCAATACTGGATGGGATGGGGATCCTTGTGAAGACCTTATCTCCTAATAGTAAAAAATAAAAAAATTTATTTATTTTATTTTAATATTTTATCATTTTGAAACTGTATTTTATTTAATATTAAAAACTAATAATTAATTTTGCATTGAATTATCCAACTCAAGGATATAATTGATAGTGTAATTATAGAAAACGTTTATGATAATTAATTTTTAACTAAATGTATAATATTAGAATGACAAAAAATTTAATCATAATTCAATAATTGTTTTTAATTTAATATTAGAATGATGATTGCTATTGTATTGAAACTCTTAATTTTTTATTGATTGATTGATTTTGTACACTTAAAGACGGCAAGGATGTACCTTTTTATTTTATTGATTGATTTTGTAAACTTAAGATTTGAAGATTACAGCGAGAATAGCTTTTGTGACTTTTATTACTCATTTGTGTTCACATTTTTTGCCTAAATGTATGTATTTAATGCTAAGAAGCTTTCTGCTTTATTATATTCTCTTAAACTTCTTGTAATCCTACAGTAATATCAGTTTCGCTTTCTCAATTTGGAATGCTTTTATAAGCGTAGACGAGGGTGTAGTAATTTGCAGAAATTTGGCACAGCAGAAGAAGATGCTTATTAAAAGGATTTGACCATTAATAGTTATCTTTTCTTTCCTATGTACGATAGATGACAGAATCTCTATAGTGGAAAAGTAAAACCATAGCATTTATATTTGTTTTTAAAAACAATCATTACTTGGAATAATTCATATCTTGTCAATATTTTGTTTTACTTGGTAGTTGGTATAACTCAGTAAATGCTTAGAATTTATCTATTGTAAATCATTTTTTTGGTTATATACAGCTTCCTTGGACTTCTCTTTACACATACTTTGAATGTAATTCCATATTATTGTAAGAATGGGTTTCCTTTTCTTTCGGAAGCTTGTTCTATAATATCAACACCAGCTCTGTTAAAGATCTTACAGGAAGAGGTTGATACGGATTTTCATTTGCTTCTATCTTTTCAAGCACTTGTCCAGAGAGTTAAACTTCTCATTTTTATTATTTGTCCTTCTTTATAAAACATTTTTAGGAATTGAAGATCTAAAATCTGGGAATATTGTGACTTTGTTACCTCCAAAAGCTACATTTTTGGATGATCCCCATCGAGTTCTTAGAGCTATTCGTTTTGGTACTTTCTGAAATTTTCGAGATAAATTTTAGTTACATGCTGTAATGTCTCACTTGGTGGTCACCATTGACCCTTTTTTCCCCTTCCAGTGCATCTTTAACTAAATTAGTTGATGCTTTTATAGGCACACACAGATATGCTCATCAAGAAGTAGCAAAAAATTGTTACAAACTACACGATTTCATTCAAATTTCTGGCTGCACTAAGGTCAAATTGGACTATTTGTAATGTAAATATTGAGCAGCTATTACTGCAATTCAATAGTTGTTAATTCTGTAGTTGATTCTTATCAAAATATTGACTTGGCATCAGTCGCTGGAATAACAAAATTTGGTAAATATAAAATGTCTTGTTTTAGTTATTGCTTTTCTGATGACTAATTCTGTGGTAGCATGGCGAGACTGTTGCAAATGGTGAACATTGAGTGAATGCCTAACATAATTTAACCTTAGCATCTTATCATACTACATAAGATCCCACTTAGATGCTGCTTGGAACCTTACTCAATTAACCGGGTGTCCTAACTTTAGTGTTGCGGCTATTTTCCATTTTATATTTTTGTTACTTTCATTTTGTTAGCAGTTGATGTTGATTATGGTCTTAGTTCATTTTGTTTAATTTTATTAGGTTTTTATCTACATATTCTTATCATATGTGAATGTAGGATGAGCAAAGAAGTCTTTTGTCAAGTTAAGAGTTAAGTAAAAACTACTCCAAAACTATAAACATCATTTTTGTCAGTAATCTAATTTGATTGAAAATACTCTTGGATCTACATATCCAAAGGTTTCATGTACTTGAATTGTCAAATGAGTTTGGTCCATTGTAGCAAATTTTGTGCTATACGCTGGACTTATATAATATTCTACTGTTAATATCTGTTAAGTCCATGTCATCATTCTGTTAGTGTGTTAAGTGGATTGCTA